>JANHMN010000018.1:2432203-2453514 GCA_030674055.1 Rhabdomys pumilio
TCCTCCTCCTCCTCCTCCTCCTCCTCCTCCTCCTCCTCCTCCTCCTTCTTCTTCTTCTTCTTCTTCTTCTTCTTCTTCTTCTTTTTTCTGAGACAGGGTTTATCTGTGTAGCCCTGGCTGTGGAACTCTCTTTGTAGACCAGGTTGGCCTCGAACACAGAAATCTGCCTGCCTCTGCCTCCCAAGAGGCAGAGATTAAAGGCGTGCTGGGATTAAAGGCGTGCGTCACCACTGCCCGGCTTCTGTAAACTTCTTGTACATTTATAGACATTTCTTTGTTTAGGTTAGGAAAAATTTCTTTAATGATTTTCTGGAAAATATTTTCTGGGCTTTTGAGCTGGGAATATCCTTTTCTTCTTTCTCTATTATTCTTAGGTTTGGTCTTTTCATAGTGTCCCAGATTTCCTAGGTGTTTTGTGTCATGAATTTTTTAGATTTAACATTTTTTGATTGTCATATTAATTTCTTCTACTGTATCATCTATGCCCAAGATTTCCCTTTCTATCTCTTGTATTCTGTTGGTGTCTGTAGCTCCTGTTAGTTTACTTAGATTTTCAATCTCCAGGATTTTCACAGTTTGTGTTTTCTTTAATACTTTTATTTCCATTTTTAGGTCTCAAACAGTCTTATCCATTTCCTTAATCTGTTTGATTATATTTTCCTCTATTTTAAAGGGATTTATTAATTTCTTCTTTAGGGGCCACTATCAATTTCATAAGATTGGGTTTAAGGTCATTTTCTTGTGCTTTAGCTGTGTTGGAATATCCAGGTCTTTCTTTAATAAGATAGCTGGACTTTGCTGGTGCTATATTGTCCTGACTGTTATTGATTGTGTTCTTATGCTGGCTGTTAACCATCTGGGTTTTGTAGTTATTATCTGTTTAGGTGCTAATTTCTGAGTTTATCTTTGTTGGATGGGTGGTTTTATTTTTCTTCTTGTCTTAGTGGCTTTGGGTTCTTGTGGCCAGGGTTTCAGGCCTAGTATGGTGCCTGTACCAGGGTTTTTGTGACTTGCATCGAATCTGGGGTTTTGGGTGCTAATCTTGCCTCTGGGGTCCCTAGAAACAGTGTGGCCTTTAGCCTCTTGTGCATTTGTGGCCTCTGAAAAAGCAGGCAGAGTTGTGGTCTAGAAAATGTTGCACAAAAGGTGATATGCAGTGTAGTTTAAAGCTGTTGGGTATGATTTAAGGAGAGTTGGAAAGCACAGGCTTTGAGGTGGAGTCTTATCTAGTATACCTGATACTGGTGGGCTTCCAGGAAAGCAGGCAGATTTGTGGGCTGGAAAAAAAAAAAGGTTTTTATTTAATATATTATCACTACAGTTTTCTCTCTCCCCTCAAAACCTGATGTACTATCCAGGTCCTCTCATAGTATCCAAATACACACCATTTCTTTATCTTTATCTCCATAGAAAATCAACAGGCATATAAATAATAATAATGATAATGATAATAATAATAATAATAATAATAATAATAATAAAAATCAAATAAGATAAAAAACAAACAAGAAAAATGAACCAAAGAAAAAGCATAAGAAATATATGTAGATTCAGAGACACACATATTTATACTCACTGGAATGCCATCAAGAGTAAAGCTGAAAGCCATAATACCCAAAGGGACTGTAAGGTTAAAAATATGCCCTGTCAAAACCTTATGAGACAAAGTATCTCCAAAAATGCCACTAAAATTATTTTGTGTTGACCTTTTACTGCTGGGTATAGGTTCTGCCTGTTAACAGTAGTTTGTATCCTCAGTGAGACTCCATTCAAGAGAACTAATTTTTCATTTGTGAGTGGATATCATTGGACATACATTCTGGGTTATGGATAGAGACAAGTATCCACTTCTCATCTCAGTGCTGGGACTCCATCTGGCACATCTGGCACAGACACATACAGGTATTATATAGGCTGCCACAGGCTCCATGGGTTCATATGTTAGTCATCTTATGTTTAGAAGCCCTTGTTTCCTTGGTGTCCTCCATCTCTCCTGGCTCTTACAACCTTCCAATTTCTCTTCTTCAGTGACCCTGAGAGGAGTGATATGACAGAGACATCCTGTTTAGGATTGAGTGTGTCTAGGTCTGTTCCCATTTACTGTAGGAGGAAGCCTTTCTGATGACGGTTGAGAAAGGCACTGATTTGTGAGTACAGTAGAATATCATTAGGAATCATTCTATGGCTAAGATCATTTAGCAGAATAGCAGCATTTAATTTTTTCCTAATCTAGGAATTTCTAGTCTCAAGTTCTTGGCCACCAAAGCAGTGTTGGGAATGAATTTCCTCTCATGGAATAGTTTTTAAATCAAATCAGATCTTGGTTGTTTTTTTCCACAAGCTTTGTGCCATTACTATAGTACTGTATCTTGTAGGCAGGTTACCATTGTATACTGAAGGCTTTTGTGGCCGGGTTAGTGTTTACCTCTTTCCTTTGGTAGAATGCAAAGTACACCATAAACACTAGTTCTAATGAGTGAAGGCTCTAGATAGGCAACAACTTGATTTCTCCATGTTAAGTGAGTTGTGTAGGTGTTATCTTTATCAATAGGGCTTTACTGTCAGTTTGGGTGGGTTGGAGGATGTTGCGGCCAGAGCTACCCTATGTTGGGCACCAAAAATGTTGAGAACTGCAATACACTACGTTTGGGGGCCAAAGTGTTGTGGACCACTCTGTCAATGTTGGAACCCGAATTGCCAAAAGCTTTGGGGACTAAATTGTTAGAGCCCGCACTGCCCCAAGCTGCTCCAGTCAGCGGGTCAGGGTTCAGCAAGAGAGAGTGAGTGAGGACAGACATGAGGAATTGAGACCAGAGAGTGTGTGATTTAATCCCATTTATTCATCAGTCTCTCTTCCTAGTCCAAGTTGCTTCTTCCTAGTGCAAGTGTCTAATAATTGTTGCCTATCTTGAGTCTCAAGTGCCTACTCCAACTGCCTAATGTCTAAGTGTCAAGTTCTTCCTCTAGTGCCAAATGCCTAATGTCTAATGAATCCTTCTGTCTGCCTCTCGCCTTTTATTTGTCTCATATCTAAGCTACGCCTTTAAGTCACTCCCTTAGGTCTTATCTCTAAATCACACCTTTAAGTCTCACACACCCAAGGGAAAATCCTGGGTTTCTAAAACAAGATGTTATCAGAGTGTGCTCAGCTGTTGTAGGCTATTGTAATCAAATCTCTTGTCAGGGTATATGACTCAAGATGGCTGCAAGGATGATAGCCGCCTTCTGTCGGCTCCCCACAAGGGGACAACCAATAGTCTTGGCAATAGCCTCAATTGTTTGGGAGTTCCTCTGAGCCAACAACACATTCCTGGAAAAGTTTCTATTGTATTAGGTTTCCATTTGACTCTTCAAATGGCCCTTAGTTTTAGATACCCCTCCCCATATTACCTTGTTTCCTCCCCTCTTTCATCCCCCTTCTCATTTGCTCCTCTTTGCTCCTCTTGTCCTCCCAACCCACCATTGTCATCCACACATAATTATCTTATTTCCCCTTCCTAAGGTGGCTCATCCTCTTCTCCTTTTCCCTTTTTCTATACATAAACTCTGTGGTTACACAGATTGTAGCTTGCTTATAGAAGATTTAACTGCTAACATTTATATATAATGGAATATGTACCAAATATGTCTTTTGGGGTCCAGGTTAACTTACTCAGCATGATTTTTTTTCTAGCTCCATTTATTTACCTGTGAATGAAGAGATTTAGGAAATCTCTTCTTGAGAAATATCTTCTTGATAATCTTCTAGATAATTTAATCTATTGATAGTTTCTTTTGAAAGATTATGAAAGTTCAGATGAAAGAAGTACATGTTTAACTCTAAGAAGTTACTGGTGTGCATCTCTATATTAGGACTGAGAAGTCATTCCTGGTAGCAAATAGTACTATACTGTTAAAAGATGTTCAGCTTTGGTCATTTCACTAGTGACACAACTATCGAAGTTCTGGTCCTTGTCAAAGGCACTAAAATGAAGCAACAGGTAATTTTTTTCTTTAAATCATAAGAGGCAAGTGTTCTTAAAGTAGCACTCATTCCATGTTTCTGAGTTTGAATAACTATAATAATTAACATGTATCAACATCAATGGTCAATGTATAGTGAGCATTCACTCTAGTATAAAAGACACTAAGGATAATACTTTATTATATTTTCTTTCACTTACTTATTATTATTTTTGGAAATAATAGTATATCAATGGTCTTGAGTCATCTAAATCAGAATGCCACCTCAACAAAAGTGACTTTGTTTTATGCCATTTTAGTTAGATTAAATTTATTTGTCCCACCTATTTTACTTTGTTGAAAATATAAAAATTTGTTTTTAAGTTCAAGTCAGAATATTTGGGAGAATTGTAAGAATGAAGACCCCTGAAAAGGAAAGTATCATTGTATGGGGATAATAATTCACCTAGGAAACAGATGAACAAAAATGATCAAGATCACCTGGTACAAAGAACTAGATGCATGGACATAGACAGGCAGAAAGATGTGACTTGAGGTGGGACAATTCTCGAGCTGCTTTTAAATCATGATGGTAAGTAGCTTCTATAAATGTCTGCTGGACCAAGAGTGGCTATTTAGAGCATCATTGTGTTGGATATAATTGGTTATGATCTGGTTCCTCTTTGGTCTCCTGTGAAAGTGTGTTATTGTTTAACAATGATGTTTAGTGTTAGAGCAAGCAGAAGGGAGTACACATTTATGCAGATGTGGCATTGCTTAATTAATATTGGCTTAGAGTATTAGCAAGGGCTTCACTTTTCTGATTCCAGACTGCTATCTCCTTACCCAGCCCCTGGGCTGAACCGAGAAGAGACTCTAAGGGTGGGGCTTCCCCTTTATATGTGAAAACAAATTATTAAACTTCGGGCCTTGATCAGAATACTTTGTCTTGGCCGCACGTTTCTCTTGCCCTCCTTCCCGTTAATTCCTAGGCTTTGTCTCAGGAGAACCCGGTGATCGTCGTGGCTGCAGGCAGCTACAGTCTTACTCCCAGAAATACGACTCTAAGACTAATTATTTATTATTAAATACCTAGACCATAAGCTTTGGCTCATTCTCTGAGTAGTTCATAACTTATTTAACCCATTCAAAAATTTCCTTATCATGTGGTTAATTATCTCTCTTCAGTCCCTGCCTGATTCTCTCTCTGATTTTCTCCCTTAGTTCATCTACATGCTCGTCTGTCTCTCAAATTGTCTCTCTGAGTCTCTCTTTTATCTTTTACTATTTTCCAGAATTCCCTCTCTTCCTGCCAGTGTCCCACCTCCTATTTCCTGCCTCAGCTCATTGGCCATTGGCCTATTTATTGACAGGTGATTCTTAGAAGAGATTTTGTCTACATCATAACATACACAAGACCTGGTGCAGATCCACACAGGCCCCATGACTGTCCCTTTAGTCTCTATAAGCCCATGTGATCCCTGCTTAGTTGATTCAGTGGGCCATGTTCTACAGGTGCTCTCCATACCCTCTGACTCTAATCTTTTCTCTTCCTCTTCTGTAGGGTTCCTCAATCTCTGAGTGGAAGGACATGATATAGTTCATTTTAGACTTTTTTCCCAGATATTGTCATGTTGTAGCCCTCTGTATCTACTTACAACTGCTCCTGGAGATGATGACTGGACAAGGCACCAATATATGAGTATAGCAGAATATCATTCGAAATGCTTTTTTTCTGGTCTACAGAGTGAGTTTCAGGATAGCCAGGACTACACAGAGAAACCCTGTCTCAAAAAACCAAAAAAAAAAATGCTTTTTTTTTTTGATTTTTAAAAAAAAATTTTAAACATCTTTTTATTTTTTATTTTTAATTTTTTGCCAGTTGGGTTTGGATCTAGCTTAGATCTCTGGGCTGTCCGGTTTGGTTCTTCGCCATCCAGGCAGTGTAGGGCATGGACTTCCTCTGGTGGCATGGGCCTCAAGTTAAACGTGACATTAGTTGTCCATGCTCACAAGTTCCATGCTACCATTGTTCCAGCACATCTTGCACTCAAGAGAGATTGTAGGTCAAAGGTTTTGTTACTGGGTTGATGTCCAGGTGTCTCTTTCCATTGTTTGCAGAGTATCATCTCTTGTCAAAGACATTAGAATGCAGGAGTGATGGCTCTATGAAGGAGCCAACTCAACCTCTTTATGTTTAACAAGTTTTGTAGATGTTGTTCTTGGCAATGGGACCCCATTGTCAGTCTTAGCTATTTTAGCTATTCTGACAGGTGTAAGATGGACTCTCAAAGTACTTTTGATTTGTATTTTTCTGATGACTAAAGATATTGAACATTTCTTTCAGTGTTTCTTAGCTATTTGAGATTCCTCTAAGGAGAATACTGTTTATATTTGTATCCTAATTTTAGTTGGACTATTTGGTTTGCTTAGGTCTAATTTCTTGAATTCTTCATAGACTTTTGATATTAGACCTCTATTGGATGTGGAGTCAGTGAAAATCTTTTCCCATTCTATGGGTTGCTTATTTGTCTGATTAACAGTGTCCTTTGCCTTACAGAAGCTTTTGCATTCCATGAGGTTCCATTTATTAATTTTTGATACTAGAGTCTGCACTATTGGTATACTATAGGCTTAGATTTTTCAAAACCTACTTTAATGAAGATTCTCAAATGCTTCAAACCCTCCCTGCTTCTAACGTACCATTCAAAGGTAGGGGAGAAAAGATACTAAATAGGACAAGGGAATATGGAATTGTTTAGAAGTAGTTCTTTGGGGCAATTCCAATCTCTGTCAGGATACCAGCAGTCAAATTCAGTAGTGTCAGGATACCAAACATGAATCATCAGCGGTGGCATGATCCAATAGAAACTACCAGGCCTCTGCCAAATAAGCATAAGTCATCAGGAAGGACCATCCAGGACACCAGGAGAAGTTCTCTGCTGTACCTCTCTCAATAAAGTGAAGATCAGCAAAAATGTGAGACCAAAGAAGCATTGTAAGGCTAGCAATTCCAATCTTCATTGTCAGGATATGAGCAGTTCAGTTTACATGAATCAGCAGCTGTAGCTCAATGCACTCATCAACACCATTCACAAATCAGCACTGACAGTACATCAGGAAGAAGGCAAAGTGAACCAATGTCAGAGTGTTGTTCACGCTCTGTTGGGTTATACGTATACCCTTTCCAAACATCATGTGTCCTCTTGAGCATCTACTTCAGCCAAACATCACAAGACCTTTTACAGACAGTTTCCAGAAAAACACCACTTGACTGTTCTCAGCAAAACAACCTTTCATGTGTATGCTTCAACATAATATTCTCTTATAAGACAGTTTCCAGAACAACATCACATACACAACTGACTCTCCAAAGAAACCAGAAATTTCCATTTTATTTATCCTTAGATATCTGCAGGGAATGAAAAAAATATGGCTACCGACAAAACTTATAAAGATTAGATCTCCCTTCCGCCCCTTGCCCGGACCCCGGTGGACTGATCAGCCAGACAGCTGATCTGCTACCCCTTGAAAACTGTGTCCGGCAGCATCCTAGCCAACTCAGGGACCACGGAGTTGCAGCCAGACAGCTGATCTGCTACCCCTAGGAAACTACTTCCAGCGGCATTCTAGCCAGCTCAGGGACCACAGAGTTGCAGGTAGGAACAGCCGCTCAGCGCCCTAGGCCCCAGAAGCACAACTGGCAGTAGGGAGATCCCAGAGTGCACCTGGCACCCAGAACCCACTCCAGTGGAAAACCACGCCTCTTCTGCCCCTTGCCCAGACCCCAGTGGACTGAACAGCCCTACAGCTGATCTGCTCCCCTGAGGAAACTACGTCCAGTGGCATCCTAGCCAGGTCAAGAACCGCAGAGCAGCAGAGCAGGGAACACCATATCCTGAAGCATCCTAGAGGAGCAACTACACTCAGAGCAGCAAACACCTAGCTGGTCTACTACCGTGGAAACACCATATCCCGAGATAACCTAGAGGAGCCACTGTACATAGAACAGCTGGAGCTCAGGATCATAGAGTCATCCGGACCCCGAGGGGTTCTGACACAACCAAGATAACTGGAAAGGCAGACTCCAGTCAGAACCAGTGAGTGTGAGTAGCACTACAGTTAACCAAATGGCAAAAGGCAAGCGTAAGAATGTAAGCAACAGAAACCAAAGTTACTTGGCATCACCAGAATCCAGTTCTCCCACCATAGCAAGTCCGGAACACCACATCACACCGGAAAAGCAGGACTCAGAATTAAAATCACTTCTTATGATGATGATGGAGGAATTTAAAAAGGACATAAACAACACTCTCAAAGAATTTGAGGAGAATGCAGGTAAACAGGTAGAAGCCCTTAAAGAAATACAAGAAAACACAACCAAACAGGTGAAGGAATTACACAAAACCATCCAGGATCTAAAAATGGAAGTAGAAACAATAAAGAAATCCCAAAGGGAGACTACTCTAGAGATAGAAAACCTAGGAAAAAGATTAGGAGTTATAGAACACAAGAGATAGAAGAGAGAATCTCATGAGCAGAAGATACGATGGAAAACATAGACACAACGGTCAAAAAAAAATGTGAAATGCAAAAAGCTCCTAACACAAAACATCCAGGAAATCCAGGACACAATGAGAAGACCAAACCTAAGGATAATAGGTATAGATGAGGGTGAAGACTCTCAACTTAAAGGACCAGTAAATATCTTCAACAAAATTATAGAGGAAAACTTCCCTAACCTAAAGAAAGAGATATCCTTAAATATACAAGAAACCTACAGAACCCCAGATAGACTAGACCAAAAAAGAAATACCTCCCGTCACATAATAATCAAAACATCAAATATACAAAACAAAGAGAAGATACTAAAAGCACTAAGGGAAAAAGGCAAAGTAACATATAAAGGCAGACCTATAAGAATTACACCAGATTTCTCACCAGAAACTATAAAAGCCAGAAGATCCTGGACTGATATCATACAGGCCCTAAGAGAACAGAAATGTCAGCCCAAACTACTATACCCAGCAAAACTCTCAATCAATATTGATGGGGAAACCAAAATATTCCATGACAAATCCAAATTTACACAATATCTTACCACAAATCCAGCACTTCAAAGGATAATTGGAGGAAAACTCCAACACAAGGAGGGAAACTACAACCTAGAAAAAACAAGAAAGTAATCCTCCAACAACCCAAAAGAAGGTAGCTATACAAACATAACTCCACTGCCAATAACAAAAATAACAGGAAACAACATTCATTTTTTCCTTAATATCTCTTAATATCAATGGACTCAATTCTCCAATAAAAAGACATAGACTATCAGACTGGATACATAAACAGAACCCAATAATCTGCTGCATACAAGAAACACACCTTTGTGAAAAAGACAGACACTACTTCAGAGTAAAAGGTTGGAAAACAATCTTCCAAGCAAATAGCCCCAAGAAACAAGCTGGAGTAGCCATTCTAATATCAAATAAAATCGACTTTCAACCAAAAGTAATCAAAAAAGACAAAGAAGGTCACTTCATATTTATCAAAGGAAAAATGTACCAAGAGGAACTTGCAATTCTGAACATCTATGCCCCAAACGCAAGGGCACCCACATACATAAAAGAAACTTTACTAAATCTTAAAGCATACATTGCACCTCACACAATAATAGTGGGAGAGTTCAACACCCCACTCTCAGCTATGGACAGATCGTGGAAACAGAAACTAAAACAAGATACAATAAAACTAACAGAAGTTATGAACCAATTGGACTTAACAAACATATATAGAATATTTCATCCTAAAACAAAAGAATATACCTTTTTCTAAGCACCTCATGGTACCTTCTCCAAAATAGACCATATAATTGGTCACAAAACAGGCCCCAACAGTCACAAAAAGATTAAAATAATCCCTTGCACTCTATCAGACCACCATGGATTAAGACTCGTCTTTGACATGGACAAAAACAATGGAAAGCCCACATACACGTGGAAACTGAATAATGCTCTACTCAATGGTACCTTGGTCAAGGAAGAAATAAAGAAAGAAATTAAAGACTTTTTAGATTTAAATGAAAATGAGGACGCTTCATATCAAAATTTTTGGGACTCCATGAAAGCAGTACTGAGAGGAAAAATCAAAGCTCTAAGTGCCCACAAAAAGAAAATGAAAAGAGCATACATTAACAACTTGACAGCACACCTGAAAGCGTTAGAACAAAAAGAAGTTAATATACCCAAAAGGAGTAGGCGGCAGGAAATAATCAAAGTCAGGGCCGAAATCAACCAAATTGAAACAAAAAGAACTATACAAAATATCAACAAAACCAGGAGCTGGTTCTTTGAGAAAATCAACAAGATAGACAAACCCTTAGCCAGACTAACCAAAGGTCACAGAGACAGCATCAAATCAATAAAATCAGAACTGAAAAGGGAGACATAACAACAGAAACAGAGGAAATTAAAAAAATCGTTAGATCCTACTACACAGGCCTATACTCAACAAAATTCAAAAATCTGGATGAAATGGACAGCTTTCTAGATAGATACCAGGTACCAAAGTTAAACAAGGAGCAGATAAACCATCTAAACAGTTGCATAACCCCTAAAGAAATAGAAGCAGTCATTAAAAATCTCCCCACCAAAAATGTCAGGGGCCAGATGCTTTTAGTGCAGAATTCTACCAGACATTCCAGGAAGACCTAATACCAATTCTCTTCAAACTATTCCACAGAATAGAAACAGAAGGGACAATACCCAATTAGTTCTACGAAGCTACAATTACAATCATACCAAAGTCTCACAAAGACCCAACAAACAAAGAGAACTACAGACCAATCCCTCTTATGAATATTGATGCAAAAATACTCAATAAAATTCTTGCAAACTGAATCCAAGAACACATCAAAGCATCATGATCAAGTAGGCTTTATCCCAGGAATGCAGGGTTGGTTCAATATTCGAAAATCCATCAATGTAATCAACTACATAAATAAACTCAAAGAAAAAAAACACATGATCATCTCACTAGATGCTGAGAAAGCATTTGACAAAATTCAACATCCCTTCATTTTAAAAGTCCTGGAAAGAGCAGGAATTCAAGGTCCATACCTAAACATAGTAAAAGCAATATACAGCAAGCCAGTAGCCAACATCAAACTAAATGGAGAGAAACTTGAAGCAATCCCACTAAGATCAGGGACTAGACAAGGCTGTCCACTCTCACCATACCTATTCAATATAGTACTGGAAGTTCTAGCTAGAGTGATTAGACAACAAAAGGAAGTCAAAGGGATATAAATAGGGAAGGAAGAAGTCAAAATTTCTCTATTTGCAGATGATATGATAGTATACTTAAGTGACCCTAAAATTTCCATCAGAGAACTTCTAAACCTGATAAACAATTTCAGTAAAGTGGCTGGATATAAAATCAACTCAAACAAATCAGTAGCCTTTCTATACTCAAAAGATAAACAGGCTGAGAAAGAAATTAGGGAAATGACACAATAGTCACAAATAATATAAAATATCTTGGAGTGAACCTAACCAAGCAAGTGAAAGATCTGTATGACAAGAACTTCAAGTCTCTGAAGAAAGAAATAGAAGAAAACCTCAGAAGATGAAAAGATCTCCCATGCTCCTGGATATGCAGGATTAATTTAGTTAAAATGGCCATCTTGCCAAAAGCAATCTATAGATTCAATGCAATACCCATCAAAATTCCAAATCAATTCTTCATAGAGATAGAAAGAGCAATTTGCAAATTTATTTGGAACAACAAAAAACCCAGGATAGTGAGAACTATTCTCAACAACAAAAGAACTTCAGGGGGAATCACCATCCCTGACCTCAAACTGTACTACAGGGCAATAGTAATAAAAATTGCATGGTATTGGTACAGATACAGGCAGGAAGATCAATGGAATAGAATTGAAGACCCAGAAATAAGCCCACATACCTATGGTCACTTGATCTTTGACAAAGGAGCTAAAACCATCCAGTGGAAAAAAGAACAGCATTTTCAGCAAATGGTGCTGGTTCAACTGGAGGTCAACATGTAGAAAAATGCAAATCGATCCACTCATATCCCCTTATACAAAGCTCAAATCCAAGTGGATAAAAGTCCTTCACTTAAAACCAGATACACTGAAACTAATAGAAGAGAAGGTGGAGAAGACCCTCGAATACCTAGGCACAGGGGAAAAGTTTCTGAACAGAACACCAATGGCTTATGCTCTAAGATCAAGAATTGACAAATGGGACCTCATAAAATTGCAAAGCTTCTGTAAGGCAAAGGACATTGTCAATAAGACAAAACGGCAACCAACAGATTGGGAAAAGATCTTAACCAACCCACGTCTGATAGAAGGCTAATATGGAAGATATACAAAGAACTCAAGAAATTATACTTCAGAAAACCATATAACCCTATTCAAAAATGGGGAACAGAGCTAAACAAAGAATTCTCAATAGAGGAAATTCGAATGGCTGAGAAGCACCTTAAGAAATGCTCAACATCCTTAGTCATCAGGGAAATGCAAATCAAAACAACCCTGAGATACCATCTCACACCAGTCAGAATGGCTAAGATCAAAAACTCAGGTGATAGTAGATGCTGGCAAGGATGCAGAGAAAGAGGAACACTCCTCCACTGTTGGTGGGATTGCAAACTGGTACAACCACTCTGGAAATCAGTCTGGCTGTTCCTCAGAAAACTGGACATAGCATTACCTGAGGATGCAGCTATACCACTCCTGGGCATATATTCAGAAGATGCTCCAACATATAACAAGGACATATGCTCCACTATGTTCATAGCAACCTTATTTATAATAGCCAGAAGCTGGAAAGAACCAAGATGTCCCTCAACAGAGGAATGGATACAAAAATGTGGTACATCTACACAATGGAGTGGTACTCAGCTATTAAAAATAATGAATTCGAGAAATTTATAGTTAAATGGATGGATCTAGAAATTATCATCCTGAGTGAGTTAACTCAATCACAAAAGAACACACATGGTATTTACTCACTGTTAAGCAGATGTTAGCCCAAAACCTGAGAATAGCGAAGACTCAACCCACAGACCACATGAAGCTCATGAAGAAGAAAGACCAAGAGGGGATGCCTCAGTTCTACTTAGAACCAGTAACAAAAATACTCAAGAGAGCAATTATGGAAACAAAAGATGGGACAGAAACTGAAGGAGGAGCCATCAGGAGACCATTCCACCTGGGATTCCATCCCATGGACTGTCACCCAAGCTAGACATTGATGTGGATGGCTAGAAATGCATGCTGTCAAGAACATGATATAGCTGTCTCCTTAGAGATCTGCCAGAGACTGACACATTCAGAGGACAATGCTCACAGCTAACCACTGATAAGATCAAAGGTTTCCCAATGGAGAACTTAGAAGACTGAAGGAGCAGGAAGGGTTTGTGACCCCAAGAGGAAAGCAACAATACCAAACAACCAGAGCCCCCCCCCCCCACGGTCTAAACCACCAGCCTGGGAGCACATAGGGAAGGACCTACGACTCTAGCGGTATACGTAGGGGAGGACAGCCTTGTTGGGCATAGGTGGGAGAGGATATTCTTGGTCCTATGAAAAACGAACACAGAATGAGGGGGAATGTGAGGGTGAGGAGGGAGTAATGGGGGTGGGGGGTAGGTGAGGGCACAGCCTCATAGAAGGGATATAAGGAGGGGGGATGTGATAAGGGGTTCCTGGGTGGTGGGGGAAATGGGATAAGAGGATAAAACTTGAAATGTAAATATTATAACCAACTACATAAAAGGGGGAAAAAGTTGTTAGAAACAACATCTTTAAAAAAAAAGTCAGCCCTCTAGGAAAAAAAAAATTTTTTTTCTTGATACTAAAACTTGTCCAGAGAATTGTATATTGCAGAATACACAGCCTTGGTGTATCTACTCATCAAGTAAAACGAGCAGACCTATTCAAACCTCCAGTGTCTGGGAATTCCATCTGGATGCAGTGAAGACACAGCGTCAGAAGCTTATCAATTTACTCTTCCCCCCACCCCTCTTCTAATATCTCAATGCCCGTAATCAGCTTGAAGAAGTTAAAAAAGAGTCAGCGCCCCTATTCTTTAGGCTTGGGGACTAAGGTGGTTAATATTGAGCTGTCTCTCTGGGAAAAAGTAGTGGTTTTGTTGGAACAGGAAGGATTAGCTAGGATTTATGGCATAGCCATAACCTATTGGTAGAAATCTGTATAATTTCGTATCAAGATGAAGTTATAATTTCTTAAATGGTACAAAATTCACTTGGATTTCAAATTTACGGTTTTCATTGGTATAAGCTTCTTATTGATATGAAAGTGAAATGAATATTGATACTCTCCTGGGCATTGTGCCTGTATAACACATTTAGAAATATAAGGCTTAGACCCAGTCTTTCTTTAACCCTTTTAACTGATTTGCGATGATTAGCCTGTGAGTTAAGGGACTATAGCAAATTCATGACTTTGAGTTTATTTTTAGGGTGTTTTCTATATTTTATTTAGAAATAGCTGAGAGGAATTAACAGACAACAGCCCAGGTTACCTTACATGGATAGTTGGATTTCAAAACGTCAGAAATCCATAGAATTGACATCACAAATATTTCTATATTAATGTTCATCTTGATTAGAGACCTGTCTGCTCCTGACAGCTTCCTGTCTTGGATTCTAATAAGAAATTGAGCATCCTTGGAGTTACTCCAGTTGTGGTGAGATAGCCACTAGGCAAGAATTGCCTCTCTCCATCTACAGACAAATTACTGTCCAAAAAAGTACACACTTGCAGAATAGTCGACTGATTATATCTGCCTAGACAGAGTAATCTGCCATTAATAATTCTGCAGCACTAAAGTCTGTCAGATGATTCTGGGCCAGAAGGCTGAAGATTTGATGCTCCAATGTTCGGTAGTATAGGAGCTGTCCAGGTGTTCAGCGGTCTCTATAAATTGGCTAAGTTTTAGAAGCTATGCTTAGTGCTTCCCATAACTTCAGTTAATCTAGTCATTCTGGATTTCTGACGACGTTGAAGACCTATAGACTCATAGCCAATCCTGGCTATTTACCTTGAGAGAAAAGATCTGAGTGGATGGTTTTCAGCTGACATTCATTCTAAAGCCAAGAAAAAGCCAGGTTCAAAATTAAGAGTTTTAGTCAAGAGAGACGACAGAGATTCTGGTTAGTCAAAAAGAGGAGGGACTGGGTATTAAGACTATCTTGTACCTCACTGGTACAAATAGGAATAATTATGCTCTAATTGTATTTTGTTAGAAAAGTTTTATTTTAACAGGAAGGGTAATATGTAGGAGGAGCTAAGGAGGAAGGAGCACCGAGAGGAAAAGATGGAGTAAGGAGAGGAGAAGATGAAGTAGATGAGAAGCTAGGTAATGAGAGAGAAAGAGAGAGAGAAAGAGAGAGGGGGCATGGAGGCAGAAGTTCACATGTCTCCACCAGTCAAAGATAGTTTACATAGCTAGGTTGGGTATTAAGTTACACTTCTGATTGAGCATTACCATACTTATAAGGTCTTTGATTAACATTAAAAAAATTGTATAAAAGCAAAAAGGAAAAGGGGGCACGGGATAGGGGTTTTCTAGGGAGGGGAAATGGGGAAAGGGGGTGGCATCTGAAATGTAAATAAAATATCCAATTAAATAAAAACCACACACACACAAGAAAACAAAACAAAACAACAACAAAAAAGGTTAGATCTCACTAGAAAAAACTTATCAACTGAGATATAAATGTCTTCACAAAGCAAATAGCCCGTGTGATTCACTCTCCCAGTTTCTCAGTTACTGATTTCTCTGAAATATGTATGCAAATAAATTTCAGAAGGGCTAGCCCAAATGACTGATCAAGCAGAGAGTGAACAACACAGAGACTGGATAGCACAGAGATTGTATGGATAACAGAGACTGGAGAGAACAAGATACAGCTGGGTTTCCTGGGATTTGGCCAATATTTCAATTTTCATAGTATACTCAAAATGATATTTTTGCCTCCAGATAAGTAATTTTAAACACATAACTCCCCTATTCCTAAATAGGGAATGAATGTTTTGATGGATGGTTTAGTTGTTTGATGTGTTACGGTTGTTATCATGTAGAATGGTTGGTTGCTATTGGTTATGATCAGGGAGGAAAAAAATAAAGTTAAAATCAGGGATGTCTCTCCCCTTTCTAATAATGGGCAAAAAAGATAAAAAAATCGATAATAACAAAAAATAAAACTACTAGTCTTAAATACTTTATTTTGTCATAGATTAATGTATATTGATAGAAATTGAAGGTTATTTTGTTTAATTATGTATTGATTGTTTAATTACTATATATCATAATAGAAATTTAAGGTTGTTTTATATGTTGATAAAAATGTAAGGTTGTTTTGTTTGACTATAATTTGACATATTGTTCATAAGCAGTTTATTGAAAATATGATGAAAAGTTCTAGTTTTATGGTTCTCATAATTATTTCCATTGTGTGTAGATTGTTAGTGTTAGAGAAAAAAGACTTTTTTTTTTTTTTTTTTTTTTTTTTTTACAAAAAGCGGGATCTGAAGCAAGAATTTCTGGTTTCTTTACCAACTCAGTTGTGTCATGTGATATTTTCTGGATGCTGTCTTGTGAGAGAGCATGTTATGTTTCGCTGAAAATAGACACTTGGGAGGGTATGTGATGTTTAGAAAGAATATAAACAGAACCCCAAAATAGTGAGAAGATGCTCTGACATTGTTATGCCATGTAACACTTTGCTTGTCTTCACTGGTCTTTGCTGGTTTTCACTTCATAGAAAGAAATGCATCAAAGAAGTTCTTGTAGTATTTTGGTCAATTCTGGCTGCTTCTACTGAGTTTTGCTGATTTGGCAGAGCCTTGCTATTTCTGCTGGATTGTACAGTTGCTACTGATTTACGTTTGATGTTTTCTATTGAATTGGACTGCTGGTATCCTGACAACAAAGGGAGGAATCACCTTAAAAAACTACTAAACAGGTCCGCAACACCTTTTTCTTATTAACCTTCTCTCTTTCCTACCTCTGGTCAGTGAACTAGAAGGGAGGTTGAAGCATTGAAAAAATATAAATAAAGTAGGTTTTGAAAAATTTAAGCCTACACGCATACTTCTTGAGGAGTCCTGATGGCATCAGGAACAACAATCAGCCAGCACCGGAGACATCAAGGTGGTTAAAGAACAGCTTAAAAACACAACCACCATGAGCCAGGGCAATATGGCACCACTAGAGCCCAGCTCTTTTGCTACAGCAAGCACTGGATGAACTAACACTGCTGAGGCACAAGAAAATGACCTTAAATACAATTTTATAAAGCTGATAGAGGTCTTTAGATAGGAAATGAATACATCACTTAAAAATATAGGAAATGCAATCTAACAGATAAAGAAAATGAATAAAACTAAGAACTGAAAATGGAAATAGAAACAATAAAAAAAAACATAAATTGAGGCAATCTTAGAGTGGGAAAACCTAGGAAAGAGAACAAGCATCACCAACAGAATAGAAGAAATGGAAGAGAGAATCTCAGATGTAGAAGATTTGACTGAAGAAGTTGACAAATTGGTCAAAGGAAGTGCTAATTCTAAAAAGTTTGTGACAGAAAACATCCAAGAAATCTGGGACACTATGAAAAGACTGAATTTAACAATAGTAGAAATAGAATAGAAGGAGAAGTGGCCCAGCTCAAAGGCACAGGGAATATCTTCAACAAAATCGTAACAGAAAATTTCCCTGACCTAAAGAAAAGTACACATGTAAAAGAAGCTTACAGAGTACCAAATATATTGGGCCAGAAAAGAAAACCCTCCATCCACACAATAATCAGAGCATTAAATGTACAGAACAAAGAAAGAATATTAAATGCTACAAGGGAAAATGGCCAAGTAACATATAAAGGCAAAGCTATCGGAATCGCACCAAACTTCTCAACAGAGACTCTAGAGCAAGAAGGGCCTGGGCAGATGTCTTGCAGACCCCAAGAAACCACAGATGTAAGCCCAGACTATTATACCCAGCAAAACTTTTAATTATCATAGATGGAGAAAACAATACATTTCATGAAAAAAAAATTTAAAACAACATCTTTCTATGAATCTAGCCCTACAAAAGATACTAGGAGAAAAACTTGACCCAAGAAGGCTAACTACATCTAAGACAGGAAATAAATAACCTCACACCAGTCAAACACACACAGACACGCAGACACACAGACACAGCTACACACACACACACACACACACACACACACACACACACACACACACACTATAAACATCAAAACAGCAGGATTTAATAACTGTTGGTCATTTACATCTCTCAACATCAATGGACTCATTTTCCAAATAAAAAGACACAAGCTAAAAGAATGGACATGAAAACAGAATCTTTTATTCTGCTACATACAGGTAACACACCTTAGAAACAAAGATAGACATTGCCTCAGAGTAAAGGGCTGAAAAAATATTTTCTAAGCAAACAGATCCAAGCAGCAAGCTAAAGTAGCTATTCTAATATCTAATAAATAGACTTCCAATCAAAATTAATTAAAGGAGATGGGGAAGGACACTTCAGACACATCAAAGTATACATCTACCACGATGATGTCTTAATTCTGAGCATCTATGTCCCAAATGCAAGGATACTCACATTAATAAAAAAAAAACATTACTGAAGCCTAAATTATACATCGAATTATACACGTTAATAGTGGGAAACTTTAACATCTCACTCTTGCCATTCAACAGGCCATCAAGACAGAAACTAAACAGAGAGATAATGAAACTAACAGAGGTTACAAATCAATAGACTTAACAAATACCTATAGAACATTTTACCCAAACACAAGAGTATACCTTCTCAGCAATTCATGGAACGTTCTGCAAAATTGATCATATAGTCAGTCACAAAGCACGTCTCAACAGGTACAACAAAATTGAAGTAACTCCTTGTACCTTATCATACCACCATGGATTAAATCTGGAATTCAACAACAACAGAGACAACAGAAAACCTACAAACTCATGGAAAATAAAAAATTATCTACTAAGTGACCACTGGGTTGGGGAAGAAATAAAGAAATTAAAGATTTTCAATGAAAATGAAGGTATATCATACAGAATCATATGGTGCACAATTAAAGCAGTGCAAAGAGTAAAGTTCTTAGCATTAAGAGCCTTCATAAAGAAATTGGAGAACAAACCAAAGAATCAACAAAATCAAGAGCTGATTCTTTGACAAAATCACCAAGATAGTCAAATCCTTAGCCAAACTATCTAAAAGGCAGAGAAAGAATATCTAAATCACAAAATAAGAAATACAAAGGGGCAGATAACAACAAACATAGAGGAAATCCAAGGAATCATTAGGTCTTACCTCAAAAGCCTGTACTCCACAAAATTGGAAATATAAATGAAATGGATTATTTTCTTGATAATACTATGTACCAAAGCTAAACCAAAATCAGATAAACTATTTAAATATTACCATAATTTATAAGAAAATAGAAGCAGTCATTAAAATCTCCCAACCTTTATAAAGGGCCAGATAGTTTTAGCACAGACTTCTACCAAACTTTCAAAGAAGAGCTAATACAAATACTCCTCCAACTAGTTCACAAAATAAAAACAAAAGGAACAGTCACCCTGATACCTAAACCACACAAAGACTCAACAAAGAAAGGGAATTTCAGATTAATTTCCTTTATGAATATTGATGCAAAAATACTCAATAAAATACTTGCAAAGCTAATTTAAGAACACACCGAAAACATCATTCACCATGATCAGTTAGATTTTTATCCCAGGAATGCAAGGATGGTTTAATTCGAAAATTCATCAATGTAAGTTACCATATAAACAAACTGAAAGAAAAAAGTCACATGATCATTTCCTTAGATGTTGAAAAATCCTTTGACAAAAATCCAAAACCCCTTCATGTTAAAAGTATTAGAGAGATCAGGGATACAAGATCCATACCTAAACATAATAAACAAGCCTATACCCACCATCAAATTAAATGAAAAGAAACTTAAAGCAATTCCACTAAAATCAGAGATAAGACAAAGTTGTTCACTCTCTCCACATATATTCAATATAGTACTTGAAGTTCTAGATAGAGCAATAAGAAAACTAAAGGAGATCAAGGGATACAAATTGAAAAGGAAGAAGTTAAAGTCTCACTTTTCACAGACAATATGATAGTTACGTAACTGACCTCAAAAAATCTATCAGAGACCTCCTGCAACTGATAACTCCTTCAGCAAAATGGCTGGATACAAAATGAACTCCAAAATATCAGTAGTTTTCATTTACACAAATGATAAATGGGTTGAGAAAGAATTTAGGGAAACAACACCCTTTGTAATAGTCACAAATAATATAAAATATTTTGGTGTAACTCTAACCATGCAACTGAAAGACCTGTATGGCATGAACTTCATGTCTGTAGAAAGAAATTGAGGAAGGTATCAGAAGATGGAAATATCTCTCATACTCATGGATGTGTAGGATTAACACAATAAAAACAGCCATCTTACCAAAAGAAATCTACAGATTCAATCTAGTTCCCATCGAAATTTCAACACAATTCTTTACAGACCTTGAAAGAACAATTCTTAATTTCATATGGAAATAAAAAGGAAAACCTAGGATAGCTAAATCAGGTCTATACAATACAAGAACTTTTGAAAGTATAGTCACCTCTGATTTCAAGCTGTACTACAGAGTAATAGTAATAAAAACCACTGGTATCGGCATAAAAACCAGACAGGTTGATCAATAGAATACAATTGAAAATCTAGAAATAGCCCCTATAGACACAAAGAAGCCAAAACCATACAATGGAAAAAGACACTATCTTCAACAAATGTTGCTGGTCTAACTGGATGTCTGCATTTAGAGGAATGCAAATAGATCCATATTTATCACCCTGCACAAAACTGAAGCCCAAGTGGATCAAAGACCCCCCAAATAAAGCTAGACACACTAAATATACTAAGAGAGAAAGTAAGGATCTGCCCTGAGCACATTAGCACAAGAGACAACTTTCTGAACAGAATACCAAATAGTTCAGGCACTAAGATCAATAATTAATAAATAGGCCTCCAAAAAACTGAAAAGCTTTTTCAAGGGTAAGGACACCATCAATAAGACAAATGGCTGTTTACAGAATGGGAAAAAGATCTTCACCAACCTCACATTGTCAGCTCCTTGCTGGCAGGTCCAGGAGAGAGGAGAGGGGAGAGGAGGAGAGAAGGAGAGAAGAGGAGAGAGGAGGAGAGAGGAGGAGAGAGGAGGAGAGAGGAGGAGAAAGGGGAGAGGGGGAGAGGGGGAG
>JANHMN010000018.1:2453614-2474926 GCA_030674055.1 Rhabdomys pumilio
GGGGAGAGGGGAGAGAGGTCCAGTTCCCGCTGTTGGGGCTGAGCAGGATGGTGAGTGTCAATGGCCCAAAAGAAACACATTGGGCCAGGAGTCTTGTAGAAGCAGGAACTCAACTTTGTTGCATCAGCCTCTTGCTTATATAAACTCAGAGCATAGGAAGGGGGATTTTTGGTGGGGTGAGATGACATAGGAGGTGGGGAAGGGTGACGAAGTGTATGGGGTGACTGACAGGGCCAATGGCAAAGCTCTACATTAGCAATAATGGGGCAGAGGCAGGGATAAACGGGTCTTGCTGAGTCACTCCAATACAGAAGTGACTGAGACAGGTCTTAAAACTCTAGCCAGGCTTAGGCTCTCCTATAAGGCAGCAGAAACTTGAACTAGGCTTGAGTTTGTCCTCAAGGCTCAAAACAGGGTCAAAATGGGGCCCTACACTATATCTGACCAAAGAGTCATATCTAAAATATATAAAAAACTCAAAAAACATACATTAATAAGCTAAATAATTGAATTAAAAATAAGGAACAGCCATGCTAGACTCATGTGTGCAAACATAACAGTATCATTAATAGTGTCAGGGATTGGTGCTTGCCCATGGGATGGGTCTCAAGCTGAGTCGGTTATTTGTCAGCCATCCCCCAAGTCTCTGCTCTATCCACTGTCCGTGCATTCTTACAGAGGCTCCACCCAGCAGCTGACAGATACCCAGATATCTGCAGGGCTGTAGCTCACGCATGGGTGTGGGTCTTGTGTGGTGGTTCCTGTGTGTCTGTCATGGCTCAGGGAGGCAGAAGCACAGGAATTTGAGTTTACTCCACGTGATGCCTGGTGGACAATGGGCTATGAGAAGCCAAAGGGCTCTGCCTGGGCATGGAGAGGTCTCAGCCTGAAGTCCCATGGGAGCAGAGCTCCTGGTTTGGGGGTCTCCAGGCTGAAGCAGCTGACTGGGAGACTGGTGGTGTCTGTCCTTGGGCTCTTAGACACCGATGGGCACCACAGGAGAACTGAAATGGAGTGGGCATATGGGCTAGACCAGCCTGCAGCTGAGAGGGATGGCCCACGGGGTGAGAGACTCTTGGTTACAGCACTCACTTGGCTGGGTCTGCTAGCTAGCTTGAGTTGACAGCCTCTGTGGAGGGGCCCCAAAGACACAGGAAGTTCATGGTTTTAAAAGGTTTATTGTCATGGTGAAAAGTGGATGTGGCTGTAATCCCAGCCTCCCCCCCCCACCTCAGTTTCTCAGGGCAGGCCTGAGTTAAATAGGGAGGGAGGAGGGTCTGGGGGGGGAGGAATGCCCTCTGGCCTTTAGGTATCTCTTTAATATGGAGTTCTTTTGAGGCTCTGAGGCCTGTAGTCACAACCTCTACCTGTGCTAGGTGACGCAAACCTCTCTTTGGGAGGGGCTATAGGGTCATTGCTCTATGTGACTGAAAGTCGTGGATCAATGGAGGTCTTTGGCCTCATGTCAGGAGCCTGGAGTCTGGGAGCAAGGCCGAACACCTACCGTTTCATTAGGGTCCGGGGTTTAAGGCCTGTGCTTGACCAGGAACCAAGCTACCCTTTCATGGTCCCACAGATATCTACAGCGAAACAGTGGATAAAGCTTGGAGACTGTTACGAAAGAACAGGAGGAAGGATTGTGGGCTCTGAAGAGGATAGGAACTCCACAGGAAGACCGACAGAATCGACTAACCTGGACCCTTGAGGCTCTCAGAGACTGAACCACTAACCAAAGAAAATACGTAGACTCTACCTAGGCCTCCCTACATGTATGTAGCAGATGTGCAGATTGGTCTTCATGTGGATCCTGAACAACTGGAGAAGGGTCTATCCTAAAAACTGTTGCCTGTCTGTGGGCTTCCAACTGGGCTGCCTTGTCTGGCTTCAGTGGAAGAGGATGCATCTATTGTCACAGAGAAATGAAATCCCAGAGTGGGGGGAAACCAGGGGAGGCATCCACTCAGAGGAGAAGTGGAAGGGAATGGGGAAAGGATTGTTGGAGGGGGTAACTGGGAATGGAGCAGTGAGCAGAATGTAAAGTGAATAAGCATGGAAGGGGGAGGGGAGGGTGCAGCTAGGTTCTGGTGCAGAGCTAGTGGTAACCCTGAGAGTTGGGTCTGGGGGAATAGTGAGAAGGTCTGAGACCAGCCTATCTGCTGTTCTGGCAGGCTCAGCCTGTGGTTAAGCCAGGGCTATCTGCTCATTTTGGTGCCCAGGACACAGTGACAATGTAAAGGAGGGAAGGCCAAGGGCCTTCTTTTTCTTTTAAGCATTTAAAAAAAGCGTTTTCTTTTAAGGGTTAGACTGAGACCAACGATACTGATACTGGTCATTGTGAGCCAGAGCTTCTAATGTTATGTACCTGGAAGCTAATGTAGCAACAGAAGCACTGTAATAAAAAGTGTTGTCTGTCCTTTTGCATCCAGAGATCAGGTTTACTTCTTCAATTCTAAAATACAGTTATGCATCTCATAAGTACTGACCGTATACAGAATGATGCTCCCATACATTCTACTACCATCTTAAGTTGTGTAATTACAAGTTCATGTCTACACAAAGAAGAAATTGCCTACAGTGTATTTCCCAAATCATATCCCTGCTGTTAAGCAACAAGATTGTCCTTGGATACTGTGGTGGTTCAAAGAAAAATGACCCCTATAGTCTCATATATTTGCATGCTTGGCCCCTGTTGTGATCTGTAAATTGTAAACTTCTTATTACCTTTATAGTAGACTCTTCAATTCATTAATCATAGATAATATCCACTTATATCTCTTTATATATACACAAGATTTTTGTTTTATGAAGGACATGAAGAATTTAAATAAATAAATTTAAATAAAATAATATTTTCTTCTCTGAGAAGGTTTTATCGACGAATAGGTTCAGAAATGTATAGGACTAAACAACAACAACAACAACAACACACACACACACACACACACACACACACACATTCTTATCATTTTAAAATTTGGAAATAAATAGCTGTTCAGAGTCAGGAGAGTCAATTGACAAAAATATCAAACAGTTGAAGAGGATGTCATTTTTTTCTTCTTTGGAATTTATTAGAATAAATATGAGATTAAAAAATTGGAGGTATTAAGTCTCTTGACATGGAGCTTGGGGTTCTGGTGATGGGCACGATAACGAGTGCATTCTCTCTTGGTGACTTTATGGTCAGTGAACATAGATCACTTTCAGTTAGAATGGCAAGTAGTGGCAGAAAAAGAACCAGAAAAAAGTAAAATTTGAAAAGAAATTTTCCAACTAATTACTTTTTTGGAACATTAAATTACTAAAATCTGTGTTTTCAAGGTAAATGGCTTTGATTACTTGTAGTATATTTTATACTTCTCAGTAGTGTACACCTACAACCACGACATGGCTCACAGACAACAGCCACTAAGTTTTACCAAATTTTATCCTAAAAACAGGTTGCATGAGCTCTTCCAGTCTGTGACTCCCTGACAGCATCAGAGGGAAGTAGGGTCTGTCTAGGTACCTGTCTAGAACACTATCCTCACTCTAGACCAGCATTTATTTGGTCTATCTGGTACTCTTTGTCTAAGTCCAAATGACCTTCAGCTGGCTTCCAAGGGTAACATGAAACTCTATTATTTGGGTGTCACAATAAATACAACTATCCCATGCCTGAGTAGTGATGGAAGTATTGATCCATATAGGATGTGCACAGGTACATGTGAGTCCCATATAACAGGTATACTATTCCTCCTTCCATCTCCTCATTTAACCTAAGAATGTTATTACTCTTGAATAATCCTCCAATCTCATCGTGTGTTTCTGATTTTAAATGTTAGAAATAAAATGAAATTGGACTATTTTTTTTCATTCTCATTCTAGCACACTTTGAGGACCCTTTAGTCCCTGGACAGTGTAACAAAGGTCTGAATGTGAAGCTATGAATTCGGAACAAAATTTCTCAGTGTTTAAAGAGAGGGTATAGCAAGAAGGACTATGTTAGGATGTTTTCTTGGTTTATTTTCTATAAAATACTTATAATATAGATTCATAACTGCATGCAGTATGAAATGAATCCCACTACATTTTTTGTACACATAGAAAATGAAAATTATGTAATTGAATTATTTGGTCAAAGCATTAGTCACTACTAGTGAGCTGGAGTAATATTGGAATAAATAGAAAAAGAATCATGTTCAAGTGAAATTATAAATTATCTGTTTGGCATCAACCAACAAGTGCTTCAGAAGATGATTTGGAGACATGAGAAGACTTATAACCCCTTCAACACAGCTGTATAGCAACTCAATAAAACATAGTTGTGATTATTTGGGTCAATTCAGAGATAAGAATGAGATGCTATGTGAATTAGATATGACTTAGCTTTGTACTTGTCAGGAAAATATCTTGTGGTAAAGTATACCTATTTAATTAATTATTTAATCAAGCAGTTATGTATTATTTTGGAATGTGAGAGCTTCAAAGTTATTGCATTATATCTTATGAATTAGACCTTAAAGCACATTTTCTTTTTAGTGGCAGAACCTTTTAGGCTACTTACCTGAACATGTCAGAGATATAGATAAGTAAATATATTCACATACTTATTATACCCTCACGGTTCTCTACAAAGTAATCTATAACAAAATTTTAAGTTAGCATTGACATTACAATATTGTTCTAATTTAGCAATTCAAATTTATTGGCACAAATGACAAAACATTTCATAGTCTAGTTATATGGAAGGCATAATCATGTATAAAGTGATTGATATTGTTTCTTCATAATTTTAAGTAAACAGAGTAAGTTAGATGGTGAAACCTGGGAGCAAGTCGGCTATGCCTGCCTATAAAGAAGTGTCCTGCCCAAAGAAGTAAAGGCCTCAGAGCAACAAACAGTACAGAGAAACAGTATTTTATGGCCAGATGTACTAGCATGGTGTGACATCAGTTTACTGTAAGAGTGGAGAAAAGGACCGAGAAATCAACACAAGTCTTCATATATAAGCAGAAATTGAACAAGTGCACACCTTCATTGGATAAATTTGTTCTCAGCTTCATGTTAACTACAGTTTAAATCTCATTTTGTGGAGGGAGGCAACCACAAAGTCCAGGTTAATGGACTTGAATGATGAATTGAGGGAATCTCCCATGGTATTTTCTGAAATCTAGTAGGGTAATGAATAGTGGCTGCTTGGAAAATTGAAAACAATGCTTTGATGCAAGAAAATTAATGCATCTTTTTACTATCTTTTTAAAAGAAAATTTTATTACAATTTAATTTTTTTGAGGTTATATTTATATCATTTGTTCTCCCCTTTTATTTTCCAGTCCTTCATTGTATACCCTTTGCTCATTCTCAAATTTCTGTCCTCTTGTTATTACATATAAATTATAAATTTATGAATATACATACATATGTGTATGTATATTCACAAATTTAAAAATAATAAATATAACCTGCTCAGTTCATGTACTACTTGTATGTATTTCAGGATTAACCATTTGATATTTGATAGCTAATTGGTGTGATCATCCCTGGGAAGGCTGTCTTTCCTGCTCTCAGCATTTCTCAGTTGTTGGTAGTTTTCTGTCAAGGTTGTAGCATGGTATACTTCCTCACTTCACATTGTCATGTCTATGGGTGCTCTCCTTGTCCAGTCTTGTTTAGGCAACCATGTTGATGAGGCATCATGGGTATAGCTTCCCAAACAATTTTAGGAGATGAAGTCTCACACACAGCTTTCTCTTTCTTTGACTCTTACAATCATTTTGCCCTCTCTTTCAAAATAATCTAAATGTTAGGGTAGGAGTTGTTGTAGTTGTTGTTTATCACTTTGGACTGGGCTCCACAAATATCCATTTTAACTGGTTGTGTTTTTTTGGTAATGGTCTTTGTTGCAAGAAGTTTCCTTGATGAGGGATGAAAACTACACTTATCTGTGGGTTTAGAGATAGCCAATTATTTGTATCTGGGGATTGTAGCATGGTTATCCTGTATGTCATGGCAGTGTCCACTTATAAGTGAGCAAATACCATATGTATCTTTCTGGGTCTGAGTTACGTCACTCCAAACTACTTTTTCTAGTTCCCTTCATCTGCCTGAAAATTTCATGTCATTGATTTTTATAGCTGTATACGATTCCATTGTTTTATATTTTCTTTATCCATTCTTCGGTTAAGGGACATCTAGGTTGTTTCCAGTTTTTGGATATTACAAATAAACCTGCTATGAACATAGTTGAGCTAAGTAATAAGGAGGGCCCAAGGGAGGATGCATGAATCTTACTCAAAATAGTCATTAGAAGTGGATGGAGAAGGAACTGGGTGGGGGAAAGGGTGAGGAGGGGAATGGCATGGGATCAGGTGTGGCAAGGATACAGGAGAGGACTGGGGATAAGAATGGAAATCAGTGGAGGGGGCATCTCTGGGACTAGCTGGAGACCTGCGATGGGGAAGGCTCAGGGGGTCTGCGGGGGTGATTCTAGCTGAGATTCTTACCACAGAAGTATATGGAGACTGAAGTGGCTACCTCCTATAGCCTTGAGGGACTTTCAGTGGAGAGAGGGGGCATCAACAGACCCCAAAGACTTTCAACCCAAAATTTGCTCTGCCTACAAGATGCCCATGGATAAAGCTGGAACAGAGATTGAGGCAATGGCCAGTGAATGACCACTGGTCTAACTTGAGACCTATCCTACAGGAGAGAGCCAAACTCTGACTTTATTCATGTTACTCTGCTATACTTGCAGACAGGAACCTAGCATAACTATCTCCTGAGAGGCTTCATCCAGCAGTTGATGCAACAGATGTACAGAGCCATAACAAAACATCAGGTAGAACTGAGGGAGTCATGGAAGAGTGTGTTCTAGGACTGAGGGAGCCAGAGGGGTCAAGGATACCACAAGACCTACAGAATCAACTAATTTGGGCCCATAAGGACTCACAGAGACTGAACCACTAACCAAAGAGCACTGAACCTAGGACCCCTACATATTTGTAGCAGATGTGCAGCTTGGTCTTCATGTGGGTCCCCTCACAATTGGAGCAGGGGCTGTCTCTGACTCTGTTGCCTGCCGTTGAATCCCCTTCTCCTAGCAGGACTGCCTGCTTGGGCCCAGTAGGAGAGGATGTGCTTAGTTAGTCCTGCTTTGATTGATGTCTCAGGTCAGGGTGGTACCAAAGGTGAGGAAGCCTCCATTCTCTGGGAAAGAGAAGTGATAACTGGGAAAGAATTTGTAAGGGTAGGGCTGGGAGGATGGGAGGAAGCAGGGGCTGTGATTGGGATGTAAAGTGAATAAATAAATTAATGAGAACAAAAAGATAGTTGTGTGTAGGGAAGGACATACTTTAAATTCTAACACTTGAGAGATAGAGGCAGGCAGATCTTTGTGAGATCAAGGCTAACCTGGTCTATATAGCTACATGACATGCTCCATACCAGGCAAGTCTACTCTGAAAGAGTAGACTCAATGATGATGATGGTAGTTATGGTGATAATGATGATGATGATGGTGGTGGTGATATCTCTTCTGAGTTGTTGGTCAAGGTTGTCCAAGAGACTTCCAAACATTATAGGCTATTGATATTGCCCTTGGTATCTGCTCTTGGATATGGAAGGTAAGGTCCTATTGCTGAAGACACAAAGCACTTGTACTCTAGACACAGGATCCAGGAGACCCAAGGTGGATATGAACTGAATGCCTTCTCCCTGAGGACCGGCTTTCATGATACCAGAAGGTGCTATACAAATTTCGAAAGAAGGGAAGCCACCAATAGTCTTCTGTAGCTTCAATGCTTATGAAGTGCAGCTATGAGCAGTATGGCACGATTACCCTATGGGTGCAGTGCACACCTTGGCCATAACAAACATCTCACTGAAGACTTAAGACCTGATCAACAAGAGGAAAATCATGCCCAGTATTAGAAACCTAGCCAACTACCTGGGATTTGTGAAGTCACAAAGGGACCCTGGAAATGCTACTTCACCAATAATAACCCCTAACTTTATTCTACTAACTCTTAATTAGTTTTTATAAAATAAGAGCAAATGCTATTTTGTGGTAAACCAAAATTTTGGTAACATGAAAAGGTTTCTGGCTACAATTCTTGTGAATGAAAGTTAAATTTTGTAACATCAGTTTTCACTCACTACTTGGGAATATTCTCAACAAATAAACAAGGTCTGTAAAACACGTTCCTGTGAGCATATGGACAGTGCAAATTGTACTTAGTGGTTTATAAAAAAAGGAAGACACGGACGTGGAAGAGAATGGAGAGATGGTGGGGCTAGCACCGAGAAGAGTGAGGAGGAGAGTGGGTACAAGATACATTCTATGGATGTAAGAAATTCTCAAATCATAAAAATATATTATTTTAAAAGTTCAAAACAAAACAAAGCAAAAAAGCCCCTCTCTCCTTTCTCAGTAGAAGTTTTTGGTCAGTCTTCATTCTACATCCTACAATAAAGTGATCCTGGTGAAAACCCAAAACACAGAAGGTCCCTCCAAACGGGAGCGCCCTCTCTGTACACTTTGGCTATGGAATGCAACCACAGTAGAGCCTCTGGTTCTCTGAGCAGAACAGAGAACGTACAGACGCAAAACCAGATGGTCCTCAATGTCATAGTGGGAAATGTTCATATCCAAGGGAACCTTCCGGTGGTTGCTAGGGAGTCTGGCCAAGCCTGGCAGCTCACCCGCGCCAGGAGGTCCTGGCCCTCAGGGGGTGCTGCAGCAAAGGTCCTGCTGCCCCCACAGAGAAGTAGGCTAGTGAATCCACAGTGTTGTGAGGAGTGAGAAGAGGGGGCACTAATGGGGCCTAGTAGGGCAACTGTGATTGGGAGAGTGCCCTGGGGGCGGAGCTAGGGAGACAACAAGGGCGGGGCTGGCGTGTCTCCACAACCACTAAAAAGGCTTAAAGGTTCTCCAGTCACAGAAGGTGACTCTGAGCCTGAAGCTAAGGTGAGCGTGGTCCTGGGGCTTTTGGGTTCTCTTGGATGAGGGTAGAGAGAAATTGGAAAAAAAAATGCATATTTACATTCCCCAGATAATAGTATTTTACATAGAATACGCCATAAAAAGTTTGGACTGCATTTGAACGTGATAGAAAATAGAATAATGTCTGCTCTTTCAGGTTTTTCACTTTGTGCACTCTTATATGTGCTAAGTAGGGAGTTGGCCTCACATTGATCTAAGTACTCATACTATTACCACACACTTGGGGTGGGGCTTAAAGCTGAAATAACGGCTTCTGTGCTGCCACCCCAGGAAGTCTCACAGGTTCACACTCACCATTGCTGATTCTGAACACGTGTTTCCAGCGTTTCTGCATCTTGGTTTGCTTTTGCCCAACTCTGCAGTGAGGAAGCATTGGAAACTGTGAAGGCAACCCTGAAATAAAACCTTGCAGTAAAGCAGTCAAATGGGGCACGAGACTGCTTCATATAATTTTAAATTTTGGGGAGGGGCGCAATATAAGTGTCTAGTGACCAGAAACAGGTTTTACATTTTTTAAATCGTTTTGTTTTTTTTTTAAAAGATTTATTTATTATGTATACAGCATTCTGCCTGCATGTATGCCTGCAGGCCAGAAGAAGGCATCAGATCCCATTACAGATGGTTGTGAACCACCATGTGGTTGGTGGAAATTGAACTCAGGACCTCAGGAAGAGCAGCCAATGCTCTTAACCTCTGAGCCATCTCTCTAGCCCCAGAAACAGGTTTTAAATAGCATAATCCTAAAATGATCCTATGCTAATTTTGACATTCCAGTTTGAGTGCTTTAGTTTCTCTTTAGGAAGGTGAATGAGGGTTTTTTCCCCCCTCTCATTTAAAACAGTGCAGTTTGGTGAGCACTAGTGTGCACAATAGTTAGTTTCCAGAGATTATCAGTGCTCTTGGTATCTGATCTTTACTATCCCACAATATAGATATTATTCCTCAGATCTGTCTTATAGGTTACTAAACTGAAGTTCAGAGAAAGGGTTTTATCAGGGTCACACAGCTATTGATGGCAGAGCCAAGACTTAATCTTAACTGACCTAACCATTATCCAGTGTTTCCCCTCTTAGCTACAACTCAGGGTGTCTGCCCAAGAATGGTTTTGAAATGATTTTCTTTTAAATCTGCAGAAGAGACAACCTCCATGCCAGTGGTTTGAGGAGATTCCAGCATGTGATAGGCAGCAATAGAAGAGTGCAGTATTTGAAGAACTGTTTCCCCAGCTCTTTGAAGGATTAGTCACTTGTCTTCTTTGTCAGATCACCTCATGCCCTTTAGAGAAACAAGCACTCATAGTTATGCAGAAGGAACTTGTTTTCTGAGTGTCAGCTACTTACTGCCATCCCAGCCCCCCAAGGCATCAGGCCTTTAGAAACAGTGAAGGCCTAGATACTAAATTTTTAGGCTTTACAGCCCTGTGATCTTTGGACATAAGGATTCAACTTTGCTCTTCTATCTTTGTTTGGAGATGGATGCTTTTTGAAGGAAGATTTGTTTAGTGTAACCATAAACTGATCCATATAGCATGATGTTAGTGCTGGATTTAGATCCCCTTGGCTGTGTTATAACATTGCAGAGAAATAAAAAAAATCACTAGAGCGACTAAGGACGTGGTTTGTTTGACCAAACAACCCACTCTATCATCACTAAGCAACTGAGCCTTGTAAGAACTTCATTATCCTTCCTGAGAGTGTGCACTGTTAGCTAATTATCTGACTGGGCTCCACCTTGTACATATTTTGCACATTGAGTATCAGGACTCCATCATGTGAGCCAATTGGGGACAAACTATGGCCATACCGTCATTGACAATCCTAGACATTGTATCAATGAAAGGCATATGGCTGAATCCCTGGGAACACCACCAAGTGGGTTGGACTCCCTGATTTGGTGCTCACTTGCCATTCCCTGTTTTAGAACCTAATTTTGTAGATCACTTTTCTTGACAATAGCTGGCGTGTGTTAAGTACATGCTCTGTGTCAGATTCTCTGCGAACTGTCTGCGTGCAAGCAGACCTGGGGCTTTGGAGATTCTGTTATTAAATAATGGAGTCAGAACTAGGCTGTTTGTAAACTTGCCACTACTATTCTATTTTGACTTTTTTGCCTGCTGAAACACCTGGAAAGTCATCTCTTACCAGCTCTGTTAGCCTTAATTACATTTTGAGTCTTCAGTTTTTTGAGTTCCCACATGTTTAAATTTAAATGAAAATCATGATTACTTATTTTTCCTGTGATGCTAAGTATGTACTCATCAATACTTACATAAATCATGGTTTTTGATACCATGTCTGTTTAAAATAGGAACATAAAAAGCCGAATGACCCTGAATAATCCTCAAGAAAAATTCAAGATTTCATAACATAAGTGTTTTGAGAAGCACTCTCCAAAACTAGTGGGAAATGCAGAGATAGGTAGATCTCAAGAGAGTGAAGGATAAAGGCTTCTCTGGGTCAAAGAAGGTTCTCTCTCTGTGTGTGTGTGTGTGTGTGTGTGTGTGTGTGTGTGTGTCCCTCCTCCTCTCCCTGTCTTTTCAAGTATGCAGGTAAAGCTGAAAGAACTAGACCAGATTAGATCAAAAGATGTAATTCTGGGGACATAACTGATGGGTTTTATGAGTCTTTGGTACTTTCTTACTAAAACGGTTGTCAGATCCAATTTCTGGTGAATCTACAGTGTTAATTATGAAGAAAAAATTGGAGGGCATCATTAGAAAAATTGCATGTAAACACTTGTATTTTCTTTTGAGTTTGTGTTTTAACTTTATTGTAAAAGAAATTTAGTCCCATTGTATAAATTATATGTAGGAGGGACAGTTACTAGGTTAAAGAGTTTACAGAATTATCACACAAAAACTGGTATAATTATGCAGAATGATGAATTTGCTTGAGCATTATAATATTTCTCTTTTGGAATTATAAAAATCATTTTACTTTATTTTCTTATATGTTATATTAATATTAATGTAGATGCTGATTAAATTAAAGGAATCAGTTTTTGCACATATCATTAGTTCACTAAAGTTAATATAATTTCTTGTGACCCTAAAAATACAGAACCAGAGGATGCTAGAGATAAAGAAAACTTAGATTATTTATACAAGGGTTTCTCATCAGCAGCACTATTAATACCCGGGACTTGGTGGTTCACTCATGGGAGGTGGTGGTACACAACACTGGTGAGTGCAGGGAGCGAGCAGTCCCGGGCACTGGAGAATATTTAGCAGCATCAATGGCCTCTTCTTACGAAGTTCCTTCTGTGTTGGATATAGTGTGTTTGTATGTTGAAAAAATGCTAATTCAGGGATGGCTTCATGGGACTCATCTTTGATTAAGACTCTGGCTTGGTGCAATCCTCTTGCTATAAAATAATGTTAATCCTGTGCCTGCATTCGAAGAATTAAGAAGCTTTTCACTTCGTAGCATAGTTAGGTCTCATATGTTGGAAGTAAGAGAAAGCAAAGAATGAAGTTATGAATTTGATTCAAAGCCTCCTTAGATAACACTGGCAGATTAAGAAATGCATTTCTGGGGCTGCCGTTTTGTTTTGTCTTATGATCCTTTTCAGTCTTTCTTTTTCTAAGACTTTCAGATTGTACTATAGATCAATAGCACTAAGAAAATCAATAAACACATCACTTAATTTTATTGACTATATTTATACATGAACACTCTCACGTGTGCATATGCGCAGGCATGCACATGCACACACGTGTATACACTCACACAATGAGATAGAGTATTGCTGTATTTTCCAGGTTAGTCTTGAACTCATGGGTTCAAGTGTTTTTGCTGCAGTACCGAAGCTGGGACTTTAGGTGTGTGTTCCTCTGTTATGCTAGTTTCTATGTTTACAAGACTTTCTCAATGAAGCATACTGTGTTGACTCTGCTAGAAGTATTTAGTTTTCTAATGTCCTGTGACAGAGTTCACTGACAAACATCAATATCTGGTCCCCCTTTGGCTACACCACTGCTGAGATGAACACATCTTTAGCATGGGCTCCTTTCTAAATCTGCATCTGTTTTCTACTAGGAGACAGTCTCTTGAGGCTCTGTTTTCTGTCTGGTGTATACACAAAGCAGACTCTATTACTCCCTTCCTTAAATTTATTTTACATAAATAATCCTATTAAAACCTCAAAATGTATGTTTTTTTAAAGTCTCAGTAAAAGATACTTTAAGGCTATTTTTTGATGGCAATATAATTCTATCAGGCACTGATAAATTCTATGTACTCTTTGTTTTTCTGGGAGATACAAAACACACACACACACACACACACACACACACACACACACAATCACACATGTCAGCTCACCTCAGAAAGAGAGTTCGTAAAATATGAAACTAATGATCTCACAACATCCATCTGGGCAATCAACTGTAGTCTCCTGTCAGTCTTTTCCCTGGAGCTGTTCATTCTTTTCTATACTGCTGGGGAGGGGCCCTCAAGTATCTTCCAAGTGTTTCTTCTCCCAAACATGGGAGTTTTTATTTACCTCCTGAGTCATATGAGCTTCTTTCCTAGAGGGAATATTTCAATTTGAGGGGAAAGTGTCATACAACAATGCGTTTGTGTTTGAGCGTGTGTGTGTATGTGTCTGTTGTGTGTGTGTGTCTGTTTTGTGTGTGTGTGTTTGTGTTTGTGTGTGTGTGTGTGTGTCTGTTTTGTGTGTGTGTGTGTGTGTGTGTGTGTGTGTGTGTATTGGGCAGGGATGGGGATACTTCTAGAGCATTCAGACAAGGAGAAGGATGGGCAAGAAAGAACTCGGAGAGTTTCGTGCAGTGGGAAGAAATTCGTCAGTTTAGAGGACAGACATTAGTGGGGAAAGAAGGCCTTAGCAGAAGGTGGAGTCTTTGCATGCTAAACCAAGTGACTTTAATTTTTATCCCAAGGACAACAAAAAGAGTATAAACTGAGCAGTCTTTATAGAAATCATCAACAAGAGTCTATTTCCACAACTATATATGGTGTCAAGTACTTTTGTTTCTTGATCACAAAACTGTTCTTCAACATGACACATGGTGGTGGTGGGGACAACCTGACAACAAAAGACAGACAGAGTGACCTGTGAGAGAAGAACTGATGCACAAGGACACCGAGGCACTGCCACTTTCTAAGTGTGACTGTGAAATTACACTGTGCCAAACATATAGATCAATGTCAAGTGAAAAATTCATACAAGAGAATAAATACTTGGTTCAGAAACTAACAGTTGCGAACAGAATGTAGGAGTATGACCACATCTTTCAGGCAAGAGAGAAAAGATAGTTTCTAAATTCAACTTAGCTGGTGACCAAATTAACTTCTATTAGCATTTGAAGAAATAACCTTAGCCCTAACTAGAGCATGCACATTTGCAAAACAGTCTCAGTTCTGGAAAAGCTGCTGCTGCTTCAGTTTTCGTTCTGTTGATGGAACAATCTGTCCCTGTTATGATGTCCCGCTCCCTCCACGAAACAGAAAGACTGCAAGCTGCGCAACTGGGAAACCAACAAAGTCAAGTTGTCCCGACTTTTCTAGTTTAGCCTTTGAATTGTCAGCTTACCATGAGCTGGGATATATTTAACACAGGAGATCTATATTGCTACCCCCGAAGTGTCGGATGCTTACTACTTTTCCCAAATCTAATTAAACATATGATTGTTGTGTGCAACAGGAAGAGATTGTGGCCAGTGAATCAGATGATGGCTAAAATAATATTATGATTGCCTTGATGTAAAACCAGAATTTACATGAAAGAATGGGATCTGACAATAATGCCTGTCACTTTGCAGCTGTTTTCAAAAGTGGCCAACTTAGTACTTCTCATAGAGATACTGGACAAAATTTGTTTCATATCATGAAGAAATAAGAATCTAGTATTTGTTCATATTACCTCTCAGACTTTGAAAAGCAGGCCATTTTTATTGAAAGCTAGAGAAATTATCCTTTTTGGGATTGTTTTTGGACATGTATACAGTTAAAGTGTTATTCAAAAGATTTAAAAATAAATGTTAAGTATTTGGCATAATATTTTGAGATGCTTAGTTAAACTCAAAGGATTTCTGTGAATTTTCACATTAAAATATCAAATTCTTTTCAAATGAGACTTTGGAGAAATTCTCCTGCTCACATTGGCTTTGGTAATGATTCCATTCATTCAGCTTGCTCTATTCTTTTTTGTAAGGTACTAATTTGATTCTCAGAAAATTAAGAAAGGCAGTGTGATAAAAGGCAATTTTCCTTTTATGCAAAAATATAAAGCCTTACTAATTTCTTTGCCTTAGTTTTGCTTTCCAAGTGAGAACTTTTTTGTCTCTCCAAATGTTCATATTCCATTTTCCTGTTTTGGAGAGGAAGGGGTCGTTGTCAGCTCACGATTGCAATCCTCAGCAACGTGGCAGTTCTTTTTACACTTTTTTTTTTAAATTAACAGGTAAAACTTCTGCATATAGCATAGAATAAATATATTGCAAGTATAAACATTGTAAGATAGAAATACTATAACAACTTAAGAACTTAAGAACTCCATTTAGAAGAACTGTTAAAATGAGAGTAGAAGCATTGATTGTGGAAAAGACATATCTCAGTATTGACAACTGTCCAGAAAGAGAATGCTGGGCATAAAAAGGGCTGTGTTGGTAGAGTGCGCATTTAGAACTCACTGTGATTTCTAGAGAAAGAAATATGTATTGTAGATGAATATCTATTTCATTATTCATGGTTTCAAAAAACCTCCTACTGAGTAGTTTCTATATCCTACAAGCTGTTTTTAAACTAAAAATTATTATACTTACTATATATCATATATTCATTATGCTACATTTTCTTATGTACATCAAAGTCAGAGGATACCTTAAGGAAGTTGGTTCTCTGCTTCTACCATGGGTGTTCCAGGGATAAAACTCAGGTCACAGGCTCAGTCTTGTTAACTAAATATAAAAGAGGAAGAGGTGGAGAGCCTTTGGGGCTGTTTGGCAAGAAGCTGACTTCGGCCAAGGACAAGGAAGTAGGCTTCAGGCAGGAATCTGACATTAGACTAGAACAAAGAAATAATCTCAGGCAGGAATCTAAATATTAGGCCAGAACAAAGAAGTAATTTCAGACAGGAATCTAAATTTTAGGCTAGAGCAAGGAAGTAGGCTTCAGACATGAAAACGACCTTGGGCCAGGACAGGGAAGTAGGCTCAGGTACTTCAGTCATCCTGATAAGCCTTTAGAAACAGTGATCATGGGAGTGTTCACGTAACTAGGATTAATGCCTTGCTTTTTCTTTGGCTGTTTGTGCCTATTTTATTGCTTGTTCCTCAACTATTTGAATCTATTATATTGCTAGACCCTCAACCTAGAACTGACCTTAATACAGGCATGTAATCGAAATGGTATAAAAGTATAAAGAAAGAGGGGGTATAGAATAGAGGATTCTAGGGAGGGGAAATGGGGAAACTGGATGACATCTGCATTATAAATAAATAAAATATCCAATAAAAAAGAAAAAAAAAAACCTCAGGTCACTGGGCATGGCAGTTGGTTCCCCTACTTAATGATACACTTCCTAGCTCCAGTTGTTTGTTTATAAGAGAAAAATTTCCAGTGTTTTTTCCATCTCTATTACCATCATGAATATTAAATATGAATAATTCAGACAGACTGCCGGTAGTTAGAGAGCTTGTCAGTAGCTTCCGAAACTGAAATAGCCCAGTGTTTTTCAGTGTCTGATGCCCTAGTAGACTGTGATGGCTGAATCTCAGGTTCTAGCACTAGGTAACGTTTTCACATGGTCAGGTGGAAATGTTTGCTTTTTGCCATTTTCACTTGGCTTACTATCTCTTGGGTGCTTAGAGTGCACCACCGTAATAATCAGATTTCATTTTTATTCAGTTCTTTATTTCTCTACCTTATCACGTTTTTGTGCAGTGAGTGCTGTGCTATCTTCATTTGTATTTCAGACATGATCCTTACCCTTTTGGTATTATTCTAACAGATGAGGGCATAGTCAAAGGAGTGCATCTTAGTGGACATCACCTAGACAGTGCTCTGTGGGGACATTAGAAGAGGAGAGTCGAGTGCAGAAGCTTTACTGATGTGCGTTCACAGGAGATAGTTCTCTAATGATAGCCAAATGACAGGGTAGATCTAGGAGAGTCTTCCCTGCAATAGGATAGAAACAGAGCTCTCTCTAACTACACTATAGGATACTATGGGCATAAGGAGGGGCCCATATTCTCTCAAACTGAAGCATAAGCTTCAGGCATTTGTTTTCTTATCAGCCATGTATCATCTGTTCACATCTCATAGGTGAGGCTTTGACAAGGCAGTGTGTCTCTGTGGCAGTGTTTAGGGCTATTGCAATGAGTCGTAAACTAGTGATAGGCTCAGAGACTGAGTTCATGCATTGGCCTTGAAAAGGGGGTCTGGACACTGCAGTTTTTTGTTTTCTGAGAAATAGAAGGCATTATAAGCATTATAAGCCACCCACTAGGGCTATCAAACACTGTCACGATTCTAAATAACCCATTGAGGCCTTGGTTGGAAATCATTGGTGATCACTGGGTTAAAATACTGCTTACATTTACTATGGCTTTAATGCTTGTGGATGAGCGTGTGCATTGCTGATTAGAATGCTACTTGATCAATGTCTGGAAAGATCTAGTAAGCAAATCTGGTATGACTCAAATAATACTGACTGAATATAAATACTTACATGGAACTACTACTGCAAAGTGCATGGAGGATATTTAGAATGTTGTCATCTATTGCCCTGTAGAGCAGCTGAACCAGTCTGTGTTCTCCATAGCAATCTAACAGCCATGCGATTTTACATTAATATCTACTAATTTCAATTTTTATGATTTTTTGCTGATATTGTGGAGGAGGCCCAAGAAGACAGGCAAAGAACTGGGGTTTGTGTGACCTAAGCTATGCTGCTATGCATATTCTTATCTGGGTTTCCCCAGTGTTTCTAGAGAGCCCCAAGAACACAGGAAAGAGTTCGATACTTTATAATTCAAATTTAAGAAAAACTAGAGTACTTAAGAGAGGGAAGTGATTACTGAGAAGAACACGGGAATATTCTAAGTTTTGACTGTGCAATTTAAAGTCTCTTGGAGGTAACCTTTTTATTCCAATTTAATGAATCTAGATTAGTTCAATTCTGTACTTTTAATGTCTAAGAGTTCAAAAAGGAATATCTGCTGTTAACTTAGTCCTGTTACCAAGGGCCAGCTGTTGATAGGATTGGCAGCTTCGCAGGAGAAAGAGTGGGCATGGAGACTAAAATAACCAGCCAGTTCTCAGTGTGTATGTTTCAAGAACAAGACTGGAGATTTGAAAATTAATTGTATAAAGTTTCCAGATATTAAGTATGTACCAAAGAATATGTTGTGGTCCACAAGATTTGTTGTTAATTTGGAGATCTTTCTCTTTTCTTTTTTTTCTTGTTTGTAATTATAATTTGTTCAGAATATAATGTATCATCACATTTTGGTATATATAGATACCATGATATTTTATATATTTTAGAAATAGCTAATTTAATAGTGCACATAAGATATTAACTCTAAGCTACCCATGTTTCTTCAGACAGAAATTTTCCTATGCAACCACTTATAATTTTTAAGAAACAGGTCATGTTAGAAACAACTAATTTATTTTAAATATAAACAAGCAATACTGAAAAGATTGGTGTATCTTTCTGTAACAGCAGAAATAAAATCAACATTATTTTATAAAAACAAATAGGTTTCCTTATAGTTGTTTATGAGCTTATTAAAAAGGTGAACATTTTATATTTTAATACAAATTCTTTTGCTGTTTCATGTAGTTATTACAAAGATAAAACAAGACTCATTGACAAAAGAGTCTTTATGAAAATAAAGAAAAATAACCATGTTAAGCTTAATGGACTCTTCCAATTTTTCACTTTTTACAGAAATACTTTATACTTTATTTTTAGTGTGTGTGTGTGTGTGTGTGTGTGTGTAAGTGCAAGTGTCTGAGGAGGTCAGGGGACCTTAGATTGCCTGGAGCTGTAGTTGCAGGCAATTGTGAGCTAAATGCTCAATATGAGTCCTGCAAAAGGAACTCAGGTCCTCTGCAAGAGCAGCGTGTTCTCTTCATCATTGAGCAATCTCTCCAAATCTTCTAATGGATTTTGGATATTCCTGTCTGTTTTTAAAGGATAGTATTATGAAAAGTGTGAAAATAAGTTGTGTAATGCTACAAAATTATTTTATGCTGTTTTAGTACCACAGTAGTACATAAAGAACAATGTTTTAAATATTGACAATGTTTTAAATATTTTCTTAAGAACGTGAATAGTATTTCATGATGCTTAAACAACATAATTTGATCCATACATGAGTTGCTTAAAAGCTATCAGTATTTTAAATAATTTTTCAGTAAATAACTTGCTCACAACTCATAGCATGTTGTCAAATTAGTTTCTTAGATGAAACAGCTGAAATGGCTGTTTGAAAGCAAACATATTTTGAATTTGAGACAGATTTCCAGATTCTTTTTCAGAAAATTTGTACCAATTTGCACTCTCTAATAATGATGTGAGAGACTCAACTACATCCTTTTAGGTATTAATAATATAATACTTGACAAGCAGATGAAAATGTGTTGTTTTGTTATCTTTTCATCATTAGTGAGATTGGAAATTTTTTCATTAGTGTGTATTTGCATTATTTTGTGAGTATGGGTCTTTTGATAGTTTAAAAACTAGATTGTTCCTTCAAATAGATTCAAAAAGTACATGGTAGTGATTAAATATGTTAGTCCTATACATTAAAAATACTTTTCTTGATGTTATTTATGGTATACATTCTAGAGTAAAATATCATGATTTAAAATATTCAAGTTTTAAATATTTTCTTGTATGATTTCTGATCTTTAGGTCAACCTAAGACTAATCACAATATAAAAATATCCTGATTAAAAATGCTATATTTTTTCTTTTTCTTTTCTCAAATAGAAAGTCTTTCGTATTGTGTTTTCTTTAGGTCTCCCAAGGGGAAAGAAGAAAGATCTCAATGGCAGAAGGCTGTGGCAGCATAGGCGCAGAAAGAGCTTGCTTTGTGCTCAGGAGAGAACACTGCATCTCAGCCTCCTGGTTTTAGGTACTCTACATGTTCACAGAAGTTTCTCTAGCAATGAAGTTCAGATATGGTTCCTTAAATTATGATGTTTGGTATCAGATATTTACTCTTTTTTTTTTTTTTTTTTGTGGAGTTGGCTTCTTGTACAGAATAATAGGAAGTTGGTATCTGTGCCAGTTAGTTTTTGTATACTTGACAAAGAGTTACCTGGAAACCCAGTTGATTAATTACATCTATCAGATTGGTCTGTGGGGATAGTTTTTTGATTATTGATTGATATGGAAGGGCCTTGCCAGCTATGGGTGGTGTCACTCCCTGGGTAGGTAGTGTCTGGGTTTGTATAAGAAAGAACACTGAGCAAGTAATGGGGTGTAAGCTAGTAAGCAATTTTCCTCCACTGGTTTCTGCTTCTACCTTCTACATTGGCTTTCATTCAGGATGGACAATAGCCTGTAGACCAAAAAAACCACCTTTCTCTCCAAATTAGTTTTTGTCATGGTGCTAATCATAGCAAGAGAGGAAAATGAGGACAGTTTCTTTCTAAAGGAAGGGTGATTGTCCCAATTATATTTATTTTATGACTTATTCTCTCCATTTATTTGAAATTATTATTTCATCTTCACTTAGATCTTCATTATTTTAAAATCTTTCATTTTTTTATTTTTTAATTATTTATTTATTCTTCTCTCATATATTACATCCCTATCACACTTCCCTTTCTTTCTTTCTCCAGTCTCATCTCCCCAACCTCCTTTCTCCCCAGATCCACCCCCTCTTTCTTCCCTCAGAAAACAGCAGGCTTCTCAGGGACATCAACCAAACATAGCATAATAAGATCAGGAGCATACCATCACATCAAGGCTGGATGAGGCAACCTAGTAGGAAGAAAAGAGTCCCATAAGTAGGCAAAAGAATCAGGAAAAGCCCTTGCTACCATTGTTAGGATTCCCACAAGAACACCAAGCTACTCAGCCATTGTTAACATACATGCAGAAGACTGAGGTCAGACTTCTACGGGTTCCCTAATCTCTTCATGAGCCCATGGATCCTGGTCAGTTGATTCTATGTTCTTATCGTTTGTCCCTGACACCTCTGGTTCCTCCAGTCCTTCCTCCTTCTCCCGAGCAGGACTCCTGGAGCTCCACTTAAATGTTTGGCTGTGTTATATTGCATCTGCTCTCATCAGGAGTTTGGCGAATTCTCTCTCTCTCTCTCTCTCTCTCTCTCTCTCTCTCTCTCTCTC
>JANHMN010000018.1:2475026-2489979 GCA_030674055.1 Rhabdomys pumilio
CTCTCTCTCTCTCTCTCTCTCTCTCTCTCTCTCTCTCTCTCTCTCTGGTATCTTTGTGAAGATTCTGCTATGCTCCAGTCCCAGAAAATTCTGTAGGCAGAACAAATTGTAGGTCAAAGTTTTGTGGCTGGGTTGGTGACCCAATCCCTCCACTTGTGGTCTTGCCTGGTTACGGAAGATGGCTAGCTCATGCCAAGTTACTCTTGGGGGGTTCCACGAAGTTTTCATTGCACTAGGTTTCTATCTTGGCCCTTTAATGTTCCCTAACTCAGTCTTTTCTCCCAGTATTTTTCCCAACCCCCAACCTTACCAACTCCCAGTCCATCCTTGAAATCTATTTTATTTCCCTTTCCCAGGGAGATCCTTGCATCCTACTTAAAGCCCTCCATCTTACTTGGCTTCTCTAGGTCCTTATAAGTGAGTATATACTATGTCTTTCAGGGTCTCACTTAACTCAGGATGATTTTTTTCTAGTTCTATAAATTTGCCTGAAACTTTCATGATGCATTTTTTTAAACAGCTGAGTAATACTCCATTGTGTGAATGTACAATATTTTCTTTATCTAGTCTTCAGTTGAAGGACATCTAAGTTGTTTCCATTTTCTGACTATTAGGAATAAAGCCTCTTTGAATGTTCTTGTGTTAGGATGGAGTGTCCTTTGGGTATACGCTCAGGAGTGGTATAGCTGAGTCTTGAGGTAGATCGATTCTCAATTATCTGAGAAACCACCACGTTGCATTCCAAAACTGCTGTGCAAATGTGCACTCCACCAGCAATGGAGAAGTGTTCTTCTTGCTCCACATCCTGACCAGCCTGTCACTTGTGTTTTTGATCTTAGCTATTTTGACAGGTAGAAGAAAGAATCTGAGTCATTTTGATTTGCATTTCCCTGGTGGCTAAGTAAGAATATTGAACATTTTTTTTTAAGTGTTTCTCAGCCAATTGAGATTTCTCTATTGAGAATTCTCTGTTTAGATTGGTGTATATCACTTTAAATTAGATTATTTAGTTTTTTGATGTCAAGTTTCTTGAGTTCTTTACATATTTTGGATATTAGCCCTCTGTCAGATATGAGATTGTTGAAAATCTTTTCCCATTCTGTAGGCAGCTCTTTTGTCCTGTTGACAGTGTCCTTTGCCTTACAGAAGCTTTTTAACTTTCATGAGGTCCCATTGATTTATTTATTTTTGATCTTAGTGTTTGTTCAGGAGACTGTCTCCTGTGACAATGTGTTCAAGATTATTACCAGCTTTCTCTTTTTATCAGTTTCACTGTATCAGGTTTTTTGTTGAGGTCTTTTATACACTTAGACTTATATAATAGATGCGTAATAGATATGGATCTATCTGTGTTCTTCTACAGGCACACATCCAGTTAAACCAACCACCATTTGTTGAAGATGCTTTTATTTCATTGTTCCCTTGTATATTCCTGTCTTCTTTAACAAAATTCAGGTGTCCATAGGTGTTTAGATTTATGTCTGAGACTTTCATTTGATTCCATTGAAAACCTGTATATTTTATGCCAATACCATCTGACTTTTATACTTCTGTAGTACAGATTGAGATCAGGGATGGTGATATATCCAGAAGTTTTTTTTTTTTTTTTTTTTTTTTTTTTTTTTTTTTACTGTATAGGATTGCTGTAGGTATCCTTTTTTTTTTTTTCTTATGTGAAGTTGAGTATTATTATTTCCAGGTCTGAAGAAAAGAATTGTGTTAGAATTTTGGTGGGGATTGCATTGAATTTGTAGACTGTTTTTGGTGAGATGGCCATTTTCACTATGATAATCTTATTGATATCATCTTTAATTTTCTTCTTCAGTGATTTGAAGCTTTTATCATACATGTCTTTTACTTGCTTGGTTAGAATTACCCCAAGGCATTTTTATATTATTTGTGGCTAATGTAAAGGGCATGTTTCCCTGATTTTTTTTCTCAGCCTGCTTATCATTTATATATAAGATGGGCACTGTTTTTTATCTTTTTTAAGTTAGTCTTGTAACTTCTTCACTGAAGGTATTTATTAGCTGTAGGAGTTCCCTGGTAGAATTTTTAGGTTTGCTTATATATACTATCATATCATCTGCAAATAGTGATACTTCCTTTCCAATTTGTATAAACTTTATCTTCTTTAGTTGTCTTATTGCTCTAGGTAAAACTTCAAGTACAATACTGAATACCTTTGGAGAGAAAGAACAGCCTTATCTTGTTCCTGATTTTAGGGAAATTGATTTTAGAGTCTCTCCACTTAAATTGATGTTGTGTATAGGCTTGCTGTAAATTTCCTTTCTTATGTTTAAGTATGTCTATTATATCCCTGGACTTTCTAAGACTTTTACAATGAGGGGGTGTTGGATTTTGTCAAAGGCTTTTTCAGCATTTAATGGGATGATCACGTATTTTTTCTTTTAGTTTGTTTATATGGTAGATTACATTGAAAGATATTCATATGTTGAACCATCCCTGCATCTCTGGGATGAAGCCTGCTTGATCATGGTGGATGACTTTTTTTTTTTTTTTTATGTGTTTTTGGATTCTATTTGTAAGTATTTTACTGAGTATTTTTACATCAGTGATCATGAAGAAAATTGATCTGTAAGTCTCTTTCTTTGTTGAATATTTGTGTAGTTTGGCTATCAGGGTGACTATGGCCTCATATAATGAATATGGCAAGGTTCCTTCTGTTTCAATTTTGAAGAATAGTTTGAGGAATATTGGTGTCTTAGTTAGGCTTTTACTACTGTGAACAGATATCATGACCAAGGCAACTCTTATTAAGACAACATTTAATTGAAGCTGACTTACAAATTCAGAGGGTCAGTCCATTATCAACAAGGCAGGAACATGACAGCATCCAGGCAGACAAGGTGCAAGAGAAGCTGAGAGTTCTACATCTTCATCTGAAGGCTGCTAACAGAATACTTCCAGGCAGCTAGGATGAGAGTATTAAGTCCCATACCCACAGTGAAACACCTACTCCAACAAGGCCACACCTCCAAATAGTGCCCTTCTCTGGGCCAAGCATATTCAAACCATGAAAATTGGTATTAGCTATTTTTTGCAAGTCTCATAAAATCATAAAATTCTTCCCTCAAATTGTCTGGCTTTGGGGTTGGGTTTTTTTGTTGTTGGAAGATTTTTAATGACTACTGCTATTTCCCTAGGGGTTATAGATCTATTTAAATTGTTTATCTCCTCTTGATTTAAATTTAGTGAGTGGTTTCTATCAAGAAGATTATCCATTTATTTTGGATTTTTTCCTTTTGTGGAATTCAGGTTTTTGAAGAAGCATGTAATGATTCTTTGTATTCCCTTGTTGTCTGTTGTTGTGTCCTCCTTCTCATACCTGATTTTATTAATTTAGACATTTTCTCTCTTATAGTTAGTTTGGATAAGGGTTTGTCAATATTATTCATTTTTGCAAAAACCAACTCTTTGTTTCATTGATTATTTATATTGTGGTTTTTGTTTCTATTTTATTAATTTCAGCCCTGACTCCTATCATTGACTTCTCTTGGGTGTGTTTGCTTTTTTTTTTTTCTATAGTGTTTGGATGTGTTGTTAAGTTTCTAGTATCAAATTTCTCCAATTTCTTTATATAGGTACTTAGTACTATGAACTTTTTTCTTAGCACTGCTTTTATTGTTTTCCACCAGTTTAGGTATATTGTGCATTAACTTTCATTGAATTCTAGTAAGTCTTTAATTTCTTTATTTCTGTTTTGATCCTGAAGTCAATCAATAGAGAGTTGTTCAGTTTCCATGAGTTTGTAGGCTTTCTTTTACTTCTGTTGTTAGTTATATCCAGGTTTAATCTGTGGTGGTTTAATAGGATACAGGATGTTATTTTACATTTGCTGATACTTGCGTGGACCATATATGTATTATGTGTGTGTATGTGTGTGTGTGTAATGAATGAAAAGAAAATTTAATAATTTAGTCCTTATGGGAGCAACGCCAGTGTTTTATTGGTAATCTAGCATCCAGGACTCATTGTGGCAGGGCTTGCTTTCTGCTTTTCACTGTCCATTGTTGATAATTATTTCATTCTAAGCTACTACTCTGCTCCATGCTTTCTATTTTCTGCTCATAATCCGAAAAAATTCCACAGTGCTTTAACACATGTTTCTAGAAGGTACAGAATGAGATTACTAATGGATAATAAGTATGATTGCTGTGTCTGACACAGTACTTTCTGTCACCATTAGATGCTTAAGTTCTTGACTATGCTGGTATTTTACCCAGCAGTCAACAAAGCTCTACAATTGTCACTTTGGACTGTGTTTGGCACCCCTGTCCAGGGGTGTGGGGGACTGGCCTACTTTATTCTGCCTTTTGTCTTTTGGTATGGAGATCCTTACAATCTGTTTTATTAAAAGTTTAGTAATTAATGACATGAAACCTTTTGCATATGTCTCAAATCCCTTGCATACATTAATACATATAAAAAAGAGAAGAAAGATGTAAAAAAAATTCTGTATTTTATAGCTGAAAAACAACCCTTAAACTGAAAAAAAAAAAAAAACAAGAATACATCAAGAGACTTAGAATTGTTATACAACCCATTTCAAGTTTTACACTCAGAAAAGCTCTTTTGTTAAATTGGAGTTGATTTGTTTCTTACAAGCAGGGTATAAACTGTGTAGCTCAGGCTAAACTTGAGCTTCTGATTCTCCTGCCTGTTTCTTCAATACTGAGTTTATTGATGTGTGTGACTTTTGTTCATTCTTCAGAAAATATCTTACATGAGTATTTCAATTCTGGTGTTTTAGTTTATTTTACTATAACATTTTAGTTACTGAAAAATTTCAATTCTAGTCATCTAGGTAATTGACCTTTTGTTCTAAGGAACAATATCTACTTAAATATTGAAAAACATTTTGTTTGTTCCCCCTTCTAAGAAGGACGGACATACATACTTTGGTCCTCTTTCTTCTTGAGCTTCATGTGGTCTGTGAATTGTGTCTTGGGTATTCTGAGCTTTTGGGCTAATATCCACTATCAGTAAGTGCGTACCATGTGTGTTCTTTTGTGATTGGGTTACTTCATTCAGGATCTTACTTTCTAGTTTTGTTCATCTGCCTAAGAATTTCATCAATTCATTGTTTTTAATAGCTGAGTAATACTCCACTGTGTAAACAATGTATCGTATTTTCTGTATCCATTCATCTGTTGAAGGGCATCTGGGTTCTTTCCAGCTTCTGGCTATTATAAATAAGGCTGCTATGAACATAGTGGAGCATGTGTCCTTGTTATATGTTGGAGCATTTTTTGGGTATATGCCCAGGAGTGGTATAGCTGGGTCCTCAGGTAGTCCTATGTTCAGTTTTATGAGGAGCCTTCAGACTGATTTCCAGAGTAGTTGGACCAGCTTGCAATCTCACCAACAATGGAGGAATGTTCCTCTTTCTCCACATTCAGGCCAGTACCTGCTGTCACCTGAGTTTTTGATCTTAGCTATTCTGATTGCTGTGAGGTGGAATCTCAGGGATGTTTTGATTTGTATTTCCATTATGACTAAGGATGTTAAACATTTCTTCAGGTGCTTCTTGGCCATTCAATATTCGTAAGTTGAGAATTCTTTGTTTAGCTCTGTACCCCATTTTTAATAGGTTATTTGGTTGTCTGTAATCTAATTTCTTGAGGTCTTTGTATATATTGAATATTAGCCCTCTATCGGATGTAGGATTGGTAATGATCTTCTCCCAATCTGTGGGTTGCTGTTTTGTTCTATTGATAGTGTCCTTTGCCTTACAGAAGCTTGGCAATTATATATTTGCAATTATATGAGGTCCCATTTGTCTATTGTTGATCTTAGAGCATAAGCCATTGGTGTTTTGTTCAGGAAATTTTACTCTGTGCCCATGTGTTCAAGGCTCTTCCCCACTTTCTCTTCTATTAGTCTTAACGTGTCTGGTTTTATGTGGAGGTCCTTGATCAACTTGGACTTGAAATTTGTATAAGGAGATGAGAATGGATTGATTTGCATTCTTCTACATGCTGACCACCAGTTGAACCAGCACCATTTATTGAAAATGCTGTCTTTTTTTTCACTGGATGGTTTTAGCACCTTGTCAAAGATCAAGAGGCCATAGGTGTGTGGGTTCATTTCTGGGTCTTCAATTCTACTCCATTGATCTACATGTCTGTCTCTGTACCAATATTATGCAGTTTTTTTTTCACTATTGCTGTATAGTATAGTCAGGGATGGTGATTCCCTCAGAAGTTCTTTTATTGTTGAGACTAGTTTCCACTATCCTGGGTTTTTTGTTATTCCAAATAAATTTGCAAATTGTTCTTTCTAACTCTACGAAGAATTAAGTTGGAATTTGAATCTGTTGATTGCTTTCAGCAAGATGGTCATTTTTACTGTTATTAATCCTGCCAATCCATGAGCATGGGAGGTCTTTCCATCTTCTAAATTCTTCTTCAGGTTTTTTCTAGAGACTTGAAGTTCTAGTCATACAGATTTTTCACTTGCTTGGTCAGAGTCACACCAAGATATTTTATTTGATTTGTGAGTTTTGTGAAGGGTGTTGCTTCCCTAAGTTCTTTCCCAGCCTGTTATTCTTTGAGTAGAGGAAAGCTACTGATTTGTTTGGTTAATTTTATCTTCAGCCACTTTGCTGAAGTTATCAGGTTTAGGAGTTCTCTGGTGGAAGTTTTGGGGGTCACTTAAGTATACTATCATATCACCTGCAAATAGTGAAATTTTGACTTTTTTTCCAATTTGTATCCCTTTGACCTCCTTTTGTTGTCTAATTGCTCTAGCTAGGACTTCCAGTACTATATTGAATAATGTAGGGAGAGAGTAATAGGGAGACAAGGTGTGGAGCAGAGACTGAAGGAAAGGCTATCCAGAGACTGCTAGATGATCCATCCCATATACAGACATCAAACGCAGACACTATTTCGGATGCCAAGAAGTGCTTGCTGTTTCCTGAGAGGCTCTGCCAGACCCTGACAAATATAGAGGCAGATGCTCGCAGCCAACTATTGGACTGAACACAGGGTCCCAAAAGGAGGAGTTAGAGGAAAAACTAAAGGAGTTGAAGGGGTTTGCAATCCCATAGGAAGAACAACAATATCAATCAACCAGAACCCCTGAGCTCCCAAGGACTAAACCACTGGCCAAAGAGTACACATGGAGGAACCCATGGCTCCAGCTGTGTATGTAGCAGGGGATGGCCTTCTCGGGCATCAATGGGAGGAAAGGCCCTTGGTCCCGTGAAGGCTTGATGATCCACTGTAAGGGACTGCCAGGGCAGGGAGACAGGAGTGGGTAGATGGTTGCAGGAGCACCCTCATAGAAGCAGGGGAAGGGGTTATGGGATAGGGTATTTATAGAGGGGGAACTTGGATAGGGGATAACATTTGAAATGTACATAAATAAAATATCCAATAAAAAACTAACAAACAACGAAAAACTTTTCCTTCACTCCAATCTCAATCGCCAAGATGAAAGTTTGTGAATAGCCCCTGACATCATGAAATCAATTAATTCCTTCCATTTAGTGTTTTTTTTTAAAGAGTTTGATAGTATTCACAGTTCAGCTATGAAAGAACAGAGATGCCAGCCTCAAATGCACAAGCTCCCCACTTGTCCAAATCTTGTCCATCTGTAGCATCTTGTGTCACATTCTCTTTCTTGGAAAGTTTAATGGCAGCCAGACTTTCCCCCAGTGCTGAAAAACAACAGAAAGCTGAGAAGCCTCTCGCGTCAGCATGATGAGTTTCCTTCTTGCTTTATTAACTCTTTGACAGCGAATCCAACTACAAGAAAAGGGCATATTTAAGAGACAAATTCATTGCTAAAGGTGAATATTTGCAGAGTTCCTTTGGACCTACCCAGACTTCTAGCTACACTTTCATTTCTAGAAAATCTCTAAGACTTTTAAGTCCTACATTCTTTGCTTTTCTACCTACTAATATATTTTTGAGATATTAGATGTTTACAGCTTTTGTACAATGGTCTAGTGTCCAAAACAATTTCTGTCTGTCTGTCTGTCTGTCTGTCTGTCTGTCTGTCTGTCTGTCTGCCTGCCTGCCTATCTATCTATCTATCTATCTATCTATCTATCTATCTATCTATCTATCTAATGTTCATTCATCTATCTATCTATCTATCTATCTATCTAATGTTCATTCATCTATCTATCTATCTATCTATCTATCTATCTATCTATCTATCTAATGTTCATTCAGAAGTCCAAGCTCTTGAAATCATTTTTTGAGAGTGATATAAATAATGTTGAAAAGTTATACATTGGGAGTGTTGGTAGATTATGGTCAGGGTCATGGCAAACACATTGCTTTTTCTAGTGGCTGCATGATTATTAGGTCTTTGATGATAAATCTGCACCCACTGAAAATGCATTTAACTTATCTTGGTGATTTTGATTTATTGGCCTTGCAACAGCCAAGGTTGCCCATTTATTAGTGCTTGTTTTATATCTCAGTGGCTGGGGAGCTTGTACATTTCAGGCATGGCCTTAAGTTGGTTTAGCTGTGTCATATTTCATAGCAAGCATCTGACTGGGAAAGCACTTTTTTGATATTTCTATTGTGATATTATATTGTTTTTAATATAGAGAGCATATGATTTTAATTTAGAGTCCCTCTTTTCATGAACAGTGTTGTGGTTTCAAAGAACTGGGAAATACAATAGATATATGAAGATTACTAGTGAGTAATCAGCTTCATTTAGGGGAACTTAAGTTAAATAGCTCAAATAAAAAGCACTGGACAAACAGTGACAGAAAAGATATATTCTGATGAACTTCTTCTGAGTCTTTCTTCAAGATGGACAAATGATCCTAATGAATTTATTAAAAATTATTCTTAGTTTTAATTATATAGAGGAATCCTTCAGCGTTTCTATGGAATAGCATAAAGAAAGTCCTTGAAAGTCTTTAACTAGAATGAGAACTTAAGGAATGTGGGCTTCAAGTACCAAGATTTAGAATAATCTCCAGGGTTAAATTGACTACTAAAGGAGATACACGTTAATCCAAGCTTTTCTTGTATGTTATTTTAACTAGAAGCTTCTCGTATTAGTTGGTGCTCTGAGCTTGGGTCCTAGTATTACAGTATTGTCAATTTCTGGGGGCTATTCTGTGTATTGTAGTGTGGTTAGTGTTATCTCTGGCCTGTGTCTACTGTGTGCATGTAGGACTACCCCAATTGTGAAATGTCTCCAGGAGCTGGGGAGATGGCTCAGTATAGTAACATATAGGATCTTTGTCATTAGTATATATCTTCTACATTTGATGATTGCTATCCTTTGGGTCAAATGCTAATTTTGGACCCAGGAGATAAATCAAATAAATTATTCTGTGAAAGTATTCTTAAATTTTCCTAAGTGACTGGAATAGAGGTAAATGTTTTATTTATTTATTTATTTATTTATTTATTTGTGTGTGTGTGTGTGTGTGTGTGTGTGTGTGTGTGTGTGCGTAGGGGATCATCCAAATCTAACCCCTTTGGGAACATGTTTGATATTTTTCATTTATTATAAAAAAGCTGTTATGAACTCCAATAAACATACTAAAATGTGATAAGCCTATTCCTTTGAAATAAAATATAAAGACAGCACTATAGCCACTTTAAAGTAACTGCCCTATCACTGTGATTAAGGTAATTAGCCTGGTATAAAGACTTGGTTGTTCATTCAGAATAGACTGCAAGCAATTCTGGTGATAAAAGATTGTTTTCTAGAGCTGCTTTACACATAGCATGACTAACTTTATGTTATCAAGGGGAGGAAGTTAGCTACGAACTTCCAACATGATTTTTAATATGGCACAGCATAGGTTGTAATTTACAATGAAATTATTTGACCAATATGGGATGGGAATTTGTATTTTAATATTTTATTTTTTATTTTTTTCTCATCCCACTTGGGGTTTATTGTACATTTCTTTTTCTTTCTTTTTAAATTAATTTACTTATTCACTTTACACACCTATTGCAGCCTCCTGCCTCCTCTCCTCTCAGTCCCACTTTCCCACCTTCCTTTTCCCCGATTCCATTCTCCTCAGAGAAGGGTCCCGCTTCCCACAGGTATGAACTTGCCCTGACATATCAAGTCTCACCAGGACTAAGCACATGCTCTCCCACGGAGGCCAGACAAGGCAACCCAGCTAGGAGAAATGGATCTAAAGCCAGGCAACAGAATTTGAGTCTTACAACTTTAAAACACAAGTTTAGGTAGTGAGCATAAGGTTTTATTTTGATGAGTATCAAAGAACCTGGATTTTAAAAGTGTGGGTGATTGGAATTCACACTGAGGTCCTCAGGCCTCTGTAGTAAACAAGCACTTGCTAGTTGAATAATCTTCCCTGAGAAATAGAGCGTTTTCTCTCTCTCTCTGTCTCTCTCTCTCTGTTTCTCTCTCTCTGTCTCTCTCTCTCTCTTCAATTATTTTTTTAGCTAAAAAGAAAACAGGTAATTTAAAAAGTTCTTGTTTGGGTTATAGATACCACAACTAAGAACTAAGAAGTTTTTTTCCTTTTCTCTCCTTTCCTTTCCTTTCCTTTCCTTTCCTTTCCTTTCCTTTCCTTTCCTTCCCTTCCCTTCCCTTCCCTTCCCTTCCCTTCCCTTCCCTTCCCTTCCCTTTCCTTTCCTTTCCTTTTCTTTTTTCTCCTTCCCCCTTTCCCTCTCCCTCTCCTTATTCCCCCTCTCTTTATCTCTCTCCCTTTCCCTACCCTTTTCTTCTTTCTTTCTCCCTTTCTTCCTTCCTTCCTTCCTCCCTCCCTCCCTTCCTTCCTTCTTTCTTTCTTTCCTTCCTTCCTTCCTTCCTTTTTTTTTTTTTTAAATAAAAGCTTTATTTGCTGAGCACTCAGGGAAGCAGATAGTTCAGGATCTAAACCACATCCCCAAAGGGAGATTGTACATTTTTAAAAATTATCTTTAATCTTTTTTTCACAGTCTAGTCGTTATTCCCCCTCTGGGTTCACCTTCCAACAGTTCCTCATCCCATTCCTCCTTCCTCATCTCCAAGAGGAAGTCTCCACCCCACCCCCCACCCCACCAGACCTCCACACTCCCTGGGGCTTAAAATCTCTTCAGGGTAAGGTGCATCTTCTCTCATTGAGGCCAGATCAGACAGTCTTCTGTTGTATATGCATATGTGGGGCGGGGGTGGGGAGCTCATATCAGCTAGTGTATGCTGCCTTGTTGGTGGCTCAGTTTCTGAGAGACCTCAGGGGTCCAGGTTCCCTAAGACTGCTGATCTTCCTATGGGGTCACCCTCCTCCTCAGCTTCTTTCATTCAGCCTTTGCCTAATTCAGCCACAGGGCTTCCCAGCTTCTGTCCATTGGCTGGGTGTAAGTATCTGCATCTGACTCATTCAGCGCTTGTTGGGCCTCTCGGAGGGCAGCCATACTCCTGTCTGAAAGCACACCAAAGCAACAGTAATAGTGTCAGGCCTTGGAGCCTCCCCTTGAGCTGAATCCCAATTTGGGCTGGTCACTGGACCTCCTATCCCTCATCCTTATTTGTGATAGTCAGAAGCTGGAAATAACCCAGATGTCCCACAACAGAAGAATGAATACAGAAAATGTGGTTCATTTACACAATGGAATACTATTCAGCTATTAAGAATGAGGATTTCATGAGTTTTGCAGGAAAATGCATGGAACTAGAAAATATCATCCTGAGTGAGGTAACTCAGACCCTAAAAGACATGCATGGTATGTTCTCTTTGTTTCTTATTTAGATAAGGTTTCTCTTTGTAGCCCTGGTTGTCCTGAAATTTGCTTGTAGACCAGGCTGACCTCCCACTCACAGAGATTCAACTGCCTATGTCTCCTGAGTGTTGGGATTAAAGGTGTGCACCAACATGCTTGACAAAGAAGCCTCTATGATTTGATAACATTTAATCCCTTCACTCTATCTCCATGAAAAATTTGAAAATTAGAATTATAGTATTTTAACTCAGAGAAGAGGTTTACCAAGAGCTAAGTACATATTTTAATGATATGAAATATTTATTAGAAACTAAGTGTAGCCTCACATTTCTAAAAAAAACAAAAAACAAAAAACAAAAAAACAGTTTACAGTGTTGAGATAATAATGTAGTTGACTGACAACCAGAGTTAAAATTTTAATTAAATAGTACAAGGGCAGAAGCTTTTATTATTACCAGACAGAAGTGATTGTCATCTGGGGAGGGTAAAATTTGTAAGTAGCTCAAACAGAGGGTCTGCCTTAGTTTCTGTCAGAAAGAAAGGCAAACAAAATCATTCAGGAGGCAGAAGCAGGCAGATTTCTGTGAGTTCAAGGGCTGCCGGCTCTATATAGTAAGTTCCAGGATAGCCAAGATTCCATAGTGAGAGTTGGTCTCAAAAACCAAGATCAAGACTTGCCCTCTGCAACCCCTTCCCAAAACCAAGCTAACTCAACTTAACCCAACCCAAAACAACCCAAAAGGCAAAGAGAGGCTGTAGAGATAAATCAGTGGTTAAGATCATTTGTTGTTCTCGTGGACAGATGACTTGGGTTCACTTGGCAACATACAAACATATAGAACTCTGGTTCTAGGAAAATTATGCCTACCTCTTGCCCTTCTGGCTCCTGCACATATTTGATGAATATACTTAGGCACACATATATGCACATAAAATAAATAAATATATTTTAAAAGACAAACAATAAACCATTTCTCATTTCTTCATTTAATACATGAGAATAGATAGGGAAAAATTACACAAAAATGTAGTTGTACCAACAGTGCAATTTAAACCATTTAATTATAAACCTTATAAAATGATTAGATTATATGTCGCTAAGTTTTAAGAAGATACTCTTCAAATATTTGAAAAATGGGTGTTTTAAAAGAGAGAGGAGAGGGGTGGGAATGAACATAGGAGGTAGAACTGCTGAGAGACTGAATTTTGGTGTGACGCTTGTAGAGGTTCCTTTACATCTGTGTCTTACATGCATCTCTGCAGTAGAGAATTACAGCAGATATTTCCTGTGATCCTTTTCATGCCTAAGTTAAAAGCATGTAATTAATCTTAAAAGACTACCTGTAAGGTCACTTCCACATGGCAAAGGATTTGACCTCTGTCATAGTGATGTTTGATGTTTAAGGGTGGCTCTTGGAGACTTGTCACCAAGTTAAAAGAAGCAGTTGGATTTATCAGTTCACCCAGAGGAGCGTTAAAGCACACCGTGACTTCTGAAGTCTGTTTCAAAGTCAAATGCCTTCCTTTGAGAGTACTTTGCTGTTCACTTATAAAACCGGAAAAGGGCATTTTCGACATCACTGTAGTCCTCAAGGTAGGAGCAGAGGCTGAGCAGTGGCCACCAGCAGGGATAATTTAAAGGCCCGTCAGAAGGCTCTTCTATCAAAACATATCTGCTTGCATGAAGCCGATATATTTCTCTTTGCTTTCTTGAGCTGATTGAAATTCTGCCTACTGCACATTTACTTACATTACAGCGCCCTCTTTAAAAAAATATATTCCAGGGAGGGTTAAATAGTCTATTAATCAATCATTCACAGTCCAATGTGACTTAGTTTAATTAAATTGCTTTTTTTCTAGGTAATGGAAGTTTTGATGAGGGTCAGGAAGAGAGAAAAGGGAAGTAATTTTATCCCTGAGGCTAGCCTGAGCTGAATGCCAAAGTGGGCTCACTTTTAGCATCTGAAGGGCAGTGTGAGGGCACAGGAGGATACCTGGGGTGAGGAAGTGAGATACAGGAGTAGGAGAGTAAAGAAAGAAAAGAAGTATAGGGAAATATTCAAAAAATGCTGAAGCAGGGTTTTTTTTTTTTAATTTCTTTTTTGGAATTTAAGTTGTTTTACTGACTTTGACTAATGTGAAACAGCACTCAAATCTATATATAAATGTTAGCAACCTGCATCCACATGTTGATTCGAACATTTATGGTGAATATTAACTTTGTTTAAGGTTGATTTTATTCTGTTGTCTGCTCTCAGCAGCACATGCACATACATGCACACACACACACACACACACACACACACACACACACACACACACACTTCTGGGTTAGGGGCATGAAAGAGTGCATAGTTTAAGATTAAATCTATGCGCTCATCTTAGGTTGTAAAGCTGATAACATGGGGAATCCTAGGCATAGCAGGGTGGTTCCACTGTTCTCTTACAGGGAGGTTAAATTTAAAGATAATGCATACACAGCAGGGCCCCAGCTTGAATAGTCTCCAATGATCTCAAGGCATACTATTAACTAGGTTGCAAGATCCAGCAAAAGCTTAATGTCCTTGAAGGCAGTGGGTCTTCTCAGAGGAAGATATCAGCACACTCTTCAGCAGCCCTTACCTGCCAGTGCACAGTCTTCTCCATGAGTAGCACTCCCCTTTGAATCTGCCTTCTCCAAGTCCACTGAACATTTCAGAATGTGCATGCTTTCCTGGCCACTCTTCTTTTGTAATGTATCCACTTAGGTACTGTATTTTCTTTCTTTACTTTTAGGCTCCTTTGAGTGTGATTTGAGAGAGGGAAATGTAAATGTGCCCATTCTGACATTTTCTCTCAGGAGTAGCATGTGTCTTAAAAAATGTTATATCACTTAAAATCATCTTTGATTTTAAAGAAATTTTAGTAGCTCATACTTAAGTTTAAGTGGCTGACAGGTTTATTATTTGTTCCTTATTATTTCTTATGGAATTTGTCTTCAGTGGAACAGAAGTATTTACTAGACAGAGCCAGTAAATACTTAATGAATGGGTAATTTTGATACTACAAACCTGAATCACAGCTGAATGTGTTATAACAGAATGTGTGCAAGTTTTGTTGTGGCATATTTATGTTCTGGTAAAACAACAAAAACCAAATCAATCAATACGTACATACATATACATACATACATACATACATACATACATACATACATATACAATATCCATCCATACACACACACACACACACACACACACACACACACACACACACACACA
>JANHMN010000018.1:2496992-2531400 GCA_030674055.1 Rhabdomys pumilio
CTCTCTCTCTCTCTCTCTCTCTCTCTCTCTCTCTCTCTCTCTCTCTTCCTCCTCCTCTTCCTCCTCTCTCCTTTCCTTTCATTCTCACAATTGTGCATTGTACGTTTTAATAAAACATACTTTTTAACACTTACATGTTAATAGTTATAAATATACTCTGAACTTTTATCCTTTTCTATGTCACTTCATTGATAAAATATTTGAACAGATATTTGCCTGAGAAGTGTCAGTTATCCGAAAGCTGTGCATATTGACACACAGACGCTCATCACCACAACTAATTCTTTTTTTTTCCCCCTGAGATTTGTGTTGTCCTGGCTGTCCTGAAACTCACTTTGTAGACCAGGCTGGCCTTGAACTCAGATATCTGCTTTGAGAGTTCAGGGATTGACTGTATATGCTAACACCACCTGGCAAACATAGATACTTCTTTAATGCACAAGAACCAAGAAGAATGCACTATGTTTCATATCTATTCTAAAACTTACAACACCTCCCTTGCAAAGCAGGTTGAGTATGCTGAGGTCGTTCCTGTTAGGCACTGATTGGAGTGTGTGAAGGGCATAGAATGTTTATCACTAACAATTTAGAGGAGAAGAACCAGATGTCTTTGGTCATCTTCACATAGATAAATGATTAATAAAACAACAGTTTCATTTGTGATCAATATAAATTTACTAGTCATTTAGGAGTTTTTAAAAAGATGTCTAAATATAGCCCGAAACTCTGAGACATTTAAAAATGCTCACGTGATCAGAATTTTAAGATGATACACTTGAGAATTTTTTACATGGGCTGAAATCAACCTACTTATTTTATTGTTTAAGATGTGAAGCCCAAAGATGATCATTCCCAGGATGTATCAAGGAATGTGATCTCTGTTGCACGGAGAGCAACATATTTAAGGAACAATTTGAAATTCTATACATAGATTTTGTGAAGCAGATTTAATTGTTGGGGTTTTTTTGTAATATATGCAGAGCATTCTTGTAAAGTATATTCAATTTTAATGATACATCAAGGCTAATTTGATCACATTGTTCTCTACATTTAATTGACTGCTTTTAAGATACAGTTTTTGTATCCTTCAGAACAATTTTATTTTGTGAGTGAAAATTACTTCATTCTCAGGGCAAGTATAATCTCACCTACTTTTCTCTTGAAACCAGAAATGCCGTTTATCTCATATCATTTCTGTTCCCCTAAATAAGGACAGAAATTGATTTTTTCTTTTCGTGCAGTCCTCATGTTACTTACTGTTCTATTATTATTTGGATAATTAGACAGCGTTACATAGATATCCTGTGTGAGGGGCTCGGAGGTCCTTGTGCTCACAGATAAGTACTAGGGAAACCAGGAATGTTAAACATGCAGGGTTGTCAATTTCTAGGAAGATATGTATAACTTGTTTTCGACCCAGAACACTGGGCATGGATTTTGTTAATACCCTGGTGATCTTTGTGCTGTCTGTATGTTCAGGGACCCCTGTGCCCACTCCCTGCCCCCTCCCCCCACCTCCATGACTCTTTAGTTTATCTCAGGAGTCCTCCCCAGACCCTTATGTTGAACATTGTTTTTCTCAGTCAATAGAACTCATCTTTCTGGGAGATATCACAAGTACTTTCCCAGTGGGAGTGTAGGTATTTACTAGCCTGGTGAACTTTGTGCTAGTCTGGTCCAAGACTCTTGTGTTTATCTCATTGTTTCTCAGACAATGTAGAGAAGCCATCTTTATGGAAGAGGTCCCATGTACTTTACAATGAGTTTTAATGTTGTATGTTTTAATGCCTTAAGTTTTGCTGTACACATGGGATTGAGTTAATTACCACCAGGAAACTTTTTTTTTTCAAATTGTGCATTGAACTGGATGCCCATTCTTGCCTCTCAATACTTTGCTGGTCATGGTGTTTGGAGACCTCATAATCCTAGTTCTTTTTATTAGTGATAAAATTGTAGTAATCTTCCAATTCTTCTCTGATTGCTCTGGGTTCTGATACTACCTTTTCAATGCTCATTTTCTCAAGAAAATGCTTAGTCATTCTCTATACTGTCTCACTTGTCTCTCACTGCTTAGCATTCCTCCATCAGGTATCAACAGTGGCACTTCAGAGAAGCTGTGGTATGGTCAGCGCTCTGCTGTGAGGACTTTTGACCTCCATCCTGAATTTATCCCTGTCAATCACATATTCCTTTTGGAAATGCTCTTGCTCACTAGCTTTCTGCTGTTATGCTAACAGGTTTTTTGTGTTCTAAAATAATGATGCCTTCATTTTATCAAGATGTTTTATAAAAATGATACATACTGACTTCATGTAGTTATTAATAGCATTCATTATTAAGTGAACATTCTCAGTATTACAGATGTGTTTCGTTCAAGTGAATAAATGATATAGAGGTAAAAATAGTTTTCTTTAAATAGAATTATACTGTGTGTTACTTGAGTCAGATGATTCTCAGTTTTAGCTGAAGGCTTAAGAGGGCCCATTTTTTACATTTCTAGACATCTTTGGGTTTCTCTGTGGAATCTTTCTACTCCCATGCTTGGCCTCTACTTTTCTCTTTGCCTAAAATGTCTTAAGGAAGTAGTAGGCAGTCACAATAGTACGGCTAAATTTTTATTCATTGGTTAACTTATCAGTTGTGAAACTCCTTGATAACTGTTGTAGGCAATATTAAAAATGAATGGCAGGTTCCAGTGCTATGCCCGGCACTGGCGGGCCACATAGCACCAGAGGGATGTTCTCATCTAGGCAGGGTCTCTGGTCTGAGGCTCCCTAAATCTTTTCACGCAGCTCACTAAGTTCCCACTGGCAGGTCACTACCACACCAACCCCATGCTTCCAAACCCCCTCAGCCTTGGTGGTGTACGTCAGGCAAACCCATGCTCTGCTGACATGCCTTTCTCTCTGGATCCCAAGCAAGCAGCTATGTGAAGAAAAACACCACACAAATGAGTTCAGAAACAATGGTAACTCAATCTCTGGGCCCAACAACTAGAATACTAATCTTGTTTCTATATTAAATCTAAATCCTCTGCCATAAGGGAATCTACCAGGATTCACTATATGTCAGGAGACACTAGTAGCTACATCTTGCCCTATCACTAGTTCATCTGAAAAAGACCCTCTCTCTCTCATGCTTCTTCCACCATCCAACCTTGATGTCCCTCCTACTTACCCAGTGATTGGCTCCTTTATTCATTAGGGGATTGATTCACATGAAGTCACCTGAGTAAGTGACTCACTCCTTGTCTGCAGTCCCTTCCAGGAGAGCAGAATTAACAGCAATATACAAACAGCACCAGGCCCATCCACAACAGATAATTATAGAATAAATCAAAGTAAATGGATGATTCACCAGAAATTGGCTTGGAGATACTATTTTAATTGCTTTAGAACAACATAATTCAGTAACAAATGTTGAATGAGCTCCCATTTTAACTGCTAGACAGTGAAATCAGCATTGCTTTTATCTGATCCTCTATGTAAAGCTCATTAATTTTTCTTTTGACAATAGATGGGGAAATCCCAGAGGACAGGTGAGCAGCTACTACTGAAAGGTTCTGTTTGTTAATCTAGCATCATAATTGCAGCCTCAGAACCTCCCAAGTAGCTGGAAAGAGGAAGTGGGGAGAGAAATGATTCCTGGAAATGTGTACTATGACTCTTCACTTCCAGAAGTGTGATGGCTCTGGGACAACACACAGGTTCTGAGATGAAGAGAAACACAAAGCTTTGGGATGAGTCTGTAAAGAAGGAAGACCCCTGAAATAGTTGAAGCAATGGATCCAGAATGCAGTGGTGGCATAGGTGTCAGGAACTATGGCATTTCCTCTGGGCTTCCAAGTCCTTTTTAATCTGTTCAAGTTTTTAAAGTCAGTTTTTGGTATATCATAGTTCTGTGTCAGTTACAGTCCAACCAGAGTTTGTCCACAGTAAATCTCAGCAGGACCTGGTGCATGTTGTCCTCAGAGGACGAGGAGAGTGTCAAGAGTACTTCTGCGATGCTTCGAGCCTCCTCCTCCAAGCCAGGCTAGAACCTCAAGTCTTAACTATCTTCTGAGTCTTTAGTATCAGGTTCACCAATCCTTTGCTTTATGATTTCTAAATCTTGAAACAGTTACATATTTGGTTTATTAACTCATTTGTTTCAAATATAGAGCAAATCCAGTCTTTGTTATATAATCCCAGCCAGAGGTGAAAATTCCAAATGTTATGGTATAACTTTGGGGGTGGAAAATAATACGATTAGTTCAAAACCAATCAATTTCTGGGTTAGATTACATATGGTGCCCATGGTAACTGGGGTATAGTAGTTACTCTATCACTAGTTATTTTTTTTATTTTAAATATAATATAAATAAAGTAATATTTAATTATATATTCTTACGATGAGGTTCATTGAAGAATAACTTTACTCTCCACTCTGAGCTTTGTTTTCAGACTGATCCACCAAACAATGTCATCAAGAAGATGTCTTATCCACAAGTCCAGTGTACAGAGTCTGAGCCGGGTTTTATCTTTGACAACATGAGTAACTTTTCTTTATAGCTGTGGACACTTATGACATTTCTAGTTACATTTTTCTTGTGAGAAACACTATTCAACAAGAGGTTTTTTTTCCTTTTAATGTTTTATGCTGTTGTATTTAATTTTGTCTCTTTCTTTATCACTCTCACATAGAATTAATGTCTTAAAGCTAACAAATATCTTGTTCAAGATAAGGATTTTCTATTTTGGGTATATAATATTTTTCATCTCTCTTTCAATTTCATTTGCATTTGTACGCCTTACATTTCCTGTTACTAGGAACAGCAAGTAGATGCTTCAGATTTTTCACTCCTGTGCAATAATGAGGTGAAATTCAATACAAATTCAAATATCTGCATAAACATTATACTGTAAAGGCTCTAGAATTGATCTGCTGTCTGAAAGATAGTGACAACTCAGAGCTTAAAAGTTAATGTAAGTCAGTAAATATTTGAAAAATGTTTAATATCAAATGCATGTTTGGAAATTCTGTACCAGAACATTTAAATAAACTAGGAAGTATAGGTACTATAATTTATCAATTTATAAGTCAGCCATTTGAATAGCTGCATAACTTCTTTCCCTGAGTGAGCTGCCTGCTCCTTTGTATTAGCTATAAGTGATTCATTTCCTAGTTTTGACTTTCCAAATCTATACTAATCTCATATAAATATTCATTTACTTGAGGTAACTTTATGCAACATTATTGAGGGTCAATTGCTTTGTAGTTAGTAATTTTAACACCATTAGAAGAGGCTTGGCATTCATCAAACTTATTTTCATTCTTGTTAAAACTGAGTTGGGGATATTTTCATATTTCTATGATTTTTATCTCCTCCCATTGTTATATATGTCTAAATCAGTACCACACAGTGATGGGCATCACTGCTGTGTAGTGGGTCTTGAAACTGGGCAGATTGTTTTCTCCAGATTATTTATTTATTTTTCTTTTATTTAAAATAGATTTTTTTCATACAGTATGTCCTGATTATGGTTTCCTTTACCCAAATCTTTCCCATCCGTATCCACCCCCTTTCTGACTCTTATTAGGAAACAAATAGGCATTTAAGGGATAACAATAGAATAATACAAGACACTATAAGATAAAGCAAAACTAATACATTGGAATGGATAAAACAGACAGACAGACAGACAGACAGACAGACAGACAGACAGAAGGAAAAAGCCTGAGAAGTGGACAGCTGTAGATGCAGAGATTCTCTTTTGCATGTTCAGGATTCCAAGAAAAACACAAAACCAGAAGCTGTAACATTTAAGAAAAGAACTTTTAGGTTAAAAAGAAAGCAAGGGAGGAAGGAAGGGAAGGGGAGGAAAGGAAAGGAAAAGAAGAAAAAAAGAAAAAAGAAGAAAATGAAAAGCCTTGATTTGATATTATGAGACAATGAACTTGAAAAAAGCCATTAAATTTGTTTCTCTTGACTATTCACTGCTGGTCATAGGGCCTACCTTTAAGAGTGGTTTGTTTCCAAACTGAGACTCCCTTGGAGAAAACTAAATTTTCATTTGCAAGTAATTATCAGTTGTAGTTAGCTTCGGGATAGGGACAGGGGCATGTGTTTACTTCTTTTTTCATCTGTAGAATCCCAGCTGGTACAGACTGGTGCAGACCCTGTGCGTGCTGTCTATGTCTCTGTGAGTTCATATGTACACTGGGCCTGCTGATTTAGAAGGCCTTGTTTCCTTGGTGGTCTCCACCCCTCTGCCTCTTTCCACCTCCGTTTACATGGGGGTTTTCTGAGCTCTAAGGAGACAGATTTGGTGAAGACATCACATTTAGAGCTCTGTGTTTTCTAAGGCCTCACATTTGCTGCATATTGTCTAGCTGTAGGTCTCCATATTTCTTCCCATCTGCCCTAGAAAGAAGCTTCTTGAGGGTAGCTGGACAATGCAGCAAACTAGTATTTGATTTTACCCTGCGCTATCTAGTTTCTGGTTCTTGGCCATCCAAGCAGTGTTCGGTATTGGTATTGGTTCCATCTCATGGGGTGGGGCTTAAGTCACATCAGATATTGGTTGGTTACTGTTACAGTAAATTATCCAAATCTCAGCCTGAGGTTTCTACTTCTCCTTTGGTTATTGAGTTGGAGATGAAACACATACTTAAAATCTTAATATTTACAATAATCCTTAAACAATACAAGGTCTGTGCAGCTGCCTACCCTCCATTCTGTTAGAATTTTATTTTCCTATCAACAACCCTGAGCTATTATTATGTCTCTTCTAGGCTGCTCTTAGCTCTAATTGGGCAGCCCTTAGGGCTTCAATCTCTTGACTCTTAACCCATGGCCACTTCTCCTTCCTCCTCCTGCTTTCTTCTCCTCTTCTGACTCCAAGCCTAGGAAACCTAAACTCCACCTATTTCTCTTCTTTCCAGCTATTGGCTGTTGGCATTTATTCACCAATCAGAAATAACTTGGGGCAGGGTCACAGGGGCTACTTGCAGACTCCAGGTCTTGGGGGCACTTAGCATTACAATAGACAGTAAAAGACAAAAACTCAACAGGTTACTCCCACAAGCTGTGTGTCAACATTGCACTAGTGTGTCTTGCAGTTAAGATACCACTGCAGATCAAAGGGTTTGTAGGTGGATTCACGTTTCTGTTTCTCTTTTGGTACCAAGAACTCTATCCTGTAAGGATGAAGGCTCTAGGTAGGCACCAGTTTCACTTCTTCATATTCAATAAGTTGAATAAGGTGTTGTCTTCAACTATAGGGCCTTGCTGTCAGCTTTTGGATAGCAAGTTATAGTCTTGGTAACAGTCTGGGTTATTTGAGCATTCCCAGGAGACTCTTCTGGCCAACAACTCAATTAGATGTAATCCATTCCCAGTATTGGAAGCTTCATTTGGTGAGAATAGATGTCCAATTTAGGCTCTGTCTCTCTCATTATTTGTCGATTTCAGTAGCCCTCAAATGGCCTTTAATTTAGTATCTCTCCTTGTATTTCCTATGTTTTTCTCCTCTCTCTCTCTCTCCTCCCATTTTAGTTCTCTCAACCCATTTTTATGGCTTATTCCTATTCTATTTCCCTTTCCTAGGGTGATCTTTCTCCCCTAGTCTCTTACTCTATACCTAACATATGTAGTTCTATAGATTGTAGTTTGCTTATCATTGCTTTAAAAACTAATATCCACATGCACCTGAATAAATATTATATTTGTCTGCTAGCTGTGGGTTACTTCAGGTTGGCTTTTTTCTAGTTCTATCCAGTCACCTTCAGATTTCATGATCTTATTTTTTTAATGTCTATGTAATATTCAATTGTGTAAATGTACCTCATTTTCTTTATTTATTCATCTGTTGAATGACGTCTATGTTGCTTGCAATTTCTGGCTATTATGAATAGAGCAGCAATGAATGAATATGGTTTAGTAGGCGTCTCTGTAGATAAAGTGTCCTTTGAGTGTATGTCAAAGAATGATATAGCTGGGCCTTGATGTAGACTGATTCTATCTTCCTGAGAAACCACACTTTTAATAGTGATTGTGTAAATTTGTTGCTCCACCAGCAATGACTGATCTCTTATTAGTTTTGAAGTTTATTTTATTGGATATTAAAATGGCTATATCAGCTTGTTTCCTAGGTCCACTTGATTGGAGTATCTTTTTTCTTCCTTTACCCCAAGGTGATGTCTATCCTTGATGTTGAGATTCTTGAATGCAGCAGAAGGATGATGTTGCAAGATATCAGTGAGCAGCATTAATTGATTCCTGTTATTTTGTTGTGGTGTGTGTGTTTTCCCTATTTATTCCTTGTGTTTTCTTGTGTGTAGTTAATGTCTTTAGTATGGAGTTTTCCTTCTAGAAACTTCTTTACAGCTGGATTTTTAAGTAGATATTGGTTAAATTTAGCTTTATTGTGGAATGTCCTATTTTCTCCATCTATTGTGATTGAATGTTTTGCTGGTATGACAGTAGTTCTGTGCAGGCCCTTCTGGCCTGTAGACTTTGACAAGTCAAGTGTCACTTTAATAGGTCTGCCTTTATATGTTTGTTGTGCTTTTTCCCTTGCCGCTTTTAATGTTTTTTCTTTGTACTGTACATTTAGTGTTTTGAATAATTTATATCAATGGGAGTTACTTTTCTGTTACAGTCTTTGGTGTTTCTTTTACGGTTTGTGCTTCTTGTACATTGATAAGCATCGCCTTCCTTAGGTTTGGGAGATTTTCTTCTATAATTTTGTTGACAATGTATTCAGTGTGTTTGACTTTGGTTTCAGTTTTTTTTCTATTATGTATTCATTGTCTGGAAATCTCTTCTATTTCTTGTATTCTGCTGGCAAGGCTTGATTATTAGGTTTTTGTTCAAATTCCTACATTTTTCATTTGTAGATTTCTCTCAGTTTGTATTTTTTTATTTGTTTCTCTTTCTCCTATCAGATCTTGAACTGTTTTAATCATTTTTCTTTACTGTTTTTGTTTTAATTTATTTCTTTAAGAAATGTAGGCATTTCCTCTTTAAGGACCTCTATTATGTTCATAAACATTATTTTAGGGTCTTTGTCTTCTGCTTCAGCTACACTGCAATACTCAGGGCCTACTGTGGTATTGTTGCTGGCGATAATGGAGACATATTGTCCTTGCTTTTCTTGTGTTTTTACACTGGAGTCTACACAGTTGACTTTGGAAGATTGTAATTCTAGGTGCTGATATTGTGTCTTTGTTTGGGTAGTTGTTCTCTTCCTTAGTTTTTGATACCCTTTCTGGTTCTCAGGAGGGTGTGGTGGTTGTGTGTTACTCAGTGGGGATGCTTCTGGGATCATGCTAAATGTGATCAATGGAGGTTCTAGTTAAAATGTATTTCTAGGTATTGGGAGCAGACATTTAGATATGGAGATGGGCTAGAAAAGGGGACTACAGAGGGGACCCACAGGAGGGAGGAAAGCTTTGTGTTACATCAGAATCTGCTTAGTTCCATGGGAATGGAGACAGAGTGTGGAGAAGGCACATGAAGTATTCTGCTAGAGAGCTGGTCATGAGACTTAGGCATTGGATTTGGAGGAGGGGAGGGAGAGTGAAGGCCTGAAGCTCCCTAGCTGCTTTGCTGATCTACTTGCTTCTCTGGCAAGCTTGGGTGTCCCAAGGACTGGAACTTGTTCCCAGGGAATGCCTGCTGAAGTTTTGGGCATAGACAAGGGGTGAGTTGGGGGTAGAAAAGATGAAGAAGATGTATGTGATCCACTGGAGATGGAGTCTGTAGGGAGGGGAGGCCCAGCAGGTGGTCTGCTACAGTAGTGGGGGTGAGATGGCGTGGAATGGGGTTGTGAGGGTGAGAGATAGGGTTTGGAAGAGAGAAAGAGTTTCTCCAACTTTTCCATAAAGTTCCCTTTAGTGATTCTAGATCCCTTCTGTTTTCATGTAAATTTTAGAATATTTTCATCTATTCATGCAGGGAATCTTAGCTATTATTTTCATAAAATTGTGTTAAATTTGGCATGTGGTATTTTGAATAATATTGAACCCAATAGGCACATATATTTGAAACCTTAGTCATCACAGAGTAGCACTAGTTGAGGAGAATAAAAAAGTATAGCCTTATTGGTGCGTGTGTGGCCTTGTTGGAGGAAGTGTATCCCTGGAGATCAGCTTTGAGGTGTCAATAACACAAGTTAGGTCCAGTATTGCTCTCTTCTGCCTATGGATCCAGAGTTAGAACTGTCAGCTACTCCTCCAGTACTGTGTCCGCCTTGTGCCACCATGCTTCCTGCATGATGATAATGGATTAAACCTTTGAAAACAAGAAAACCCACAGTTAAATGCGTTCTCTCATAACCATTGCTGTACTCACGGCATCTCTGTACAGTAGTAGTGCATTGATTAAGACAGAAGAGCGCTGGCAAGTTTACTTTATCAGTCTTCTGCTACGTGACAATGATCTGTCCGTCCATTCCTTAGACCTCCTTGTTTTCTTCCATCAAGACTGTGTAATTAGTTCTATCTATTCTTTGTTACATTTACATCTATTTATTTATTTTGCTTTTTGAGTGATTGTAAATTTTGTAGTTTTTAAATTTTTGGTGTTTGTCGTTTCATCACTACATTAGAGATAAACATTCATTTTTTTCTTGTCTAATGTGATCTTATTTCATTTGTAGCTTTAGAAACTTTCTGTACCTATGGACATAGTTCTTCAACTACTAATAGTGAATTAATTCTATACTTCCGTTCCCCATTGTATATTCTGTTTCTTTATATTTTCTTATTGTTGTGGGTAGAATTTTCACTTATCTTTTGAGCAGGGTGACAAAAACTATTGACAATATCCCCCACGAAAGAAAAATATTGTATTCATCATTAGTCATGTTAATCACATTGTTTTCATGGTGTCCTCTATCAAATTAAAAACATTTTCCTCTATGCCTATATTTTTAGCTTTTTTTAAATTATGAATGTGTACTGTCTTGCTGTTTTTGTGTGTTGGTTTATAAGATCATGCATTTTCCCACTTTAGTTTGTAAATATCTAGTTGCTTGGTTTTTGAATATTGATGTATCATTAGATCTCTGGGAAAGTCTCCTTGGTCATGGCATAGAGCGTGCAAATACTCGTGATTATTTATATTAAGAGTTTCTTTGTCTACTCTTGGGGCTGTGGTGCTTGGTTGATATTGTTACTTATTAGTGCAGTTCACTGTGCTTTCTAGTTTGACAAAATAAACTTGTATTTCCTCTTCTGCATTCTATCTAGAACAGATTTGCATACTTTTGTTAGCATTTGTTAACATTTTTTCAATGAAACCAAATTGTCTGGTCCTTTTTTCCCCCAATAGTCATAAAGATATTCAAAGGATGGGCTTATAAATAGATGAACATTGTAGATGAAGTCATAATTTTCTGAGAATTATCCTGTTTTATTATATCACATCTGTATTTATAGAAGTATTTGTATTTTATCATCATCTTCATCTCCTACTTTGTTGTCATCATTTTATGTCTTCAGGACATGTAGTCCATTTCTGTTTTATTTTTGGCATTAATAGTTCTTTTTAAGTTTATGTTTTATATTTGTCAGTTATATTAATCTCAAAGAAACACCACTTTGCTTTTGCCTTTGTCCTTTTTCTCGACTTTGAGGTAGCAACACAAATTCCTTTTATCTGCCTATGCCCCTCTTTCTCCCCACTAGCTGTGTGGGTCAGGCTCTGCTTCCTGGCTAGACTGCTGGGACTGTAGAGACAGAGCACTAGGGAAGTCTTTTCTTTGCTAACACAATAATCAGTGCTTTCCCTCAGAACGCTTCTGTAGTGATCCTCATACATGTACATATTCACATTATCTATAACCTTAAATTAATTCATGATAGTTGTACATACTTGTAGGATATGGTATGATAAGTTGAGATAATTAGCATTTAGTTCCTGAAACAATTACTGTTTTTGTTTTAAACTCCCCTAGCTCATTGAAATATGCGATGAGATTTGTTAGTCAGTCACTCTTAGCCTGATAGTGGCACACACTTTTAATCCCAGGACTCGAGGCAGAGATGCAGAGAGGCAGAGAGGCAGAGAGGCAGAGAGAGAGAGAGAGAGAGAGAGAGAGAGAGAGAGAGAGAGAGAGAGAGACAGAGACAGAGACAGAGACAGAGGCAGAGAGAGGAACAGAGAGAGAGAGGCAGAGAGAGAGGCAGAGAGAGAGGGGCAGAGAGAGAGAGGCAGAGAGAGGCAGAGAGAGAGAAGCAGAGAGAGAGAAGCAGAGAGAGAGGCAGAGAGAGAGGGGGGCAGAGAGGCAGAGAGAGAGAGGCAGAGGAAAGAGAGAGAGGCAGAGAGAGAAAGAGAGAGGCAGAGAGAGAGAGGCAGAGAGGCAGAGAGGCAGAGAGGCAGAGAGGCAGAGAGAGAGAGGCAGAGAGAGAGGCAGAGAGAGAGACAGAAAGAGACAGAGAGAGAGAGGCAGAGAGAGGGCCAGAGATAGAGAGGCAGAGAGAGAGGGGGCAGAGATAGAGAGGCAGAGAGAGAGGCAGAGAGAGAGGCAGAGAGATAGAGAGGCAGAGAGAGAGAGGGGCAGAGAGAGGCAGAGAGAAAGAGAGGCAGAGAGAGAGAGGCAGAGAGAGAGAGGCAGAGAGAGGGGCAGAGACAGAGAGGCAGAGAGAGAGAGAGAGAGAGAGAGAGAGAGAGAGGCAGAGAGGCAGAGAGAGAGGCAGAGGGAGAGAGAGAGGCAGAGAGAGGGGGCAGAGACAGAGAGGCAGAGAGAGAGAGAGAGGCAGAGAGGCAGAGGCAGATCTCTGAGTTGGGGAAAATTAGAGGGTGGGGAGGTGGGGGTGGGGATAGGTGGGGGCACACCCTCATAGAAATAGGAGGAGGGGGGATGGGATAAGGGGTTTCTGGGTGCTGGGGGAAATGGGGTAAGGGGATAAAATTTGAAATGTAAATATAATATCCAATAAAAAAAGAAAAAAAAAAAAGAAAGCATCATGGTCTACATAGTGAGTTCCAGGGCAGCCATGGCTACACAGGTAGACCCTGTTCTAAAAAACCAAACTGAACTAAAATAAAATAAAATAAAGTATATATATATATATATATAAAATTTAAAAAAATCATGGTCACTCTGTTGTGGTTTTGAATAATATGCTATACTATCAATATACTAAGTTAAACCGTACAGTACAGTCCTTTTATAGCATTTTAACCCCTGTTCTGATTTCTAAGTCTATGATGTCAACTTTTATTTTTTTGTTTTTACTTCTGCATAAAAGTAATATTATTAATTTTCTTTCTGTAGCTGTAACTTTTCACTTACATTCTGTCATTCAGTTCCATCTATGTTGCAACAAATGACAAGATTAATTTTTTGATTTTATATCTTGGTAATTATTGATAATGTTGCAGGAAGTATTGAGGTTCGGTTGACCATTTGTTGTGTTGGTTTAAATAATGTCTTTACTAATTTAAATTCCTTCCAACAGTATATAAATTTTTAATAATAAATTTTTAGTTAATCATGCTAACTTGGGTAAGTTAGTGTCCTTTTATGATGTTGACTTATAGTTAGTTCTCTTTTCGTTAGTAATGTTTTAAATATTTTTTCATGTCCATGTTGGCACTCTGTATATCTTTTTGGGAGAAATGGTTCTTCAGAATATTTTCCTGTTTTAATGGAATTAACTACATTAATTTTTAATTTTTGATATTATGTTCTATACTCATTCAAGATACCAGTGCCTATTAGACGAATGATTTGAAAACATTTTTCCTGTTCTCTAGGATTTCTCTTTTCTTTGTTGATAATTTCTGTAGCTGTGTAGAACTTTCTTAGTTTAGTATACTCCTGTTTGTCTGCTCTTTTTTTGTCTTCTGTGTTTTGTTTAAAAATATAGCCACCCTCATACCAGTTTCCTGAAACATTTATCATATGTTTTTTTCTTTGTGCAGTAGCTTAATGTCTTGTACTTAAGTACTTGATCTATTTTTGAGTTGGTTTTGTATATGGTTGGCTAGAGGGTTCAATTCTACCTTTGCAGGGTTTACAGCATCGTTACTGAGGAAAGTGTCATTTTCTCCATATATGCTCTGGCACAGTCTTTAAAAACCAGTTGAGGGTTAGCTGTAGATGTATAGGTTTATTTCTGGCTTCTCTCTTTTGTTCTATTGGGTGTTCATCCATTTTTTTTTAATGCCAAGTCTATGCTGTTTTAATTCTTACAGCTTTGTAAAATGTTTGAAGTCAGTTATGGTGGTGTTTCCATTTTTTTTTCTTTTTGTTCAAGATTGTTCTTATTTTTTGGGAGCTGTAATACCAGTTGTCAGTTTGGTGGATTTATAATCACCATGGAGACAAATCTCTGGGGATCCCTGAGGAAATTTCTAGATATAGTTAGTCGAGGTAGAAAGACTTACCCTAAGTGTGGGAAGTACCATTTTCAGTTAATACAGTTTTGAATGGAATAGAAAGTAGAATGACTGCTCCTCAGTCTTTATCTCTTGTTGCCTACTGGCTGTGCCTGTCATGAGATCAACTGTGACAAGCAGCTGCTACAGCTTATGCCATGAGTACCATCAAACCATGAGCCAAAATTGCTAGTTTATTCACATAATAATTAAGTGGCAATGGAGCTGTCAGACATTAAACTGCCCAGTGGTGGGAACTGAGTACTTGATGGTGAGAAAAACAAATTTCTTGTGTCACAGCATCTTAACTTGCTACCCAAGAAATACTCACTAACATAAACGTCTAAACTTTTTAAAATGTATGCTTTAGTTCTTGATAAGAGAGAATATTGCAAATATTTTGCTTCATCTTTCTGAGTATAGTGTTTTTTAAAGGAAGTAAAAGCTTTTTATTCTATTCCAAAGCTTGTCAGTGCTTCAGGTTTGAAAGTTGAAGAGGTGACATATATTATAAAGTTAGCCAACTTGTTCAGCTAATTATATTTTTACTATATTTGAGAAAAGTGAGAAAAATGATTTAAATGTCTCAGAGGTTTTTTTTTTTCTTAACCACTTTTTAGGCATAATAAGAAATATGGGACAGCTTCTGTGATCTATCTAGCAGCACAAACACACACACACACACACACACACACACACACACACACACACATACATACACACATATAATATATAATATATATGCATTTGTGTGTATGTATTTATGTGTGTGTGTATGTGTGTATGCATATATGTTTGTTTCTCCCTGAAGACCTGCCAGGCATCTGCCAGGAACCCTTGAGTTACCCTATAGAGCCTTGGAGACATAGGTCTGTGATGTTCTGAACTGTGGTTAGAGAAGCAGCTTTCTGAAGATGACAGTGGATAATGGAGAGACTCATAATTTCAAAGCACTGGAGATTAGTAACTGAGTGCTCTGGCATGGGTGAGTGCTCCAGTGTCTAGTCCAGCTGGACAATCAAGTGGGACCCTTAGACCCTGTGGAGAGGACTGAGATGTGAGAGAAAATAAAAAGGCACAGCACGTCAAGAAGTCTGATCAAGCTGGCAAAGATTTTATTGTTTACACAGGTTATATACTCTGAAAACAGGATATGGGGAGGGGTAGGAAAGGAAAGAGGGCTTTGCAGGTGGAGGAAGCTAGCTGCCCCTGTGAGGTCTAACTAAGTTATTCTTAAAGCCTTGCCATTACCAGGGGTTCTCAAAACATCTATCTAGCAGTATGTTGACTAAATCGAGATCAGGAGGAAGAGTTACTAAGGTGGGTTGCTATGAGGCCTTGTTTGAAGTTCTGGGAACTGACAAGTGAATCATGGATGGTAAGCAGAAAGAAGAATAGTAGATAGCAGAGCCAAGGGTGAGTGTTTGCCAAGAGTAAGGCCTTGCCATGGCTTCCCACACTCTGGCATGGGTAAGTCATCTGCATCACCTCCAGAAGTTCAGAAGACATCTCTGAGGAAGGAGTCATTGGAGGGGCAGAAGAGATATTCAGGTGAGAGAGAGAGACAGAGAGAGAGACAGAGATAGATAGAGAGAGAGACACACAGAGAGAGACAGAGAGACAGAAAGACAGCCAGAGAGAGACAGAGAGAGAGACAGAGAGAGACAGAGAGAGACAGAGAGACAGACAGAGAGAGACAGAGAGACAGAGAAAAAATCAAGGTCATGTGGTATGAAAACTAGAGGCTTATTGGGGAGAAGAATATGGGGTCAGGCAATAGGAAAATTAGGGTCAATAAGAACAAAGTATGTTTGAATATTTCATGATGAGATTCATTACTTTTGTCTGCTAACTTAGGAAAAAAACAACAAGGTGACCAGAGAAATGGCTCAGCAGTTAGGAGCATTTGCTGCTCTTGCAGAGGACCTGGACCTGGTTACTGGGACTCATCTGGTGACTCATGTTTGCCCATTAACTCCAGTTCCAGGGTTTGTGGTACCCTTTTCTTTTTTTTTACCTCTATGGGTACCAGGGACAAACCTGCGTGCAGGCAGGAACACTTATATACATAATGTAAAAATAAGTAAGTCTTTAGAAATTTTTTTCAAAAGAACAAAACCAACATTGAAAAAGAGAATTGGTGCTTTGTCTTCACATTTCTCACATAGTTGTGATATTAAAACAGCGTACTGTGCCATCTAGAAGAGCTGCATGGTTTTCAACAATGAGTAGATATTTTTTAAAAAGCCATGAGCTGTGATATTAGTCAGCCTTTCTTTATGTTTTTAACACATATTAAGAATAGAAGAACATTGAAAATGCAATACGTGCAAACATTTTTAAAAGAATTAAAAGAAGGAATATTATTTACTAGGTGTTTGCTACAGGCCAAAAGAAGATAGAAAGTTATTTAGTTTGTATAAAACTTCTGTTCTACAAGATAAAGTGTTTGAATGAGGAACCAATCTGAAATCTAGAGTAACAAAGCCTAGAGATCTCAGCACTCAGGCTTGTTAGAATGAACAGCATTTACTTCATGGCAAATTCTGTATTTGTTCAGTGTGTGTTCAGTCCGAATAAAATCCAAAACCCGAGTTAGTTAGACGATCTCACATTGTCATATCAATATTGGTACTAATTGACACTTTAGGAAGTTGGTAACTACATTCTAAATCCTTAACTACAGAGTAGATAGCTGGCAGAATCCCCCAAACAAAGGAAAATAGGGACCAGGGATAGTATTGAGGGAGTACGCACATGATACCAATTAACTGTTTTGGTCAGTGATATTAAGCTCATGCCTGAATCATCATTCTAACTTTTAATATATCCAGTCTCAGCCATTTGAATGAGCCCTTCTCTGCAGCCTCCACCCCTGGTGGGAGTGCTAATGATTAGTGAAGCAGCTGAGAAGAATCATTAAGTGGCTGTTACATGATGACTTGGCAGTTTTATCTTATTGCTGGATATAGAAAAAATGCGGATTATGTCTTAGTGGTATTAGCATCCCATTGTGCCAGATTTGGAGGGACCATTAAAGAAGCCAGTTTGAATAGAGAGCTTGTTGCCTACAGGAGATCTCATGTCACTCTTATGTAGCAGTGGCCATTAGATATCTTTTCACTATGGGGTCTAAACCCTATGCCCATGTAAAGTTTACTTTACTAGGATAAACATTCTAGTAGCTCATCTCTTGCAAATCAAAAGCCCAGTTTTAAATTTACATATAAATTCTATCATTGCCCCAGGTTTCCTTTTGATTATTCCTTGAATTAGCATTCCATTATCCCAGTCCCTTGATTCTTAGAAAGAGACAGCAAGCACAAACACAGACAATAAGATAGCTGAAAATACTCTGAAATTACCATTCCTACAATGCCCAGTCCTGGACCTGAATTCCCTCTGTCCTAGGCTGACCTTGAACTAAGGAGTCTACTTGTCTTTGTAAGCATAAACAAACAAACAACAAATGAATCAAAAGAAAAAGGCACTAAAAACCATGGAGTTCATTTTGTGTTGACTAACGCCTCCTGAGTATAGGGTCTGCCCTGGAGTGTGGTTGATATAACCAGTATTGCTCAACTGAAGAAAACTGACTTTCTTTCTCCCTGTAGCTATCATTTGTGAACAGCTTCTTGGCTAGGGGTAGGACTTTGTGCCCACTTCTTTCATGTGGGGATTTTGCCTAGCTTGAGTAGTAGTATGTCATTCACCTCTCAACATCTTCTTTCAGTAGATGGCAATTAACCTACAGACCTATAACTGGACAGTATTCAGAGAGCAAGACTTTGAGGTGATCACTGCTATGAATGGGATGTGTTCTTAGTACCCTCAAGGCTCAGGGACCTTTGCAGAAGAGGGGCCAGGAAAAGTTGCAAGAGCTAGAGGTGGTAGAATGTTTTAAAGAAATAGCATTTTTCTCCAGACACAATAAGACATATGAACTCACAAAGACCACGACAGCAAGTGTGTTCTTTTCTATCAGTATTAGGCCTTCAACATTTCCTAGACATTGAACATTTTAAACAAGCATGCAACTCCTGCAGACTGCTACATTTAAGTTGTTTGTAGTTATAGAATTATAAATAATTTCATAATGGACATAGTAGCATATAAATATACATATTTGAATCTGTGATTATTTCCTTGTATAGATTTCTTGAAAGGTTAATGGATCAGAGGATATTATTTGCTAAGGCTCAGAATATTTCTTTGAAAGGTCAGATGACTATACACTTAGTCATATACTTAACCAGACCAAACACTCAGACAGATGGAATGTGGTTTCTAGGCACAAAAGTTTAAGCCATTGAAATGGGAAACATGAGGTCATCATGCTCAAGAAATGCCATTCTTTCCTTTAAATAAAAAAATTTTAATACTACCCCCTATTAGAACAAAATAATTAATCTCTTAGCACCTTTTTAAATTTAATGAGGATAATAAAATAAATTGTCTCAGCAATCATCATCTAGATCAGAAATGCATGCTAGTTTTGCCTACTGGAGTCTGTTTATCACTGAGTATGAGACTTCTTGAAGTGAGCATTAGAAGTCACGTGTACCCTTAGCATCTGCAGTGTGGGCTCTTCATTAGACTATAAAGTAGTTCTGAGCAGATGCAGGCAAAACTTTGCTGTAAAGAGTCTGGAACAAAGTAAATGACCACAAGAAAATGATAAAGATGATTAAAGAACTATATCTGTCTGTAAGTCTTAACTCCCAGATTAAGTAAGGATTCATTCTGTGATAAGATATAACACCATATGATTAAATAAGCCTATTATAATAAGAGAAAATTTTGAGAGATAATATGGCATTTTTTGGGGGGTGATATAATTATTTTAAGAGGTGATATAACTGTTTTAAGACTGTCTTTGTTTTATTCTTTTGTCTTATTCTTGTAGTCTGAGGTAAACAGTATTGCATTTGATTGGACATATATTAAGGTGATAAGTTAATAATAAAAATATGTATGTATGTATGTATGTATGTATGTATATATGTATGTATATATGTTCCCTCTGAAAGTACTTGATACAAATGTAATAGCTCAGATAGCTTGTTATCCATTTAAAGTAGCCTCAGATATAGACAAGAATTTAATTTTCCTACTGGGCAACTTTTACATAAAGTATATAAAAGGTTCAAGTTTGTCAGCTGTTGTGTTTGTAACTCTTAAGTGCCAAAAAAAATACCACAGAGGATTTACATATCTTCAGCCTAAAGTAGGAATATGATCCAGTGCTTGAGTCTCCTGTTTCCCACATGAACCCTGTCCTCTGTTTAAATGCTCCTGGTGCTGAGTAAACTTATGTTGACTAGGGGTAAGAAAGTATTGGGATAATCCTATGATAAACAGAAATGCCACATGTTAGATTCAGATTCTACATGCTGAGACTCTTGGCAGCAAACTGTCAAGTTCCTGAGGTACGCGTAGGCTGCTCAGAATATTGATTCTAAATAGAATTTTAGTTTAACTTTATAACATTCTGTGTAAAAAGTTTTAAAGAGATTCAATGATATTATTAATCTTTCTCTTTAGTTTTTTCTTGTAGGCTTAGTTTTTAAAAATATATTATACTTGGATTATAAGTAATCCAAACACATGATAAAAAATATCATAGGGTCGCACATACTTTTAGTCCCAGCACTAGGGAGGCAGAGGATCTCTGTGAGTTCAAGGCCAGCCTGATCTACAGAGCTAGTTCCAGAACAGCCAGGGATACACAAAAAACTCTCTCTCAAAAACAAACAAACAAACAAACAAACAAACAAACCATATAATTCTTTCAAAATGTGATTTATATATTAAATTAAAATTTTGAATTATTAACCCTGGTTTTTATTGGTAGAGATCATGATGTGAAGAAAGCATTATAGTTTGTCCAGTCTCTAAGTTGTAGGGGATTTCAAAGTGATTGTGAAGTCATGTCAGTGCTGAAGCCCATATTTGCTATTTTAAAATCAAAATAAAAGTTTAATTGAAAGTAAAATATAACATGTGTGTCTTAGAGTTTTACTGCTGTGAAGAGACACCATGACCAGGCCAACTTTTTTTTCCTTTTATTTTTATTGGATATTTTATTTATTTACATTTCCTTTCCACATTCCACCCCCAAAAGAACCCCCTATCCCATCCACCCTCCTCCTTTTTTCTTTTAAACCATTTAAATTACATGCATGTATTAAGGTCAGTTCTAAGTTGAGGAACTAGCAATACAATAGATGCAAATAGTCAAAAAGAACAAGCAAGACAATAAACAAATTTCTATGATCACTCCTGTGATCACTATTTCTAAGGGCTTGTCAGGATGACCAAAATATCTGAGCTTACTTCCCTGTCCTAGCACAAAGTCATTTTCATGTCTGAAGTGTGCTTCTTTGTTCTGGCCTAATATTTAGATTCCTGCCTGAAATTACTTTCTTGTTCTAGCCTAAGAATTAGATTCCTAGACCAGGCCAACTCTTATAAGGACAACATTTAATTGGGGCTGGCTTACAGGTTCAGAATTCAGTCCATTATTATCAAGGTGGGAGCATGGCAGAGTCCAGACAGGCATGTGACATGAGGAGCTGAGAGTTCTACATCTTCATCTGTAAACTGCTAGAAGAATACTGGCTTCCAGGCAGATAAGATAAAGGTCTTAAAGCTCACACCCACAGTGACATACATATTCCAAAAAGGCCACACCTACTTGAACAGGGCCACACCTTCCAAAAGTGCCACTCTCTGAACCAAGTATATACAAACCCTCACAATGTGTAGCTAAAACTGTATCCCCATTGAATTGTCTAGATTGATAACATTCTGTACAGGCTGGAAGTGATTTTGTTTGAGACACAAGACTGATTGTCTCATTCATTTCAGATATTTTTCCTAGGCCCCATATAACTTAAGTTAGGACAGATATGTAAGTTAAAAATAGTAACACTCTAAGCTGTAGAAGATACTATTAGCATATTTATATTTGTAAGAATGTGATCTGTGCTATTTATACCTCCTATTTATTTTTTTCAAAAGAATATTTGCATATAGGTCACCAGTTTTCCCAAGCCAGCTTGATTTTGTTATCGCAATGATAAAAGCTGATAATGATCAGCCATGACGATAACACAATTTGGTTCACCACTTGATATTCTGAACTAAAGTACACAGTACTGAAAATTCACTAGCATATTTAGTGGGAGGAGATAGTCTTAAATAAGATGAGATGGGTCAAGATAGGTAATATCCTCTGCCTTATAGAAATCATTTTGTAACAACGGGGGTGGGGGGTGGGGGTGGGGGAGTGGGTACAGTAATGGTAAGACAAATAAAACAAGCTGTTCAATGGTGGTGCACGCCTTTAATCCCAGCACTTGGGAGGCAGAGGCAGGTGGATTTCTGAGTTCAAGGCCAGCCTGGTCTACAGAGTGAGTTTCAGGACAGCCAGGGCTACACAAAGAAACCCTGTCTCAAAAAACCAAAAAAAAAAAAAAAAAAAAGACAAATAAAACAATAACATATTCCTTAAGACTCAGGGATCATCACAGATGGCTGGAAAGATGATAAAAGTCAGATAAGCCAGAAGTTTGCTGTGAGATTGTGTCTACTAGAAATGGCTGCCTGGACAAGACTCTGACAATGACAATAAGTGAACATGCTAACATAGAGGGGGAAATCTCACTGTATCTCACTCGAGGATAAAGGACTATAACTAACCAATGACTGCTGAGAGAGGGACAAGTAATTGATCTTCCTCACATAAGCTCCTAACTGGTTATACCATATGAAGTGTTAAATCCTGAAATCATATATACATAACAAAAATGGACTCTGCAGATTACATTTATTTATTTGTACATCTCTATATATGCAACAATAATAATCAAAGAAAAGAAGTCATAATTTGAAAGGGCATGAAGGAAAAGACATAGAAGAGGTTGGAGAGAGGAAATAGAAGGAAGTGATGCAACCATATTTTAATTAAAACATATGTGCATATAATTAAAGTAATTAATACATTATGATTATGTTGATGTGAAATCAGGAAATGATCTTTCATGATAGTATGAAAATTGCATTATAGAGAGAAATTTTTCAATAAAACCACAAAAATGCATTTCCTTGGTTTCTTAAGAAAGATGCTATTATATTGAATATTATTTTATGATAGTGTCTGAACTATATGCTATTTCATGAAGATTTGTATGATAGTTTGTCTAAAACGTATAAGTTTCTATTATGGCAATTGGTTATTTTGACTGATTAAAACCCTTTTATTAGATTTGACCTCTTCCTATTTTTTTTAAATCTTGTGTGTAAAATGTATACTAGATTCAGTTAAATACAAAGTAAACATAAATAAAAAGAAAAATATCAGAGCTAGTATCACAGTTTATTTGTATTTTTGCAACACAAATGTCATATTAGTAAAATCATTATGTAAATGTAGTGTGGTTAGCACTCAGTAAAAAAAAAAGTCCAGGTACTACTGTTGGATTCAACATTAACTGTTGCCGTTTTCCTCCATTTTCTCTATGAACAAGCAGCAAGGGCACTGAATTTCAACAACCAGGAAGTTATGGTCATTGAACTTCTTAACTCACCAACTTGAGAACCAATTCTTATACCTATGGGGACCTAGGAAATGTCCTATTTTCATTAAGCATTTGTGTAATGCTAAGATTATGTCATAACAGTTCTCTCAGTTGTGGAGTGATGGTTGCAAAATAAATGTTCTGTCCTTTTTAGCAAATTATGGGAAAACAGTATGGGTTGAGTTTTTTTAATCTAAAACTCTGTCCAAAATGCTTCAGAATGCAAATAAGGAATCATATGATAGGAACAAGGGGAAAAGTCCATGACATGAAATTTTATTTGTGTACAGAATTACATGCACACAGAATTGCACACACACACACACACACACACACACACACACACACACACACTACACACTGTATAAAATACTGTATAAGTTTTGTGGATAAAGATTATATAATTCATGCTGATTTGTCAGTTATCCTTTGGTCTCATCTACAATATATCTTCTTACGTATATGCAAATATTCCAGAATGTATAAAAAATCTAAAATTCTTTTTATTCTAAGCATTTGGGATAGTAACATAGTAGAGCTCCTTGCTTGTTTTCATCTCATCTTCAAAATGACTTCATTCTTGATTTACTTTTTTAGCTGTAATAGATTTAATCTTGGTTAGTGTTTGTCTCTTGTCTCTTAATGCTACCACTATTTCTTCTACAGAGTCCTTCATCCTAAAGCTATAGATTGTTTTAAAGACTCTGGTCTTTGCACTTGCTTTCCTGAACCAGGATTACTTTGCCTATAAGATGCCAGTGGATTATTTGCATTCTAGATTTTGCAAAGTTATTTCCAGGAGAAACATGGTTTTTGTTATGGTTTATACATTTAAAGTGACATTGAAAACATTCTGTGTATGCTGCAGCTATAGTGAGAGCCTGTAAATGGGTTTCTATATTGGTGTCTGACCCAAGTATCACCTCTGGGCTCTCCTACTGATTTTTCCTGACTCCTGGTTTCTGCAACATTAGATTTGAAACAAATGTTGAGACAATGTTGCTTTTAAGCTCATCAGTAGTTACGGTAATAAAACTTAAGTGTAATTTTAATGTAAATAATCCAAATAATACACACACACACACACACACACACACACACACACACACATATATGATTTGGTGATTTTTTACTATTGTTTACAAAATGACTTGTGGTAAAAGGTCAAGCTAACCAGTGTGATATCTTTAGTTCAAGTCCCCATTGTAAAAGATGTAACAGCATCCTCCACTCAATTGACAACTTTATCTTGTGCTCCAATGCCAAGTAATATAATGTGAAAGAGATGACATGATGCAGTTCCTACTTCTGTGTTGAGGTAAATCTCCAACCCAAATAGGACCGGTCAAGGAAAACACAGCTCAATAACTATGGATATAAACTGCACGCCTAGATTGGGCAGATTCACCATTACACTTCTTTATTCCCCAGCTATGAGATCCCTTATAACTTGAATTTTTCCCAGGCCACATGATTCTCCTTCACTGTCCTTCCACCTCCTGCTCCTCTGATGACTTCCTTCTCCGTTGACTTCCTCTTCCTTCACCTTCCTTTTTCTCTCCCCACCCAGCCTTTTTCTCCACCTCCCCTTCTACTGCCCAATCACTGACTCTAGCCTTTATTTTACAAATTAAGGTGGACAGTAGGTTCACAAGAAGTCAACTGTGTACTGACTCACTCCTCCTCTGCAGCCCCTCCCAGGAAAGTGGAACTAGCAACAAAATACAAGGTTGGAGCTATCCACAGCACTCCTGGAACAGAGCTAGTAGGGCATGGGCTTTCATGAGTGTTGATAGTTGCTAGGTGCAAGGTTCATTTGTATAATAATGTACATAATTTACTTTATGTTCCTCTTTTGGGAAATATTCTCCCTGCCAAAGTTAATATCTCCATGATAATTAGAAACAGCATGAGTCTTGGAGGCAAGAATATGTTACTTAACAAAATGGTAAATCCTGTGATCTTCAGAACAGCTCTTAAGGCTGTGGGAAAGAACTCTGAAAACATGAGTTTAAGAATGTATACTTTCTCAACTATGCAAAATGTAAGGATGTAATATGAATTTTATGAGGGGCTTCACAGACCTAAAAGAACAAAGGCAGCTGCACTAATAAGCCAGAAATATACAAAGGTACAAAGATTTCTGAATTCCAGGTCATTCTGGGACAGAGTGAATTTAGGTCTAGGCATGATAGGAATGGTGATTGCAGAGCCAGATCCTCCTACCCAAATAGCTTATTGTTTGTGCTTACAAAGGCAGGCAGATTACTGAGTTCAAGGCTAGCCTGGGGCAGAGCAAGTTTAGATCCAGGTGTTGTGGGAATGGTAATCTCAGCATGGGATTCCATTCCAGCTAAACTTTTTGTTTGTGCTTAGTTCCTTCAGTTCATTTGCTATGTTAAAAAAAATGTACTTGCTGTCTCTAAGAATAAAGGGGCTAAGGTCATAAAATGCTGATTTGTTGGATAATCAATAGGGACTCTGGGGTAATGATTGAACTGGGCTTTGGTCTACAAGAGCTGAATTATCTACACAGCTGTCTGGAGAGCCAGCTCAAGCAGAACATAGGTTGTACCCCTGACTGACTTTTCATCATTCTTTTGCTGCTCCCAAGCATCCCTTTCTCAGGAACCCCTCTCCAAGCTGGAGGTGTTCTTTGGCAATTCAAGCCCTGGATTCCAGCACTGCTTATATGGTAAATTTGGACTTTTTTTTTTCTACATGAAAATGTATCATTTTCTTAAAAACTAGAGTTCTGCCAGAGCCATCAAATGACTTTCTACTCTTACTATATTTTAACCTCATTGCAAAGCCCTCTGATTCTTCATACCCTACACTTTTCTATGGTAATTTCTGTCCACTTGTCTTCTAGTGAAAAACAGCAGCTAAGAGGTTGAAGCTTTGAATGGTTGTCTCTGGGATGTTTCCTTTTTGTTTGGTTGGGTTTTTTTTGTTTGTTTGTTTTTTGTTTTGTTTTTTTGAAACAGGGTTTCTCAGTGTAGCTCTGGCTGTCCTGAAATTCACTCTGTAGACCAGGCTAGTCTCGAACTCAGAAATCTGCCCGACTCTGCCTCCCAAGTGGTGGGATTAAAGGCTAGTGCCAGCACTGCCCAGCTTCTGGGATGTTTCCCGACACTGCCACTTATTGTTCTTTGGCCTTAGAGAAGTAAATCCTAATGTCTTTGAAAAAATGATACAATTATTACTATGTACATAACCATTACTATAAGATGAGAAGCTTAAATAAAAGAATAAATATTTTATCATACTGATAGTCATGATTAAAGGCTTTATAGCAAGAGGAGATTGATGAGATTCTGATGCAGTGGTTTAGGGCAAAAACTTCTCACTTCAATTTGTACTTCTGTTATTATCTTTGTATTATTTAGGAACCTTATAGAAAAAACTATTCTTTGCATATTTGTGTTCACCCTCAAGTTGGTATGAAAATTTAACAACTAAGTCATAGAATAAACTAAGGGGCCCATTAACAGATGACTAAATAAGTGACACATAGACACACAAATGGAATACTTTTCCATAGACATAAAACAAACTAAATATGTTCTTTGTAGGGACATAAAACTAGAGAGCAACATATTAAGTAAATTAAACCAGACTCAGGATGACAACACATTTTCTCTTATCAAAATAATATAAATGGAAATATACTTGTTTGCCTCTCTCTCTCTCTCTCTCTCTCTCTCTCTCTCTCTCTCTCTCTTTCTCTCTCTCTCTTCTTTCTTTCTATCTTACAATTACAATAAAAGAAAAAAGAGGCTATCAATTTGAGAGTGGAGAACATGGAAGGGGCTGAATGGGAGAGGTGACGTAATTATATTTTAACTAAAATGTGTTAAAATAAAAGAAAATGTAAGATATGAAATTGGAAGAGATGTAGTAGAGAAGAGGAAAGAGTCTAACAATGGGCAGATAAGCAAGAGTTGGAAATACAATATGTCCATGTATGAAAAATGATGCTATTATTTTATACAACTCATATATGTTCATAAAAAAACTATAACACTTGACAATCATTGCTAATGTTTATTTCCCCAAATCTGGATCTGACAGCTACTTGCCTGTCTTCTTGGTTACACTTGTTTGTTTATTCTGATGTCATATTGTTGGGGTCTGGTTGTACCATATGTACACCAATCTCAGTTAAGCAAGAATAGTTTAGTGAATACACACCATAATATTGGATGTCCAGGACTACAAGAAGGAAAGATCTAATTGTGGCACTAGTCTGTCCTCAGGAAAGACTATTTATAGGAAAAAACAGGTTCAAAAGTTTGAAGGCAAGCAGTGAAGTAGCATAACATTTTTGGCTAACTAGACAAATTTGCCAACCTTTAAGGTGACTGGTCCTGAGTGAAGTAAGAAGGGTGGTGGACAGGGGAATTTCAGAACACTGAGATAACAGGGTACAAGCGATTCAACCATAACTTTTTGACTTATTAGTAACATTCTCTAGTGTCAGCTATGGATAATTATTTCTGGAAAGTAGAATATGAGATCCTGAACTTAATTTCACTTTGTGAGCAAAATGAATACTGAAAACAAAATGGCTACAGCTATCTTAAAAGGAACAGGCCTCAACAATACAAACCATACTGTAGCACTTTAACAGTCAGTATAATGTTTTTTTCCATGCTATTGTTTTTTTGATGACAGTGATGATGATGATGATGATGATGATGATGATGATGATAATGGAGTGTAAAATGAGAAGCCATAATGTTTTAGGAAGAAGGTCAGTATCAGATGGAATGTAGTTTGATTTTTAACTATATTAACTGCAGTTACCCTTAGCCTTCATCCTCATGGGAGCTAAAAAAGAGGGCCTTGGTTGTCTGTATAGCTCATGTAAATAAATATGCATTTAAATGTAAGGTTTTTGCAAATTCTATAGCTACAAAATGATTTATGTTATGGGACTCATGTCTCTAGAAACCTCTATTGAGAATAATTTAGGAAGATTTAAATAATTATTTTGGGATTTGTCTATTTAAGGTGATACAAGTCTGTGGAGAACTTTATCCCTGTGTTACAACTGAATACGTTTTTGATAAATTAATCTATAGAAGACATAAGACTTTCTTCCAAGTACACCATTTGAAACTCTCCCTCTAACTTACTACGTAACTAAGCAATTAAAAGTAATTCCTCTCTGGTATCAGTTGACTCATGGGAAAGGCCAGATGAACAGGGCCTGCAAGATCAAGATGCTCGTTTTTAATTGTATATTTTATCTACATTTCAGGTGTGATCCCCTTTCCCCATTTTCTCCTCATGCAGGAACCCCTTATCCTATCCCCTCTCCTCCTGCTTCTATGAGGATGTGCCCCCACCCACCTGCCCACTCCCACCTCCCCAATCTTGAATTCCTCCACACTGGGACATCAAGCCTTCATAGGACCAAGGTCCTCCTCTCCCACCTATGCCCAACGAGGCCTTCCTCCCCTACATATAAAGCTGCATCCATGAGTGCCTCCCTATGTGCTTCCAGGCTAGTGATTTATACCTTAGGAGTTCTGTTTGATTGGTATTTTTACTCTCCTCATGGGGCCGAAAACCCTTTCAGCTCCTTCAGTCTTCTCTCTCACTTCTACATTGGGAACCTCATGATAAGTTCAATGGTTAGCTGTGAGCATCCACCTCTGAATATGTCAGACTCTGGCAGACCTCTAATGAGACAGCTATATCAGGCTCCTGTCAGCATGCACTTCCTGGGATCCACATCAGCGTCTACCATTGGTAGTTGCACATGGGATGGATATGCAGGTGGAACAGTCACCAGACGACCCCTCCTTCAGTTTCTATCCCACACTTTGTCTCCATATTTGCTCCCATGAATATTTTGTTACTCCTTCTAATACGGACTGAAGCACCCACACTTTGGTCTTCCTTCTTCATGAGCTTCATGTGGTTGGTGAGTTGTATCTTGGGTATTGTGAACTTTTGGGCTAATATTCACTTATCAGTCAGTGCACACCTTGTGTGTTCTTTTGTGATTGGGTTACCTCATTCAGGATATTTCCTAGTTCCACTCACTTGCCTAAGAATTTCTCAAATTCATTGTTTTTAAGATGAGTAATATTCCATCGTGTAAATGTACCACATTTTCTTTATTCATTTCTCTGTTGAAGGACATCTGGCTTCTTTCCAGCTTCTGGCTATTATAAATAAGGCTGCTATGAACATAGTGGAGCATGTATCCTTGTTATATGTTGGAGCATCATGTGGGTGTATGCCAAGGAGTGGTATAGCTGGGTCCTCAGAAAATGCTATGTCAATTTTTCCAAGGAACCCCCAGACTGATTTCCAGAGTGGTTGTACTAGCTTACAATCCCACCAACAATGGAGGAATGTTCCTCTTTCTCCACATCCTCACCAGAATTTGCTATCACCTGAGTTTTTGATCTTAGCCATTCTGACTGGTGTAAGGTGGTATCTCATGGTTGTTTGGATTTGCATTTCCCTGATGACTAAGGATGTTAAACACTTCTTTAGGTGCTTCTCAGCCATTCAAGTTTCCTCAGTTGAGAATTCTTTGTTTAGCTCTGTACCCCATTTTTAATAGGGTTATTTGGTTGTCTAGAGTCTAATTTCTTCAGTTCTTTGTATATCTTGGATATTAGCCCTCTATCAGATGTAGGATTGTAGATAAAGATCTTTTCCCAATCTGTTGGTTGCCATTTTGTCTTATTGACAGTGTCCTTTGCCTTACAGAAGCTTTGCAATTTTATGAGGTCCCATTTGTTAATTCTTGATCTTAGAGCATAAGCCATTGGTGTTCTGTTCAGGAACTTTTCCCCTGTGCCTAAGTATTAGAGGGTCTTTCCCACCTTCTCTTCTATTAGTTTCAGTGTATCTGGTTTTATGTGAAGGTCCTTTATCCACTTGGATTTGAGCTTTGTGCCATGGGATAAGAATGGATTGATTTGCATTCTTCTACATGCTGACCTCCAGTTGAGCCAGCACCATTTGTTGAAAATGCTGTCCTTTTTCCACTGGATGGTTTTAGCTCCTTTGTCAAAGATCAAGTGACCATAGGTGTGTGGGTTCATTTCTGGATCTTCAATTCTATTCCATTGATCTTCCTGCCTGTGTCTGTACCAATACCATTCAGTTTTTATCACTACTGCTCTGTAGTACAGTTTGAGGTCAGAGATAGTGATTCCCCAAGAAGTTCTTTTATTGTTGAGAATGGTTCTCACTATCCTGGGTTTTTTGTTATTCCAGATGAATTTGCAAATTGCTCTTTCTATCTCTATGAAGAATCGATTTGGAATTTTGATAGGGATTGCATTAAACCTGTAGACTGCTTTTGGCAAGATGGCCATTTTTACTAAGTTAATCCTGCCAATTCAGGAGCATGGGAGATCTTCCATCTTCTGATATCTTCTTCGATTTCTTTCTTCAGAGACTTGAAGTTCTTGTCATACAGATCTTTCCCTTGCTTGGTTAGATTCACTCCAAGATATTTTATATTATTTGTGACTATTGTGAAGGGTGTCATTTCCCTAATTCTTTTTCAGCCTGTTTATCTTTTGAGTAGAGGAAGGCTACTGATTTGTTTGAGTTGATTTTATATCCAGCCACTTTGCTGAAGTTGTTTATCAGGTTTAGGAGTTCTCTGGTGGAAGTTTTAGGGTCACTTAAGTATACTATCATATCATCTGCAAATAGTGAAATTTTGACTCCTTCCTTTTCTATTTGTATTTCTTTGACTTCCTTATGTTGTCTAATTGCTCTAGCTAGGACTTCCAGTACTATATTGAATAGGTAGGATGAGAGTGGGCAGCCTTGTCTAGTCCCTGATCTTAGTGGGATTGCTTCTAGTTTCTCTCTATTTAGTTTGATGTTGGCTACTGGCTTGCTGTATATTGCTTTTACTATGTTTAGGTATGAACCTTGAATTCCTGCTCTTTCCAGGACTTTTAACATGAAGAGATGTTGAATTTTGTCAAATGCTTTCTCAGCATCTAGTGATATTATCATGTGGTTTTTTTCTTTGAGTTTATTTATGTAGTGGATTACATTGATGGATTTTCGAATATTGAACCATCTCTGCATTCCTGCGACAAAGCCTACTTGATCATGATGGATGATTGTTTTGATGTGTTCTTGGATTCGGTTTGTGAGAATTTTATTGAGTATTTTTGCATCAATATTCATAAGTGGTATTGGACTGTAGTTCTCTTTCTTTGTTGGGTCTTTGTGAGATTTAGGTATATGCATAATTGTAGCTTCAAGAACGAATTGGGTAGAGTTCCTTCTGTTGCTATTTTGTGGAATAGTTTGAAGAGAATTGGTATCAGGCCTTCGTTGAAGGTCTGATAGAATTGTGCACAAAAACCGTATGGTCCTGGACTTTTTTTGGTGGGGAGACTTTTAATGACTGCTTCTATTTCTTTAGCATTGTGGGACTGTTTAGATGGTTTTATCTGCTCCTGATTTAACTTTGCTACCTTGCATCTGTCTAGGAAATTGTTCATTTCATCCAGATTTCCCAGTTTTGTTGATTATAGGCTTTTAAAAATAGGATCTGATGTTGTTTTGAATTTCCTTAGTTTCTGTTGTCATGTCTCTCTATTCAATTCTGATTTTATTTATTTGGATACTGTCTTTGTGCCCTCTGGTTAGTTTGGCTAAGGGTTTGTCTATCTTGTTGATTTTCTCAAAGAAACAGCTCCTGGTTTTATTGATTCTTTGTATAGTTCTTTTTGTTTCTACTTGGTTAATTTCAGCCCTGGGTTTGACTTTTTTCCTGCTTTCTTCTCCTTTTGGTGTGCTTTTTTATTTTTGTTCTAGAGCTTTCAGGTGTACTGTCATGCTGCTAGTGTATGGTCTCTTCTGTTTCTCTTTGTAGGCACTTAGAGCTATGAGTTTTCCTCTTAGTACTGCTTTCATTGTGTATCATGTATGATGTGTCTTCATTTTCATTAAATTCTAAAAAGTTTTTAATTTCTTCCGTTGTTTCTTCCCTGACAAAGTTATCATTGAGTAGAGCATAGTTCAGTTTCTACATATATGTGGGCTTTCCATTGTTTTTGTCATTATTAAAAAACAGTCTTAGTCTTAGTCCATATCTTGATCTGATAGAATATATATGATTATTTCAATTTTCTTGTATCTGTTGAGAACTGTTTTGTGGCCAATTATATGATAAGTTTTGGAAAAAAAGTACCATGGGTGCTGAGAAAAAGGTATATTCTTTTTGATTGAGGATGAAATATTCTATAGATATCAGTTAAATCCATTTGGTTCATAACTTCTGTTAATTTCACTGTATCTCTGTTTAGTTTCTGTTTCCATGATCTGTCTATTGCTGAGAGTGTGCTGTTGAAGTCTCCCACTATTATTGTGTGAGGTGCGATGTGTGCTTTGAGCTTTAGTAAGGTTTCTTTTATGAAAGTGGGTGCTTTTGCATTTGGAGCATAGATATTCAGAATTGAGAGTTCTTCTTTGTTGACTTTTCCTGAGAGTTCTTTGTTGACTTTTTTTGATGAGTATGAAGTGTCCTTCCTTATCCTTTTTGATAGCTTTAAGTTTAAAGTTGATTTTATTCGATATTAGAATGTCTACTCGAGCTTGTTTCTTATGACCATTTGCTTGAAAATTAGTTTTTCAGCCTTTTACTCTAAGGTAGTGTCTGTCTTTTTCACTGAGGCATGTTTCCTGTATGCAGCAAAATGCTGGGTCCTGTTTATATATCCAGTCTGTTAGTCTATGTCTTTTTATTGGGGGAATTGAATCCATTGATGTTAAGAGATATTAAGAAAAGGAGATTATTGCTTCCTGTTATTTTTGTTATTAGCTGTGGCATTATGTTTCTGTCTATCTTTTTTTGATTTGTTGGAAGAAGATTACTTTCTTGCTCTTTCTAGGGTATAATTTCTCTCCTTGTATTGTAGTTTTCCCTCTATTATCCTTTGTAGTCCTGGGTTTGCGGAAAAAATATTATGTAAATTTGGTTTTGTCATGGAATATCTTGGTTTTTCCATCTACGGTAGTTGACAGTTTTGCTGGGTATAGTAGCCTGGGCTGGCATTTGTGTTTTCTTATGGTCTGTATGACAGCTGTTTAGAATCTTCTGGCCTTTATAGTATATGGTGAGAAGTCTCATGTAATTCTGATAGGTCTGTCTTTATATGTTACTTAACCTTTTGTCTTACTGCTTTTAGTATTTTTTGTTTGTTTTGTGCATTGGGTGTTTTGATTATTATGTGACAGAGGTATTTCTTTTCTGGTCTAGTCTATTTTGAGTTCTGTAAGCTTCTTGTACATTTATGGGCTTCTCTTTCTTTAGGTTAGAAAAGTTTTCTTCTATAATTTTGTTGAAGATATTTATTGGCTCTTTAAGTTGGGAATCTTCATTTTCTTCTACTCCTATTATACTTAGGTTTGGTCTTATCTTTGTGTCCTAAATTTCCTGGATGTTTGGGTTAAGAGCTTTTTGCACTTTACATTTTCTTTGACAGTTGTGTCAATATTTTCTATGGTATCTTCTACATCTGATATTCTTTCTTCTTGTATTCTGTTGGTGTTGCTACATTTTCTCTTTCCAAGGTAGTCTCCCTTTGTGATTTCTTCATTGCTTGTAGTTCCATTTTTATGTACTGGATGGTTTTTTTTTTCAATTCCTTTTCTGTTTGGTTGTGTTTTCTTGTAAATCTTTAATGGATTTTTGTGTTCCTGTTATCTCTTTAAGGGCTTCTATCTGTTTACCTGTATTCTCAATTTGTTTGAAAGTGTCATTTATGTTCTTCTTAAAGTCCTCTATCACCATCATGAGAAGTGATTTTAAATCTGAATCTTGCTTTCCTAGTGTGATGGGGTATTTAGGATTTTCTATTGTGGAATAACTAGGTACTAATGATGCTAAGTATCCTGGGTTGCTGATTCTTATGTTCTTGAGGTTGCCTTTTTCCATCTGGATATCTTTAGTGCTACCTGTACTCACTGTCTCTGACTGGATACTCTCTTTCCTATTATCTTAGTTGTTTCAGAACTTCTCAGAGTCCAGTTGTCTCTATGATCCTGTGATCCTGTGATCCTGAGATCCTGAGATCCTGAGAGAGATCCTGAGATCCTGAGATCCTAGGTGTAAGAGCTCCTGGGAGTCAGGCTGCCTCTGGGATCCAGAAATCCTGGTGTGACCAATCTCCTGAGATCTGTTGATTCTATGTTCCTATTTTTTTGAGCATATTAGAGTTCCCAGTAGTTCAGCCCTTTCTGGTTTTTTTAGGATTGGGTACAAAGCAGATTCTCAGGATCTGCTCAGTGCTCAGGTGCAAACTGGAAGGAACAAGTGCCTCTGGTCAGGAGTGAGTTCCTGGGTCCCAGTTATTCTCTGTTTGGGGCAGGTGTTGCTGTCTCCTTACCTAAGCTACTGCCTGAGTTAGAGTTCTTGGAACCCAGTGGGTCCCAGTTATTCTCTGTTTGG
>JANHMN010000018.1:2531410-2567341 GCA_030674055.1 Rhabdomys pumilio
AGTTAGAGTTCTTGGAACCCAGTGGGTCCCAGTTATTCTCTGTTTGGGCCAGGTGTTGCTGTCTCCTCACCTAAGCTACTGCCTGTGTTAGAGTTCCTGGGAGTTCTGCCTCCTCAGGGTTTTGTGGGATCGGATGCAGAGCTGAAGCTCAAGATCTGCTCAGTGCTCAGGAGCAGACTGGAAGTTCTTATGTATCCTAGTGTAGGTGTTGTCTTCCCTATCTGTATGTATTATTCAATTAACAAGAATGCTTTATCTGTTGAGGTCAAATTATCAGTCTCTTCTATAACCTGCTGCATTGTTTCTTTAGTGGATATTTATGACATCTTTTTTATTTCTACAAGTCTTAATTTTTACCATCTACATTATTATTCTCTTTATAAATTCTATAATAATTTTCCCCAATTTTTGTTATTTAATACCATTCTCTTCCCAAGAGAAAAGCGAAACTATAGCATACATATAACACATTTCTGGACACTGGCTTTTTACTCTACCAACAAAATCACTTGGATTTGTTACTTCAATTGTTATACTAATGATACCTGAATACTTTGCATTTTGAGAACTTTTCTTGAAGCTTTAGGGTAATTTATCCTTAAGATTACAACACTGAAAGTTATATTTTCATATACCCATACTACAAAATTAAAAAAAACAATTGTGTGAATTAGAATATTTTAAAATATGCTAGAAAAACGACAAAGATAACTGGCGAGATGGCTCAGCAAGAAAAGGCACTTGTTGCTAAGCCTGATGACTTGAGCTCAGTCTCTAGGACCAACATAGTGGAAGGAGAGAACTGATTCCAGGATTGTCTACTGAGGCCACAGAAGTTCTGACACACTCATCCACATATCACATATACATAATCTTCCTCCAAATAAATAAATGAGTTAATGCAAATTGTAAAGGAGTGGTATCATAAGTGCCCTATGATTCTTAGGTGAGTGGAAATCTGTTGTAGTAAATAGTAACTGGGGGTTTCTACCCCACTGTAGATCAGTTAATTCTCAAATAAAAGACACAGAGCCTTTGTATTTATAAAAAGCCTTAACAGCACTAGAGCTTGGAAGATACCAACCCTCTATGCTATTTTGTCTACTTCCTTGTCAATAATCCTGAGACATAACTTGCCATGTTTCACCTGGGCTGCTCCCATTTCAATTGCTCGGTTCTCATGGTCATGTACTCATGATCCATCAACCCCATGCTGTCTTCTCCCTTCTTCCTCCTCTCTTTCCTTGTGGTCTTTGCCTCAGACCCCATGCCAGGCAACCAAAGATCCACTTATCTCTCTTCTGCCTAGCTTTGTTCTGTAGGCATTTTTATTCAACCAATAATTTTAAACTGAGGAGCTCTTGCTCCTCAATTTGCATAGTATCACTTGGTGTATCTGAGAATCTGCTTGTTGGGAAGAAAGCATATAATGAGAAGCCAGTATTTAGCATTAGAATATAAGCAGCATCAAACAAACCCATTACAGAAATCTTCTGAGGTGGAAGAAGAGGAGGAAGAGAAAGAAGAAAAAAAGGAAGAAGAAAGGATGAAGGAGGAAAAAGGAAGAAGGAAGAAGAAGGAAGAGGAGGATGAGAAAGAGGAGGAGGAAGAGAAGGAAAAGAAAAAGAAAGAGGAGAAAGAGGAGGAGGAGGAGGAAGAGGAGGAAGAAGAAGAGAAGAAGAAGAAGGAGAAGAAGAAGATCTTTTCACTTCTGCCCAGGCTCACAGGGCCATCAGGAGAGCCCGTGGTTTGAAATTGGGCTTGTGGTTTTGGATTATTTATTATGAGATTATCTTTATAAGTGAGAACTCCCTCAAGGAGTTATGATTGTTTAATTGATAGTCATAAAGTTATGTGTGTAGAAAATGTGTATTGCATCCTGTCATTACTTGGCTCTCTAGTCTGTTAATTGCTTCACATGGTGGCCTAGGCCACAGCAGTCCTTGTTCCATAGAGTATGGACGTGAGTGGTTCTCATGTACTTTGGGAGTTTCAAGGATAGCATATTATTTTCCTGTTGCTGTGATACACCTGATAAGAAATAATTAAATGGAGGAAGTACTTACTGACTCATGGATTGAGCTGTCGTGGAGACAGCATGACAGCTGTCTTCTTGCTTCCATTTGGTTTAGGACGAAGAGAAGAGAAGCAATGTGGGCACTCAGCTGGCCTTCTACTTTCTCCTTTTTGTAAGTGCTGGCATCCAAGTCATGAACAGTACATCCACCCTACAGGTCTGCTCTTGTGTTTGAGCTTATCCTACCTAGAAAAGCCTCACAGAAAGTCAAAGCTTTGCCTTTGGTTTCTTAATCCAGTGAGGCAACATTAGCCATCCTTTCTGGATGTTTTTTTTGTTTTTGTTTTTGTTTTTGTTTTGTGTGTGTGTGTGTGTGTGTGTGTGCGCGTGTGTGCACACATTTCAGCAAACCATGATCAATGCTTTGATACATTTTGCTCCATTAAAAAAAAATAATGAATAAATCTCTGAAGGTAGTGTGGCAGTCCTGTTGGGAAAGATGTCTCCAATGAAAAATATTGGGAAAAGTGTAGACCCCAATTGTTATTTATTTCTTTAGTGCTCATGTCCTCAGGAATGCTTGCATGTGCTCTGCCATTGATCATATCCTCAGCCCTTCGAACTGGCATTTAGTTATTATTTTTGTGCTGAGAATCGAACCCAAGGCCTATGTATGCTATGCTGTTCTCCGGAGGTACATTACTAGCTGTTTGTGTTTGAACTGGTTTCACTATGTTTATTACTGTTTGACATGTCTCAGAACGATGTCAAACTTTAGTAAACAAGCACATGTATGTAAAACATAAATTTAAAATATTGAGTGTGTTTGTAGCTTTTATATGCATCAATTTAGCAAAAATTAAACAAACTAATCAGTGTTTCATGCCTGAAAATTATCTCTTAATGATCGAAACCAGGAAAGACTCTAATGGGTGGGAGGATGCAGGATTCTTCTCTGGGGGGATGATTGGCTCTGCTTTTTAAATGAGTACCTTGATTTCTGTTAATCAGCTATTTAAAGGTATAAAAGAACAATTAATTTGCTCTCAGCCTCCTGCTATATTATTTTAATCTTACACAAATAGTTCTTAACAAAAGCATTCTATTCTAACTTGATTTCATTATATGGAATCCTAGCTTTTTACACAGAAAGGAAAATACCTGGAGAGCTCTGGTGTCTACTTGCCTCATCTACCATCCTCAGGCCTTTACTGTTAGCATATTTCACGCTTTTTTGTCACCCTGCTCTCTGTTATTTCTTCTTCCACATGGGGCTCACAGAGCCCTCATGCTTCCTCTGAGTGTCAGTGTTTACCACTGCCCAGCCTCACCTGAGTCTATCTTCTTTCAGCTTTCACTTGCCTACTTGTCCCTTCTGTCCCTTCTCACTTCCTTTCTTTTTGGTCCCCAGAATTTAAGAGACTGTGCACCTTGTTACTGTTTGTGAAGAGCCAGATTTTGCTTCTGTTGCCTGCCTCTGTTCTGCCATTTAATGGAGTTGTTTTCCACCCTGAACAGTTTTGTTTATTAATTTCATATATTTTTCAGAATTAATATTTTTGCTTCGCACTTATCAGAGTTATTAGCGTTATTTTGTTTTTGTAAATACACTCAAGGCAGTCAATTTGTTACTTGAGATTACTTTACATGTACTCTACAGGAATGATGTCCTTATGCATATTTTACTAATCCCAGGTCTAAGTACTTAAATTTTTCTATTATAATCTATATAAAAATTAAAATTTGGCAAAAACGCACTGGAAGGGTAACAGACGGAGGTTTCTCAAGATAGCGAAAGCGGAGGACTCTCCAGGAGAACAGGAAGCAACGTCATCTAAGGCCCTGTTCGCAGGGTTGTCCGATGTGTCAATTTCACAGGACATTCCCATAGAAGGAGAGATTACTATCCCTACCCCAGCCCCGAGAGCTCTTGCTCAAGAATGGGACAGCTCCACACTAAATGAATCCATTCGTCGAACCATTATGTGAGATCTAAAAACTGTGGAGAGGAAATTTATGCACGTTTTGTATCCAAGGAAAAGTAATTCCCTGTTTAGAGACTGATGTTACAGAAAAGTTCCCATAGATGTGGGTAACGACAGAGGAGGCCCAGAGTTTGCAGAAGTATTCGTTATCATCTAGTTTGGAGCAGTTACCATCACACTAAATTCCAAACTTCTTGGTGGAAACATTTCTTTTTTTCAGAGTCTCTGTGTATTAGGACACTGCACACTTCCTTTGAACATTGCAATGCTGACCTGCTGCTTTTGGCAGGGCAGGGACCAATAAACTTCATGGTTTGGCTTTTGTGGTGTTGGTGATGTTCGCTTGGTCCGAGATAGCATCAACAGCATTCCTTGCTGACAGTCAGCCTCCATCGAAAAGCCCTGGCAGTGTATTCCATCTTTTTATTCTACTTTGTTATCAGTTGGATGATACTCACATTCACTCCATAAATTCGGATACACACATTCAATACCAATGAACTGAAGGCTCACCTGAAATATAATGGTTATCAACAACAACTTCCCTCACTCGTGTTCAGTTGTTAGGTATTAAAAGGGAGCCACACACCACCGTTGTCATTTACATAAGAAACTGATATTTTCAAGGCTGTCATTTCCTCTGTTATTATTTTCAAATACTTGTATATATCATACACAGTAACATGCCTCCTTAAGGCATGATGAAGCTATTTGTGTGACACTCTGTGACTCGAGCAAATGGATCCACTCTACAAATTACAAAGAGTTGGTGACCATCTCCAGCTTGGAGAATATTTGTTCAGGTGCAGCTCTTAAACACATTGCCTTATGACTATTAGAATATGCCTCTTTTCATAAATAACAGTCTGTATCCATTTCTTTTCTCCCCCAAACTGGAGAGGGCAGCAAGAGGTTAGGTTTATAGATGTGGGAAGAGAAAACGTGTTAACTAACTTTCAGATTTTGATCAGAGGTACTGCTATACTTAGTTTGTCATTTGTTTTTTAAGCAAATAACATCTAGAGAATCAGCTTTTAAAATAATTTTGTATACCTACCGTTCTGTCATGTGTAACAATACCTCAGCTAACATTCTAGTTTTTAATCTTTCATACAATAATAGCAGTCAAACATGCACCTTCTCTTTGACTGAAGTTCTTGATGGTTTAATGTTTGAGCTTTTCTAAGTAGTAGAGGGTCTCAGAAATTTAGGTTTATGGTTTGTAATGCATATTGTCATGTGGGCACCTTCCTTTAAGGTATAGCTTAGATATAGCATATCTAAAAGAACCTATTTTGTACAACTCGGCCTCAGACTAGAAAGGAGGGCTACATGAGAAGCATACATTGAACTAAATGGACATAGAGGTCTAGTGCTCTGAAGGCTGGATAATGGACGGATGCTTACACACATGATGAAGGACTAGTTAAGTTTGCAGCTGCTGCCTTTCCAAAGTGGGCTTAAAAGAAAATTTAATGAATCCCATGAGAAACTAATAAGAAAAAGGGCCCTGTAGATTCCTTCTCCCTAACCTGAGTAGCTGAAGCCACCGCCTACAGGTTTTGCCAACCAGAGGCCCAGTTCATCAGTTAACAAAGAATTCGGAGTTACAGGACAAAGAGCTGCTGAGTCATCTCAGGAATGGGCCACATAAGAGAGATAAACATCCGCCTGCAGGAACTGCACCCCCCCTCCCCCATGGACCGGTTCAACCTGCTGATGTTCAAGAATTGGAAAACAACCAATCGTGTGCACCCGCGTGAAAGTTTCTCCCAATCGTGTGCACCCTCACGAAAGTTTCTCCTTTTCCCCATCCTGAGCTTATATTTACCCTAAATCCTGGAGCCACGAGGTCGATGCCTCTGTTTCCTACATTGAGACACATGTCGGCCAGGAACGTTCTGCCATTAAACTACCTCGTGTTCTTGCAGCAAGTTGGTCTCTCTCATGTCCTTTGGGTGCACACTATCCTGAGACTCGAGTGGGGTCCCCTTTTGGGGAGTCCTAGACCTTTCAGGATCAGTGGGGTTTTTTTTTTCATTATATATGGATCTGTTTTTTAGTTGGTGGGGGGTAGGGAATAGCAATTTGTTTTGTGTGTTTTAGACTTCATTTGTAAAGGTAGTTAGCTTCCCTTTAGATATGTACATTTTGCACATGTGCATCTACCTGTACAGATATTTATGCATAAGAGTGAAGGCTTTTCAGGAAACAGAACAGCTAAGACAGGCTGATTTTCAGCCAAACAGGACTCCTGTAAGATAGCAAGAACTGACACCTTCTGTATGTTTCATATTGAAGAACTCTAATAGATGAAGATTAGGAGTCGGAAAACATTCATTGTAAATATGCAGTTACTTGTAAAGATAGAAACTTCTTATTCCATGTGTTTTATCATAGAATTTAAATATTTATTTTTTGTATTTAAAGACTACCTTCATATAAATATATGATTCTAAAAACATAATTTTTCTCATTCTCAGAGTAACCAAATGGGTTCATGGGATGAGTTACAAAGCGTTACTGAATTTATCCTCTGTCCCAACCTTGTCTAGTGGTTTGGGGGTATATATTTGAATTCATTGTAATTTATCTTTAAATTATAAACCCTGTGAAGATAAAACTGGTATTTCAATCTTGAAAACTTCAACACTGGGCTAGAGAGATGGCTCAGTGGTTAAGATCACTAACTGCTCTTCCAGAGGTCCTGAGTTCAACTCCCAGCAACCACATGGTAACTCACAACCATCTGATGCCCTTTTCTGGTGTGTCTGAAGACAGCTACAGTGTACTCATTCATATAAATAAAATAAAAGAATATTTTAAAAAAGAAAACTTTAACCCTAATATTTGAAATTTGTCATAAAATATCATTTCTTTCCAGTATCTGAAAATTTTAAATGTTCCATTCAAATATGTTTTCTAAGTTGCTTTGTAATCTGCCTAAGTAATTATAATAATGAAGTAACCATACTTCTGAAATTTAGTCTTTACTGGATTTTACTCAGGTGAAACATTTACTCTGAAATTCCTAAGGCCAGAACCTGGAAGGGTTTTGGAGGGTTAAACACACTGGATATAAGGCAGCTTGATCCTGTGTGTGTTAATCTGTTGCTCTTGGGTGATTTGATGAATGGTTTTTATATGACTTAAAATGGGAATGTAGGACTGAGGCTGTAGTTCTGTGATAGAGCATTTGCCAGGCATGCACAGTACTCTAGGTCCAATCCTTTGCATTGCCAAAAAAAAAAAAGTGGATAACCTGGAGGCCTAATCACCTTTTTTTCTGGAATTAAATGATCAGATATAAGTATTTTTAATACATGAAAAAATCTGTTGCTTTCTGTCACAAGTGAAGTCCCGACTCTGGAAGTTGTAATATAGCTTTCCCTGGTTTGCTGCAAAGTCACATGGTTGATTACAGAAAGGAGGACTGGAATGGCAGAAGCATCCAAGAGAGGAACTCCTGTTCTAAGATTGTGCAATTCACGCTTCTGGTGAATTCCAAGCTTCTGAGTATCCCTGCAGAACGTGCATGGGTATCGTAGCCAACTTGAGTGATCCCCTGCTGCTTCTACATCTGAGTCCATGACAGTTTCACATATCTTAGCAATAGGAAAAGTAAAGACTTGATTTAATTTGGGTTCAGATTACAAAACTAATGATGAAAACGTGTTTGAATGTTCTATATGTTTCTTAAAAATCATCAAATATTAAGGATTTTTATGTGTGTGCTTTGTTTGGTTTTGGCTTCAAAGTTATGTAAGTTGAATTTGATATTTTTATTGTGCCATCTTTTGTTGGGCAAAGTTACATAGCATGAGACTGATAAGCATATCACTGTTGATTCTGTCTTTTATAAACAATACCCTAAAAAATGTGATAGGAAGCCTATACTTGGAGATATAATATAATCTGTTGACTTACTGCAAAAAAAAATTAAAAAATTTATTCTTTCTAGAATTTTGTACATGAGTACTTACATTATCTTTGCTCCTTGCTTTCCTCATAACTTCTTCTGTTCCTCTGATTTCCTTTCAAACCCATTACATATTCTTTAATTATTATTACATATGCATAAGTATGTATATATTTGTACATATATCTATATGTCTTGCTGAGTCTATTTGGAGATATATATGTATTTGTGTGTGTATCTTTAGGGCTGACCTTGTAGGTTGGGTAAGCTTTCAGGGGCTTCATCCTTGGAGAAAACTGATCCATCTCTCAGCAGCTTTGAACTGCTCATACTCTTCATCTGGAGGTAAGGCCTCATCATATTTCCCCTCCCATACTGGCAGGAGAACTGGTATTGCCATTGTTCTGGTCTTGCTTAGACTACCATTTTGTTGAGATTATCATGAGTGCAGCTTTCTTGTTAAACATAGAAGACATAATTGCACAGCAGAAGTCTGACTTTCTGTTTCTACAATCTTTTGCCCCCTCTACCAGAATGTTTGCTGAGCCTTAGGTGTAGGGGTTGGGTTGTAGATGTGTCAGTTGGGTTGGACAGTCCACTGCACTTTGACCAGTTGTGAATTTCTAATTTTTTCTGATCGCTACAGAAAGAAGCTCCTTCGATGAAGGATAAATGCTTCATTTCACTGTGGCTCTAAGGATTGGTATTTAGAATGCAGTTAGAATTTATACTGCTTTAAGCACCATGGATTAAAGCTGGATATCGACCATGGCAGAAACAACAGAAAGCTTATAAATGCATGAAACCTCAACAACTCACTGCTGAATAAAAAATGAGTGAGGACAGAACATAGGAAAGAATTTAAAGACTTTGTAGAGTTGAGTGAAAACAAATTTACAACATACCTGAAACTGGGAGAAACAATTAAGGTGATTCTAAAGGCAGGCTCCTAGCATTAAGTGGCTCCATAAGAACTCTGGAGAGATCTTACACTAGTAACTCGATACCACACCTGAACACTCCACACCAACATAAGAAATAGTGTGTAAAAGAAGTGGACACAAAGATATCCTCAAATTCAGGCTGAAGTCAAGCAAGCAAACAGAAACCAATACAAAGTATCAATGAAACAAAAGCTTTTCATTTGCGTATCCTTGAGATTTCTGTTGAGTTATACATAATATTTAATTAAAACTTAAGCTTCTTTTATTTTTATTTTATGTGTGTGGGTACTCTGCCTACACAATTAATGTGTGTGCAGTGCCCAAAGATGCCAGAAGGGTGTGTCAAATTCCCTGGGATTGGAATTACAGATGGCTTTGAACTGTCAGTTAAACCTGGGTCTTCTGGAAGAACAGTCGGTGCTCTTAACCACTGAGCCATCTCTCCAACCTCTCACCTGCATTTCTAATCGTCAGTTCTAAAAGTAATAAGTACTCTTTGAATATTTTGAATAACAGACCTTTATCAGAAAAACATTTTTTTTTCAGTCTGTGACTAAACATTTTTTTATAGAGAGAGAATATTTAATTTTAATGAAGGCCAGTTTTCTAGTCACTCCTTTTCACAGATAATATTATCTCTGAAAAGAGTCAATATTCAAATAATGTAATTTTGATTTTTTTTTTATCTAAAAGGAATTGGGTTTGATTCTGTGGAGAGTATAAAGTCTTTTTGCAGATTTTTTCATACTTCCCTTCCAGTATATTTGTTGAAAGACTGTTTTATTATTTACTGCAATGCCTTTGTTACTCGGTTGAAGATTAGTAGATTGTATTCATGAGGGACTACTTGTCTACTGATATATATGCGTATGTCAATCAATATATATTTAAGAAAGTGTCATTTCATCTACAATGTGCATCCCTCATATTTATAAACTCTTCTGTTAGATGCGGCTTGTTGTAAATTTCCTCTTCTCTGTATGAAAATTCAGGTGATTTATTTACTCATAATTCTTCTAAGACAGTGATTTCCAATGAGTGTCAAAGTATTGGAGATGCATTAGTGAAAAAGGAATCCCTAAATCCCAGTGTTTATAGACCTTATAATCTGTGGTGTGCGTATGTAAGGAAACATAAAGATAGTCATAAATTAATCCCCTAGTTATCATTAACTCTTGTCTTATAATTCTTATTCATTGAACTGTTCCAATTGTATGTAATTAATGCGCATGTCTGTAGAGATGAGAGCCAGTGTCAGGTCCCTGGGGACTGGAACTAGAGGTGCTTGTGAATGGCTTGATGTAAGTATTAGGAATGGAACTCTGGTCCTCTGAAAGAGCAACATGAACTTTTAACTGTTGAGTGATCTCTACAGTCCCCCTAAGCAATTATTAAAACCCCCCACAAACTTCTCCTTGTCTTTTCATTACTTTCAATACCGAGTTTGTGGCACCCCAATGTCACCTGCACCCCTGCAAGCAAAGAAAGAAAAGAAGATGAAGTTGGGCCTGGATGTTTAATATGGACTAGCAGCTAGCACGTGATCCACATTCTTTTTTTTTTTTTTTCTTTTCGGTTTTTCAAGACAGGGTTTCTCTGTGTAGCCCTGGCTGTCCTGGAACTCACTCTGTAGACCAGGCTGGCCTCGAACTCAGAAATCCACCTGCCTCTGCCTCCCAAGTGTTGGGATTAAAGGCGTGTGCCACCACTGCCCAGCTGACCCACATTCTTGTAGCTAGAACTTAAGCACAATTCAAGAGTTCCTAAGAAAGGCAGTTTACCGTGGGCTCACGATTAAGAGGAAGCAGGTCTGACCAAAGGTATAGACTAGGTTGTGCCGCAGTCTGGTCAAAGCACTACAGATGCTTGGAGAGCGTTGATGCTGTAGTCCTTCAGAAAAGTCCTGAGTTGGGCCAGTTATCCGGGTCTGCACCACTCCGGGCTGACTTGCCACTGAGAGTGTCTAGGAGAGGGGTGTGGTTTTGAAGAAGGTAATTCCTGGAGAGTGTGATTCTGAGGAGTGTCACAGCTCAAGGTTGTGGTCTGTGCAATTCCAGAAGCAAGGAAGCTTTCTCTGGAGCTTGCATCATACTTCTCTTTAGCCACTAGGGGTGTAGATGTATTGTAGTTTGGTTTACAGAAAGACAAAAACCTGAAAACAATATAGCAAGACAGAAAATGGAGACAAAGCACATACATCACTTTTTCTTTATTTCTGATGTTTGCTGTGAAGTGTGGATTTATTTTTATTCTTACTGCTTGGCATCTGGAGTGTGCTTTCATTCTGAGAATCACATCATTATTTAATGCTGACAGGTCAGATATTGCCTTCTAGTTTTCCCTTTCCTGAAACTTCCTTTCCACGCTCACTGGAATTCTTCAGTCTTTATGTCTCTTATTTGATATTTCATCTTTTTTCCCCTCTAAATGTTTCTGGGAAATCCTCTATGCTATCTTCTAAATCTTAATCTAATCCAATTAGACAGTATTTTGTACCTTGAGTTTATTTTTCCAAATAATATATTTTGTTTTCTAAAATTCTTTATTCTTTTATGTTTTTATATCTCTACATTACTCCTGAATGCTTCACTTTATATTTTGCTGTTCTTTTTAAAAGTCACACCATCTCCTCCTCTCTCACCGTAGAGTTTGACTTATTTTAAGTCCTTCTTATGCCCTTTACTGTTCCCATTCTCTATGGAATGGTAATTCATTCCAATGGTTGATATTATTAGCTATCTTTTTCTGTGTTTGTTTAGAGCACATGTTTTATGATTTTAAAGTTATAACCTCCTGGTTTATACAGAATAGGAAATTTTACTGTGTTTTTATTTTCATTTATTTCTATGCTCCCTTTCTGAGTCACACTGTGGCTGCCAGGCAGAGTTCCAGTTCCGACCCAGGCTTTGCCTTGGTTCTTCCTGGCTCCTGCCCTGCACTGTTGGCAATATTGCACAGGGGCTGGCATGGCTCCTTGGTCTGACTACATTTATGTTCCTTCTTCAGATATGGAACTTAGAATGAGCCATGCCTCTAGCAGCAGGTAGGAGTTGCATTTTCTACCCCATCTTGGCCATTGTTTTTAGCAGAGCCACTCTCTGTCTTCTGTGGGGCCCATGCTGATCTCTGGGTATCTCAGCAGTGCTGAACCCCACTACCTGCTACAAGCAGGATCATCTACCTGCTTGTGGGAGTTGAGACACTGCACACACAGCTTCAACCCTGTGACTACTCTGCCTGCTGCTTTGGGGTCCTTTTTGTGGATTGAAAGTACATCTTCACTTCATTCCACTTCATAAAGAGAACTTGCTCCTACCTTCTTCTTTCTTCTGTTCTAATCTTTCCTGGAATCCTCACTTACTGTGGGACTAAAATATAATTTATTATCATATGTCATGCATGATCATGATCTCTGACTTTCTTTCCTGTCTGATTATGCTGCTCACTATGGCTGCTCGCCTCCTTCTTTCTTTCGTCATGTTTTCTGCTCTTCCTACACTAGCCACACTTTCCTGAGTTTGTTGCCTGTCTTAATTCTCTGAAAACATGTCTTATCTGTATGTTAAAAATAATACCAAAATTATTCATCTCTGACATGGAAAGAGAGGCAGGAGTGTATGTCAGATATGGAAATGGGTGCTTCCAGGGGCTGGACATTGGCAGTGTACTTAATTATTCATGCAGTCACTTATTTGGCCTCAGCATCATCATTTTGGGTTATAAGGTTCCATCATCACCATCACCATCACCATCACCATCACCATCACCATCACCATCACCATCACCACCACCACCACCACCACCACCACCACCACCACCACCACCCCCACCACCATCACCATCACCATCACCGTCATCATCATCATCCATTCATCCTTATTATATTTTACAGGATAAATAGTTTTAGTTAAGAGAATAAGTAACTATCTTGAGATTTTTCCGACATAAGTGGCCCCAAGACTCAGGGCTCTGAGTTTTCAAACCAATGATGTTTTGGGACATTTAATACTTGTTGGTTGTGCAAAGCTCAAGATCAATGACTGGGAACTGAGAATCCTGTAGGCAGAGTACAATTCCCCAGAAGTTTATTTTTCAGGAATTAGGAGGTCTACATCCTGTTTCCCATTCATTCACAAACCCAGTGCTTAAACATACACACACACACACACACACACACACACACACACACACACATATATATATATACACACATACATGTGTATATATATCCATACATACACACACATATATATGTGTATATATATCCATATATATATATATATATATATATATATATATATCCATATATACACACACATATATATGTATATATATATATATATATATATATATATATAATCATAATGCATTTTTCTCATTTTTCTCACCTGTAGGAAGGGGGCTCAAAGATTCTTTGCCATCTTAAAATTATATTTCTTGAAACTGTTCCTTAATTATAAACTCTCCAACACCAGTATTTTTTGCAAGGTCTTGAGAATAAAGAAACTTGAGAGTAGGAGGAAGAAATAGAAGATGATTTGTCTCAAGTTCTTGGGCTAGATCTTTAAATTTACTATATCTCAGTACAATTCTCTTCAAGCAATTTAATAGATTTGACCTTTAGTTTATTTAATTCATTGTAATTAATTTTATAGTGTTTTCATTGTTGTTTTAACCTATTTACAAAATGTCCCAAACATATCAATAGGGAACTATTTTGTAAAGTGAGTTTTTACTCTGTATTATTATTTATAAATAATATGTTTTAGACATGTACAAGTAAGGCCAAATACACTTTTATAATAGCACTGTTTTAATTTCTAAAAATAACACAAGTGCATGCATGGCATGTTTCACTTATCATGTATTAATTTGGCAATCTTCATGAGATATTTGAAACCATAGCTGATGCATTGGAATGTTTCATAGATAAAGAAGTAATAGCCTTTTATTATTGTCCCTGGGCATATGTAGTTCTACTTAGAGTTTTCTTACCAAATATTTAATAAAAAAATCTTTTCATTAAAAGTTGTTAAAAATTAAAATATGTATACCACTTTTCCTTCCTTGAATCCTTTTTATTCTTTCTTTATCTCAAATTCATGGCTTCCTTTGTTATTGATACATAGACACACATATACAAACACACAAATGTGAATACACACACATTCATAAATACATAAACAAGACCTGCACAATCTGTATAGTGATATTTGTATATGTTTCCAGAGCTGACCAGTTATCTCACCAAACTTTTTACATAAAAATGCATGATAACTCATACTATTTGAACATTTTATTCAAGACATTCAAAAAAAGCTTAAGTCTTCATGTTATGGAAGTTTGAGGTGAGAAAAATGTAGTAAATGTGATCTTTATGAAGCCAGCTGTTTGTGCATTCACTGATCATTTTGGACCAAAGAACTTAAATTCATTTCTCACTTGGATAATTATGTTCTTCCTGTCAAGATCACTGTATTAGTCATATTGCAAAAATCTATTGCAGGTTACATGGAGGTTTTAGTAGTAATAAGGTTTCTAAACAGTAGGAGGTCTTGGAAAATTTAAAAGAATACAAAACTAAGACTTAAGAGCAACAGTGTGTGCCTGTGTGCATGTGTGCATGTGTGGACGTGTGTGTGTGCAGATGCATATGCTATGGTGTGCATACAGAGATCAGAAGACAACCCTAAGTGTTGGTTCTTACTATCTTATCTTGTTTGAGATGGGGTCTTTATTGTTTGTTCACTGTGTTGCTAGGATATCGAGCCCAAGAGTGTCTCTGGAATTCTCCTGTCTCCGTTTCTCATATCCTTATTGGAGTCTTGGAATTGCAAACACTTACCCTGCATGCTTTTACTCACATAAAATCTTTTTAAATTTGCTCAGCAGGTGCTTTACTTGCTGACTTAGCTCCCCAACAGAATCATAGCTTTCTATGACGTAATGGTATGTGCTTAGGTATATGCACAAGCAATGGAAGACATAAAGAAAAAGAATCAAAATCTAGTACTTGGCCAGGTGTGTCTTCCAAGCCAGCTCTGATACATCTGGCTTTAAGCAAGCCTCTGTGCTTCATATGTCTTTTGAAGGAGAATCAGCTGATGATAAATAAAAATATCTGTGAAGACTAGAGCTTAGTTTCAGAGTTTTATGTGTCATTTTGAAAAAGTAATACAGTCAGTAAAAGCGTTTTAGTTGATAAGGGAGATATTGGAAAAGTGCATACTATTCCCAAGGGCATAGCTTAATGAATAATAAATATTTACAAAGGGAACATATTGTAAAGCATATTCCATAAATGTCAGAAATTACTAGGACCTGAAAGCTGTTCTATAACCTCACCTGAGACACTAAACGCTCTCCTTAGAGGTTGTAATACTTAGTTTTGAGCCTTATATCAACTAAAGCATAAATCATATCCTCTTTATGCTGAGTTGCATTCTTTAAGATCATCTGTGAGAATCAATTATCTTTGATTAGGTCATGTCAAGGCTGCAAATTTTCCACTGTGTACATAATGCTTAGACTATTTATTCTTTTTGGTGGATATCTGAGTTTCTATTATTTCAATTTTACATAGTGCTACTGTAATCACTCTTATATGTATCTTTGGTAAATGGTGTTTTTTTTTTTTTTTCATAAGGGGTCAGAAAGTCTAGTTCATAGGTAGAGACTTAGTTTTTTAAAGATTTTTTCCAGTTAGTCTAACAAAGATGATTAACTAATACTCCAATAGGCAGGGAGTAAATATTTGAGTTGATCTATGTATTTGCCAACATTTGGTAATTTTAAAGAGTCATTTATTTGGGTATCTGATTGTGGATATTAGCCTTATTTTTCCTAATAACAAATAAATTTTAAGTATTGTTTCACCTGATTTCCATTTGGAAATCTGCCTTGTAAATTTTTCAGTATTTCCTTTTGTTATATTCTTATTGATTTACAAAAGCATTTTAGATGTTTGTGTTTTCACTTTTAGATTATGTAGAGACTAAAATTACACATTTCAGCTCCTTGGATCCTTTTACTCCACTATGGCTCCACCTGACAATGGTCTAATCTTCCCAACACAGGCATAATCTGCCATCAGTAATGTTGGATTCCCAGGAACTTCAGTGTACATGTTTGCTTCTGCTAAATTATTGGTGTATATGTAAGTGCATGTATGTGTATATCCATGAGGGAGGCTAGAGTTACATACTGAGTACCTTTTCTTACATTTCTCTTTGTTTTTGAGACAAATATCATTGATCCAGGAGCCAGTATACTTATGTAGATTGGCTGGACAACAAACTGCAGGGACCTGGTTTTATAATGCTAAAACCCTAGCATTATACAGACATGAGCAAGAGGCACATGCTGCCCCATCCAGCCTTAAATGAGAGATTAGTGTTTGAATTAAGATCCCTGGGTTTGACCAGTAAACACTGTAGCAACTGAGCCATTTCCCAGTTCACCAAATCATACTTCATTTATCAATGTAATAAAACACTAGTCATGTGAGATGACAGAAAACCTCCATGGCTTATTGAATATGACACAGCAGGATCAGTTTCCTTTTTCCCCTTTCATTAAAAATACAATTTTCCCTTTTATAATATATCCTGGTAATACTTTTTCCTTTACCTACTCATCCCAGTTTCTCTTCTCCTCCCCTCCAATCCAGAACACACCCTTTCTGTCATTAGAAAATGAACAGGCTTCTAAGTAATAATAATAAAATAAAATAAAAAAAGATAAAATAAAACTTAACACATTGGAATAGGACAAAATAGACAGAAGGACAGAGCCTAAGGAAAGGCAAAACTAATAGATACAGATGCCATGATCCAATCATTTTTACACTCAGGAATCCCATAAAAACACAAAACTGTACATAAATGTATACTTACTCATTTTTCTCTTTGGGACCTTTGTCATATTCCTAAAAGCCACTTTAATGTCTTTTACTTGTAGTTAAGCTATGTTGTAATACTCAGGGCCTACTGTGGTATTGTTGCTGGCGATAATGGAGACATATTGTCCTTGCTGTTCTTGTGGTTTTACACTGGAGTCTACACAGTTGGCTTTGGAAGATTGTAATTCTAGGTGCTGATATTGTGTCTTTGTTTGGGTAGTTGATCTCTTCCTTAGTTTTTGATACCCTTTCTGCTTCTTAGGAGGGTGTAGTAGTTGTATATTACCCAGTAGGGATGCTTCTGGGATCATGCTAAATGTGATCAATGGAGGTTCTACTTAAAATGTATTTCTAGGTATTGGGAGCAGACATTTAGATATGGAGATGGGGTAGAAAGGGGGACTGCAGAGGGGACCCACAGAAGGGAGGAAAGCTTTGTGTTACATCAGAATCTGCTTGGTTCCATGGGAATGGAGACAGAGTGTGGAGAAGGCACATCAGGTATTCTGCTAGAGAGCTGGGCATGAGACTTAGGCATTGGATTTGGAGGAGGGGAGGGAGAGTGAAAGCCTGAAGCTCCCTAGCTGCTTTGCTGATCTACTTGCTTCTCTGGCAAGCTTGGGTGTCCCAAGGACTGGAACTTGTTCCCAGGGAATGCCTGCTGAAGTTTTGGGCATAGACAAGGGGTGAGTTGGGGGTAGAAAAGATGAAGAAGATGTATGTGATCCACTGGAGATGGAGTCTGTAGGGAGGGGAGGCCCAGCAGGTGGTCTGCTACAGTACTGGGGGTGAGATGGAGTGGAATGGGGTTGTGAGGGTGAGAGATAGGATTTGGAGGAGAGAAAGAGTTTCTCCAACTTTTCCATAAAGTTCCCTTTAGTGATTCTAGATCCCTTCTGTTTTCATGTAAATTTTAGAAGAATTTCATAGTTCATGCAGTAAATCTTAGTAAGTAATTTCTTAGCAACTGTGCTAATTTTACTGGCAGTTGGCAATTTTACTGTAGCTTTCTTCATAATGATGTTTTATATCTCCATTTATTTAGACCCTCCTTGTTTTCTTTCATCAACTCTTTGTGATCAGTCTTATGTGCATTTTGTTTTATTTACATATATTTATTTATCTTGATTTTTAAGTGTTTAAATTGTGTTATATTTTAATTTTTTGTGTTTGCAGTTTCATCACTACATTAGAGATAGACAGTTAGTTCTACATCTTTTAAAGTCTGATCTTCTATATTTAGTCTGTAGATTTGTAGGTCAGTTCTAAACACATAGTTCCTCCAGCTACAAATAGTGAGTTTTATGTCTTCCTTCCTCGTTTGTATGTCTTCTGTTTCTTTTATTTATTTATTTATTTATTTATTTTAAAATTATTATTATTACCATTTTACATTCCAGTTGTCCTTTCCTCAGTTCTCCTTCCCACAGTTCTTCATTCCTTTCCTCCTCCCCTTTGCCCCTGAGAGGGTGCTACCCCTGCCAGACCACCTTTTTCCCTGGGGCCTCAAGTCTCTGGAGGATTAAGCAAATCTTCTCCCACTAAGGCCTGACCAGGTAGACTTCTGCTACATATGTGCCATGGGCCTTGGACCAGCCCATGCATGCTCCTGGTTGGTGGCTCAGTCTCTGGGAGTTTCCTGGCATCTGGGTTAGTTGAGACTCCGGTCTTCCTATGGGGTCACTCTCCCTTTCAATTTTGTCAATCCTTCCTCTAACTGAATCATAGGGATTCCAGACTTCAGCCCAATGGTTGGGTGTAAATATCTGCTTCTCTCTCAGTCAGCTGCTGGTAGGGCCTCTCGGAGGATAGTCATGCCAGGCTCCTGCCTGTAAGCACATCATAGCAGAGTAGTGTCAGGCCTTGGTCCTCCTTTTCCCCCTCATGAGATGGATCTCAAGCTGGGCCAGTCATTGGTCCTCCTTTCCTTCAATCTCTTCTCCATTTTTGTTCCTGCAGTTCTTTTAGACAGGAACAATTCTGGGTCAGTAAATTTGACTGTGGGTTAGCAACTCCGTCCCTCCACTCGAGGCCCTGTCTATCTACTTGAGGTGGACTCTTCCAGCTCCTTTTCTATATTGTTGGACATTTTGACTAAGGTCACTCCAAAGAATCCTGGGAGTGTCTCATCTCCTGGGACTCTGGTACTTTCTGGAGGGTCTCTCCACCTCCCACTCACCAAAGCTGCTTATTTCCATTCATTCTCTTGGCCCTCTGGGCTTCTAGCTTTTCTCCTGTTCCCTTCCCCCATTTCTGATTCTGTTTCCCTTTTCTCTCTCCTGCCTCCCACCCAGGTTCCTCCCTCTCTCTGCCTCCCATGATTATTTCCTTCTGCCTTCTAAGTGGAATTGAAGCCTCCCCACTTGGGCATTTCCTCTTGTTACACTTCTTATGGTCTGTATGTTGTATCCCAGATATTCTGTACATTTTGGCTAATAACTGCTAATCAGTGAGTACATACCATGCATGTCTTTTGAGTCTAAGTTACCTCACTCAGGTTGATATTTCCTAGTTTCACCCATTTGTCAGCAAAATTCATGATGTTCTCATTTTTAATAGCCGAATGTTTTCTGTATCCATTCTTTGGTTAAGGGACATCTGGGTTGTTTTCACCTTCTGGCTTTTACAAATAAGGCTGCTATGAACATGGTAGTGCACATGTCCTTGGGGTGTTGTGGGGCATCTTTTGGGTATATTCTCAAGAGTGGAATAGCTAGGTCTTCAGTTAGAATTATTTCCAATTTTCTGAGGAACTGCCAGATTGATTTCCAGAGTGATTGTACCAGTTTGCAATTCTACTAGCAGCTCAGGAATGTTCTTTGTGCACATCCTCACCAGGATGTACTAGGGCTGCCACTTGAGTGTTTGATCTTAGTCATTCTGATTGGTGTGAAGTGGAATCTCAGGATCGTTTTGATTTGCATTCCTCTGATGACTAAGGACTTTGAACATTTCTCTAAGTGCTTCTCAGCCAGATTCTTCTGTCTTGAATTCTCTGTTTGACTCAGTACCCCAGCTCTGTGTTTTGTTGACTTCTTTGTATTGTTCTCTTTGTTTCTAATTGATTGACTTTAGCTCTGAGTTTAATTATTTCCTGCCATCTACTCCTCTTGTGTGTGTTTGGTTCTTTTGTTCTAGAGCTTTCAGCTGTACTTTTAGTTCCTTAGCACAGGAACTCTCCAGTTTCTTTATGAGAGCATTTAGTTCTGTGACGTTTCCTCTTAGCACTGCTTTTATTGTGTCCCATAAGTTTCGGTATGTTAGGCCTTCATTTTCATTGATTTCTATGAAGTCTTTTATTTTTTTTCTTTATTTTTTCCCTGCCCAACTGATCATTAAGCAGAGACTTGTTCAGCTTCTATGAGTATGTGGGCTTTCTGTTGTTTTGTTGTTCTTGAAATCTAGCCTTAGTCTGTGGTGATCTGATAGAATGCATGGGATTAATTGAATCTTCTTGTATCAGCTGAGGCTTGTTTTTATTTTATTTTATTTCATTTTATTTTATTGGGCATTATATTTACATTTCAGATTTGATCCCTTTACCCCAATTCCCCCCACCACCCAGAAACCTCCTATCCCATCCCCGCTCCTCATGCTTCTATGAGGCTGTGCCCCCACCTACTCCTGTCCCCACTCCCCCCTCCCCACCTTCACATTCCCCCCCACTCTGTGTTCGTCCTTCATGGAACCAAGAATCTTCTCTCCCACTTATGCCTGACAAGGCCATCCTCCCCTACATATACAGCTGGAGTCATGGGTCCCTCCTTGTGAGCTCCCAGGCTGGTGGTTTACACCCTGGGGAGCTCTGGTTGTTTGGTATTGTTGCTCTCCTCATGGGGTCACAAACTCTTTCTCCTCCTTCAATCTTCTCTCTAAGTTCTCCATTGGGAAACCCTTGATCATATCAGGGTGAGCATCGTCCTCTGAATGTGTCAGTCTCTGGCAGACTTCTAAAGAGACAGCTATATCATGTTCTTGTCAGCATGCACTTCCAGTCATCCACATCAGTATTTAGCTTAAGTGACTGTACATGGGATGGATACCCAGGTGGAATGGTCTCCAGATGGCCCCTCCTTCAGTTTCTGTCCCATGTTTTGTTTCCATAATTGCTCCCTTGAGTATTTTTGTTACTGGTTCTAAGTAGAACTGAGGCATCCACACTTGGTCTTCCTTCTTCATGAGCTTCATGTGGTCTGTGAGTTGAGTTTTCGCTATTCCAAGCTTTTGGGCTAACATCTGCTTATCAGTGAGTAAATACCATGTGTGTTCTTTTGTGATTGGGTTAACTCACTCAGGATGATAATTTCTAGTTCCATCCATTTACCTAAGAATTTCTCAAATTCATTATTTTTAATAGCTGAGTAGTACTCCATTGTGTAAATGTATCACATTTTTTGTATCCATTCCTCTGTTGAGGGACATATGGGTTCTTTCCAGCTTCTGGCTATTATAAATAAGGCTGCTATAAACATAGTGGAGCATATGTCCTTGTTATATGTTGGAACATCTTCTGGGTATATGCCCAGAAGTGTTATAGCTGGGTCCTCAGGTAGTGCTATGTCCAATTTTCTGAGGAACCACCAGACTGATTTTCAGAGTGGTTGTACCAGTTTGCATTCCCACCAACAATGGAGGAGTATTCCTCTTTCTCCACATCCTCGCCAGCGTCTACCATCACTTGAATTTTTTATCTTAGCCATTCTGACTGGTGTGAGGTGGTATCTCAGGGTTGTTTTGATTTCCATTTCCCTGATGACTAAGGATGTTGAGCATTTCTTAAGGTGCTTCTCCGCCATTGGAGTTTCCTCAGTTGAGAATTCTTTGTTTAGCTCTGTACCCCATTTTTAATCGGGTTATTTGGTTGTCTGGAGTACAATTTCTTGAGTTCTTTGTATATATTGGATATTAGCCCTCTACCGAATGTAGTATTGGTTAAGATCTTTTCCCAATCTGTTGGTTGCCATTTTGTCTTATTGAAAATGTCCTTTACCTTACAGAAGCTTTGCAATTTTATGAGGTGCCATTTGTCAATTCTTGATCTTAGAGCATAAGCCATTGGTGTTCTGTTCAGGAACTTTTCCCCTGTGCCTAAGTATTCGAGGGTCTTCCCCACCTTCTCTTCTATTAGTTTCAGTGTATCTGGTTTTATGTGAAGGTTCTTTATCCACTTGGACTTGAGCTTTGTACAAGGGGATAAGAATGGATTGATTTGCATTCTTCTACATGCTGACCTCCAGTTGATCCAGCACCATTTGTTGAAAATGCTGTCCTTTTTCCACTGGATGGTTTTAGCTCCTTTGTCAAAGATCAAGTGACCATAGATGTGTGGGTTCATTTCTGGATCTTCAGTTCTGTTCCATTGATCTTCCTGCCTGTCTCTGTACCAATATTATGCAGTTTTTATCACTACTGCTCTGTAGTACAGTTTGAGGTCAGAGATAGTGATTCCCCAAGAAGTTCTTTTATTGTTGAGAATGGTTCTTGCTATCCTGGGTTTTTTGTTATTCCAGATGAATTTGCAAATTGCTCTTTCTATCTCTATGAAGAATTGATTTGGAATTTTGATAGGGATTGCATTGAACTTGTACTTTGAACCCTTACTTTTGGCAAGATGGCCATTTTTACTAAGTTAATCCTGCCAATCCAGGAGCATGGGAGATCTTTCCATCTTTTGATATCTTCTTCAATTTCTTTCTTCAGAGACTTGAAGTTCTTGTCATACAGATCTTTTACTTGCTTGGTTAGATTCACTCCAAGGTATTTTATATTGTTTGTAACTATTGTGAAGGGTGTCATTTCCCTAATTTCTTTCTCAGCCTGTTTATCTTTTGAATAGAGGAAGGCTACTGATTTGTTTGAGTTGATTTTATATCCAGCCACTTTGCTGAAGTTGTTTATCAGGTTTAGGAGTTCTCTGGTGGAAATTTTAGGGTCACTTAAGTATACTATCATATCATCTGCGAATAGTGATATTTTGACTTCTTCCTTTCCTCTTTGTATCCCTTTTTCTACTTTAGCTTATAAATATAGTGAATTTAGTTGCTTGATTTTTGAATATTAATTCATCATTGGATTTCTGGAGAAAGTTCTGCTCAGCAAAAACACTTGCTAAGTTTCATTTGTGATTATATTAACAGTTACTGTGTCTACTCTTTTGGGCTCTGTTGCTCTTTTGGTGCAGTTGTTTATCATTACAATTGATGGTGTTTTCTGGTTGATAAAATGAACTTGTATTGTCTCTTCTCCTGGATTCTGGAACAGATTGGCCCACTTGTGCTAACTCTTCTTTAAATATTTGTAAGCATTTTTCAATGAAACCAACCAGTTTGGTAAGTCTTTGAGGAGGCAAAGTCTGGTTTAGGTGGTCTGCTACAGATTTCCTGGTGAGAATTGGGGCTTGAATTTGACAGGAGGGAAGGGGTGAAGAAGTGTCCTATGGACTTCCAGGGAATGCCTGCTGGAGTTGGGGGCTGGAATGAGTTGGAGGCTGGAAATTTGGAGGGGAAGATCTGTGTGATCCACTGGTGCTGGGGTAGGGGAAATCAGGAGGCGGAAGCAGGTGTTCTGTCACAGAGCTGTGGGTGAGTCTGGATTTAGAGGAGACAGGGTGCAGTGAAGATCTGCAGTTAGCTTACCTGCTTCCTTGGCTGGAGTCCACTTTCCTTCTAGCCATTATAAGGCAGAGTCTAAAAAATACAATTTAATCAATCATAATGTTAGAAATAATCATGAGAGAGGCTTATTAGTTCTCAGTTTAACATCTCCTTTTTAAATGATTTTAGAACTTAAAACGAAAAAAAAATAATAAATTATTTTCTTTTGTGGTTTAAAATCGTAAGATTTTTGTACAAGAATAAAAATATTTGATGTTTTGTTGCTTGACCATCGCTGAATTGACTATAACAATCATCTTATGAACAGTGAAGCTGAAATTCTCTGGACTTGGAACGTTGTGGTTTAGGATAGATGAAAGGGGGCACGTCCTGGGGAGGCTGCAAGCTCCCCTCTCATCAGGAACGCCAGGCGATCATTTGGTGTCTCCATTGCCTTCTGAGAAGTAATTTAAAGATAGATAAAACTCCTGTTTGTCAAATATTGGTCTATTTACAATTACCTGTTTTTTTTTCTATAAGGAAATAGGATTTAGGGATGCTAAGTGGTTAGGCAAACATCATATACTTTGGCATTGGAAGGGTTGGGACTGGATTTTAGTTTGCAGTGACCGCAGAGTTCCAGGATTCCAGTGATTTGTGTTGGGCGATGGGGACCTAATGACTCATATTTTTCCTTCCTGGTTCTGGATAACCTATTACCCCAAGTAAGTAAATCAGAGAGCAATGTCCACATCAGGAAATAACTGCTATTTAGTGTGTTTGCCACGCGGTTCATTAGTCTTCCTGGGCTCCCATCTTGCCATCTTATGACATTCAGGGTCATAAGATCATATAATATTTTCTGTCTGTGTTATTTATGGCTCTCTGACTAATTAGGTAAGTAATATTTTATCCTCTTGTCATATAGCACACTTTTGTCTATTTTATAAGCCTAATATTTGCTAGTAATATTGGTCCCTGCTGGAAGCTGTTCACTTTACTTGAGTTTTCTTTTCTTAGTCCAGTAGTTTGCTGCTATCTGACAGGATCATCAGTTCAGAGGAATAGGGAAGACTTGGCAGGAAAGTCTGGAAATAAGTGTGGAAAATGAGCAATCTTAGGTTTTTTCTGCTTATATTTATTGTTCTACAAAAAGCAACTTGGGAAGAAAGGGATTATCTTTGCTTTTACTCTAAGGAAATAGAGTAGAAGGACATATTGGTAATAAGAATTCCAGTTGTGGTGGCAGAAGTAAGAGATGGCTGGCCACACCCTATATCCACAGTCAGCAAGTACAGAGGAGACCGCTGAGTCTCCTCTTTTCCTTTCTATTCTATCTGGTATCCCAGACCATGGTGTGGTGGCACTGGCATTCTCTGGTAACCTCTTCAAAGACTTGGTCAGAAGTGTGTCTTCTGATGAATTGAGATCTGGTCCAGTGGACAATAAGGATAGACCATCACACTTGTTAATTTGAATAAAATGTAGCAGAGCATGAGAACAGTGGTCAGAACAGACTACGGAAGAGATTCCTGAGAAGCTATGGCATGAGAGTTAGTGCTGAGTGCTGTGGGAAGTCACACAACCCGAGGCCTGGCCTGGTCTTTTTCCTTTATGTCAGGCTCTGGAGCTTCTGGAAACACAGGAAGTGTACAAAGACAATCTTGACTACATAGTTGATTTCTGTCATTTGAACCAGCTGTTTATTTTTTATTTCAAAAAATATAAATATAACACACTAATAGCATTAAAACTGGAAGAGCCCTTAAAAGTATTTTATCCCAGTAATTTTTATCATTTAAATAAAGAAAATTAAACTAAAACAAGTCAAACCCACCCATTGACTTAGTTCCAGAGTTGTGGAATTTAAAGATCGAAGCCCCAAGCTTCTTATTCATATTTATGTAGGCTGGTGAGATAAACAAGCCCAGGGCCAAGGCCAAGTCTTTAAATACAATTAGAAGCTGTGGAAAGGAAACAATCTGATCCATAGTTTGGAAGATGAATGCTGCTCTGTGAAGGATGATCTGGAACAGGGCAAGAATAGCGGAGTTCAGAAGCCGTCGCATTCATCCAAGGGCAAGGTGATTACATCTGAGACAGAGGGAAGACAGTGAGATGCAGCTCTGTCTTCCGGTTAATGATGTGCACAGCATGATGGATTGAATGTAGCAAATAAAAACATAAGATGCTTTGAGGCCCAGGTCCCCAGGAACAGGCAGATACAGGTAAAGTTTCTGAGATCAAAGTGTAGAGCTGAAATCAGGACTGGAGGCTTAGAGACTCCGGGTGGAGGGACAGTGAAGAGAAAGTTAGGTTAAATGAAAATTTCTGTCATTTGTTCTTATACCAACTTCCCCAGGTCCTAGAGTAGGATCCGCCTCCACTGTATACGTATACATCTGTATACGTCACATCAGTTCTTGACCCCAAATGCTTCCTTATAAATGAGACAATATTCGTTATCTTTCTATTGCTATGCCAAGACCCCCAAGATATTCATGTTCAATTTGTAAAGACAGAAGTTTTATTTTAGCTCATGGTTATAGAATTTTCTTTCTGTAGTTGTGTGACTTCATTTTTTTTCCTATGGTGACACAGTACCTTAAACTAGGGACACATGAGGGAGGAAGTTTGCTCACTTTATGGCAAGTGGAAGGAGAGTGTCTACTATCTTGGTATTCTCTTCAAAGGTATGACTCAACATCCAGAGATCCTCCTACCTGAAAATTCCACCACCTTCTGGTACTTTATAGTTCATAGACCAAGCCTTGAATAAATAGGCTTTTAGGAAAAATTTAAGATCCTAGAAGTATATTCTAATACCAACTCTAATTAGTCAACTACTTTATGAAGATAAGGTAGGAAATAAGTTCTAATTCTGTTTGCCTCTTCTCCTACAAGAATAGGATTACAAATCCTAAGCTTTCTCTTACGCATTTAGAGGGCTTTAAGTTGCATCTGCTTGGAGAGAAAAGGTAAAGAAATGTGTTCAAAGGATGCACTGAAGTAGGTATGAGAGGGAAGGATGTTTCTGCCAGGTATGCCATTATGTAAGTTCTTAATTCAACACCATTCCTTAACACTTCTGTGTTCTGGGCCCTGTCGTGAGTACTGGGAGTATTGCAGGGAAGAAAACTAAATTCTTGCATTTCTAAAAGCTACATTCTAGAGATCATTTAAACACTGTATTCAAAGCAAAACAAAAACAGAACAAAGCAAAACAAAATAAAACAAGAGCAAACAATTCACTGACTCTTTCAGCAGCAGAAAGTCAGGCCCACTGTGCACTGCCTGCCACCCACGCGCATTTTCCACTTGTACTTTCTGTGCTGTGTCTTTCACTCAGCCACATTCTTTGAGTCCTTTAGGCTACATCGTCTTCTCTGTCAGGACTGATGTTCAGAGTCGGAATTGTGCTAGCTTGCATCTTGTTTTGATTGGCTGGTACCTGTCATGATTTCACTCTTATGACCATTCAGCCCTTCCAGAAGCCTCTTGAACCTTTCATCTCATTGTCAGTCCCTGTGGTTGTCATTTTTATTTAAAACTAATTATACTCACAGGTTTATAACACTGCTTCCACAGAGCTACAGACTTTCCTCTGATTCCTGGTAAATACTTCTGTGATTTCTAACTTCCTTTTGCTTTTTCTTCCACAATTGATGATGGCAAGCCTTTTGTATAGGAAGGCACTACACATACCTGGAGACATGGGTTCCCGTAACTGTCTATAGTGTACTTAAAGTGGACAGGGGCACAGTTTCTTGATGCTCCATGTTATTGTCCTCCTCTCTCAGTAGTCTTGCCATCTGCAGCTGCCTTTCACCCCTCTCCTGGCTCAGTTTTCCTCATATTGTTTGGTTTTGTGGGGCATTGCCATGAAAGCACCCCATCAGATGCTCAGTGAGTTTCTGCATTAAAAGAAAAGTGGCATATCTTTCTTTCCAGGCAATTTAATGTATGATGACACCCCTGGCACACTGAGTTAAGGTGAAGCAACAGGCAGCCCTAAAGCATCCATTTCTGTAGAGATAAAAATAAGACAATGACAGAGTGTAAAGCAATTTAAATTTTCTTTTATATTGAAATATGAGAAGACAACAATTAGTTAAACCTGAAGACAAGGATGTTACTTGCTAAGGGAGGTTCAAATTTACTAAGGTTTACTCACAGGACTAGTCAGACCTGGAACATATTCTGTGCTCTTGCCCACATTAGAATTCTGAGAATTGGAGAAATAGATTTTCTAGAATTCTGAATTTTAAATATGTGGTTGTAGTGGTTTCTTTCTCTGCATAGGAGTCAAGGAAAATTTGTATACCTCCTTATCTGAGCATATGTGACTATAGTTGTTACTTTTATGGGGCAGAGTTTATGCTTATTCTCACAATCCCGAAAGTATTGAACTCTTCTTCACAGCTTTCTGCATGAGTGAGCCAACTGAACAGTTATATGTAAAGTCTAGACTAAGATGCTCTGTGGGCCCCTGAAAGGCATGTAGTATTCTTGTTTATAATCATGCAGCCACTGAGTGCACAGTCTCCACCAGTCAAAGTGATTATGTAGCTGTAGAGACATGCAATGCGTTGTGTATAATGCTTAGGAAGGAATGCGGTGTTAAATGTAGAAGGGAGTGCTCGGCTCAGCCCATGTGTCAGCTGTGCTCAGCTCAGCCCACGAGTCAGTCGTGCTCGGCTCAGTCTTTGAACATGCCCAGAATCTGGAACACTGGACTAGAAGACACTGTGCTAAGGTTCAAGGCACAGGTGAACAGAAAACGAAGTTCTTAGACTCTGTTCAATATTGATATGTTCTTTAAAACGTCCCAGGTCATTTTGATAGCCGTCAGAGTAGAGGCTGAACAGTGTATAATTTCTAGAACTTTTAGTATATTATTGTTTTCAAGGTGCATGGAGTCTGTGCGGGGCTATGGGACTTTTAGACATACCTCCTCTATTGTTAGCTCCTTACGCAGATAAAATAGACAGCAATAGCTATGATATTTAAAGCAGAGATAAGTGACTGAGACTAGACAAATCATGAAGGAGATGGGAACAAAACCCCAGGCATTTTTTAAGTTGAAAATGAACACAAATCTAAGCTCAGAGCTGAGATGTGTAAGGTGTATGCCAGGTATGAATTAGATATTAATAAGAAACTAATAAAGTTAGGTGAGCTCTCATAGGTTCTCAAGATAGAATATTTGAATTTGAGTTCTTTTATGCTGCAAAATAGCTGTTTACTTGGACAATTGACTTCATTTCTCTGTAGTTTTATTTTCAGGCCTACCAAATGTGAGGCAGTAGCTCTAGCAGGCTTCTCAGCTTTTGTACTGTAAATGAAATGTCTGAAGCAAGTTCAGTTTATAAAGAGGTTCATTTAACTCAGTTTTAGAGGTGTACGAGCTAGTGCTTGCTTTGTCCCAGCTTCAGCTGAGAAGCTCATGGCTGAATTTCTTATAGTGGGAGCATATAAAAAAGTGAGAAGTCATCTCAGAAGCAGGAATCCAGAGGAACTAGGGCACCCCAACCTATTCTGGTTGCATTCTCCAGGTGACTTGAGGACTTTGCACTAGCTCTCAAGTCTTTCACACTATCATTGACACACTAAGGGCCATGCTTCCAACATGGGAACCTTTAGAAATAAATTTAAAGATATCCAAACCCTTTTAAAGCTGTTTGGGACCAGTAAGGTAGAATTTATGCAAATACTCCATACACTAGATTTCTACCCATCAAAGAAAAGACATTGAAAGCTTTAGATCAGGGGGCTGAAGAGATGCTCAGTGGTTAAGAGCACTGGCTGCTCTTCCAGAGGAACTGGGTTCAATTCCACATGGCAGGTAGATCCATCTGTAATTCCAGTTCCAGGGCTTCTGATAACCTCATATGCATTCAGACATACATGCAGGCAAAACACTAATGACTAAAAGATAACATATATATATATGTATATATATATATATATACACACACACATATATATGTGTGTATATATATATATGTATTTGATGTATATGTATATGATGTACATGTATATGTACATATATATATGTGTATATATATATATATGTATATATGTATATCTATGTTACATATCTATGTATATCTATGTTACATATCTATGTATATCTATGTAATATATCCCCATACATGTAATCTGGCTCCAGAAATTTTTAGACCAGGTACATGCAATATAAGTGTTATTCATTTTATTTATGTATGAATAAATGAAATAGCTAAAATAAATGATCATCACATCTTTATCACTCATAAACAGTGGTGTTCAACATTCACAAAGGATAACCCCACCTGCCCATCATGGCAACTGCAGAGGCTATACCTGGAGCAGTAGAAGGTGAGTACCCATGTTACCTAATCAATGTGCAGTGCAAGACATTGCAATTGTTTTGAAGAATCTTTTCCTCTAATCTAATAACTAGCAGAACAAGCCATGTGTAAAGCAGGACTTTTGGCAATGTGTTCATTCTCCAAACAGAGAAGGCCCGACATGTTATTTATTAGTCATGTTCGGCTATCCACTGCTTGAAACATGGCTGGCATAGCCAAGAGTGCCTGTAACTAACAGCTGTTCATTTTTATCTTTTAAGAATGTAATCTTTTAGCCAGGCAGTGGTGGCACATGCCTTTAATCCCAGCATTTGGGCCGCAGAGGCAGGCAGATTTCTGAGTTCGAGGCCAGCCTTGTTTACAGAGTGAGTTCCAGGACAGCCAGGGCTACACAGAGAAACCCTGTCTCAAAAAAAACTGATCTTTTATATGCATGCATCTTTTATTGACATATTTTGGTTTTTACCTGTTAGTCTTATGTTATTTTAGCCAAAGATTATTTCCTTTAAAATAGCACTTAGTAGGAGCTTAAATACACAAAGCAGAGTTTGAGGTACTCTGAGACAGGGAGGGGCCCCATGGCTCAAGAAATTAGTGAAGTACAGATTTACAGTTGCTGCTTGAGTTTGGATTTGCCTCACTGTGTTATTTCTCTGGAGATGCTTCTGTTTTCAACCTTTTCTCCCATAATGCAATAAAAAGCTTCGACTCTTTAAAGTTCAGCCATTGGAGAGCCAGTAAGGGGTAGTTTATGCTATTTTATATTACAGTATACTTTCTACTAAATACCATGGAGTTTGTTTATAAATTCTTTATAGGAAAAAAATACCGCAAGCTCTGTAGCATATAGAAAACAGGTGCCATTAGTATCCCATTTGAGCATGTGTAGCAGTGAAAGCAGCAGAGCATTTAGTAGACACATTATGAATATATGCAGAATTGAGTCCCATTGTGCCTAAGGTTTAATACTGTTTTATGTTTGACATTTTGAGACAGAGTCTTGCTCTGTAGCCTAGACTGGCCTCAAAATCTTTTTGCCTCAGCTTCCCAAATGCTGGGATTCTAGACATGTGCCAACAGGCTCGGCTTGAGTGTGCCTTCTCCAGACCTTGTGAAATCAGTCATACACAGACTAGTAGCGTGTTCACTCGGACTGTACATGCAGGGTGGTCTCACTCAACATGACCGTAAATCTTTGATTAACTTCTTATACATTTTTTGTGAAGGCTTTCTGGGAAATAAAGTCTAACTGGGAAGGGGTGAAACTTTCTGCATTAGAAAATACAGGTTTACAAGGCTCTGGGACTTCTGGGTGCATAAAAGTCTTGTTCAGAGATTATAATCGAGTGATGGCTCATTCCCTGTCGTAGTTTCCATGACTAGATTTTCTTTTTGTCTCTCAGATCAGAGGCTTCCTGAAGTAACTATGCAGAACCACAAGTGGAGTAAGAGAAACATTACACTGTTAGCATTCAGCACAGTCTGTATGAGCAATGAGGCTTTTAAAAGGTTAATGTATGACATTGTTTTCCATGGCTGCAACTCTTAGAATCAGAGGCACACACACACATTCTGTCCTTTGGAGCACACATATTCTGTCCCTTGGCACACACATATTCTGTCCTTTGGCGTGCACACATACATTCTGTCCTCTGGGAGTATCATTTGCACTCAGGTTTCAGGTCAGTTTATTCTGATCATTTCAATGTCTATAATTTACTTTATTGTGAAATAGTGTCATAGCTTTTAACAATTTGCTATTTATTTTTCTGTTTTTAGCAGCACAGAGAATCTCAAAGAATATATTTTATTATCCATGGACATATTAACTCATTAATTTTAGATAAAATATGTATAATTAGGTAGCCGATTTAAACTAATTTGGAAGGTTGTTGTTTTGCTATTAAAAAGAATTTATTAATGAAATTAGCTATGCAAACATGGCTAGGAAAAATTTTCATACCATGACAGCAATACAATATTAATACTTCAACAGGGAAACTTATGTATCAAGTGTTGTAGCTAAATGATTTGTGGAAGGATCTAAATCGACTTCTCACAGGTCAGTTTATTCTCTTCCTCATACAGATGTGGACTCTTAAAGTCTGAATTATGGGTAAGTTGCTAGGGTCATTCTTATTCAAATCTCTTATGGATATGTTTTCACTTTATGTAAATGTCTGGAAGTAAAATCACCAGGTCACAGGATAAATGTATTTTAATTTTATAAGGATTCCTATACCTTTTGCTAGTTTTATTCCATTCATCCTTAGCTATGGAAGAAAACTGAAGTAGGAAAGGATTCATGACAAAGAGGATAAGCTTCGGAGTCACACTGGAAACCCCACCCCCAGTGCCATTCCTTCATGAAAAGGTGCTCAACTATAGGCCCCCTCAAAGCAGAATTTTTATCTAGTTGCAATTTTATGAAACAGAGTTTTACATTCTGAAGTCTCTGGGAGGACTGCCTCAGGGCTCAGGACTGGAATACTGGCATGTGCTCTGTCTTCACCAGAGACACGTTTCTGCTAGAACATGTGTATAAATCTCAACAAATGTTTTTTATTGAAAAGAGAAAAATGCCACCAATGATGGCCTTTAGATGTACACAGACACCCTTGGATACAGGAGGACTGGGATCTGAGTCTGGTCACAACTTAGCATCACATCCATGTGTAACAGGGAGGGAACGAGAAGGGAGGGAGAAGGAGCAAGATGGAACTGGTGAACTTACAGATTGCTGGGAACAACCTCTGAGTTGTTTAAGTCAGCAGAATAGCTTTAGTCGCTCCCTTTCTTAACCCAGGACTTTGAAGGCAGACTTCTGTTTGTCTGTGTCTTTCCTGCATTTCAAAGGTCTTCCTGGGCTCCATTTCCTTGCACTTGATTATAACAGCTCCTGGTGGCAAGCATGCAGGGGCAGTGTTTTCTCTAACTCTAAAACACATTATCGTTAATGTAAAATGTACATGCCATGAAATGCAGAAATCTTAAGGTACAGTCATGCTCTAACACTGCCATAAATGCCTGCTCAACCCATGTTCCCATTAGGGCACAGAATAGAACCATCAGCTCAGGTGTTTCCTTCATGCCCTTCCTAGGTGCTTCTCACTCAACAGAAGATTCACTGTTGCTTTGTTTCAACCAGAAATTTTTACTGTCGATTCTACAGCTTCATGTACAGGAAGCCATGCCGTATGCTCTACTAGTGTGGGCTGCTTTAACTTGAGAGTCTGCTCTGCCACTCTGCTGTACACATTCATGGTTTGCCTCTTTTTCTGACGGCTAAGTTTCATTGTCTAAGTATAAGGCAGTTTGTTTCTCAGTTCTCTTATTGATACATACCTGAGCCTTTTCCAGTTTAACCATGAGCAAGTTGCTTTAAGCAATCTTATGCAAATCTCTTACAAACATGTTTTCATTTTCTGTAGTAAATATTGGGAAGTAAAATTGCAAAGGTCAGAGTAAATATATTTTCAACTTTATAAATATCTCCATACTTTTTCCAAGCTGCATATTCCCTCTTGTATTTGTATTTTTCCAAGCAAACAGGACAGTGACGGTATTCGCAATGCGTCAGCATTCTACCTTCTCAGTCTTTTTAGTTTTACTAATTCAGGCGGTGTGAAGGTTTCTCATATGTTTTCACTTTGAGTAAAGCAAATTCTTAAAAATTGCTTAAACTCTGAATGGATGTAAAAGAAAGAGAGGAAACGCTTATTTTAAGCCTTATAAAGAAGATAATGTTTTACAGGCTTCCTCTGGATAGTTGGAAAGTTAATTTGAATAGGCACTACTTTTAAATTTTATTGAGTCCAGGTAAAGAGGAGGAAGCTGGGAAATATTTATTAATAGTCAGAGTAACTAATTCTAAAGGTTGTCTTAAAGAACTGACTCTTGGGGCTGGAGAGATGGCTCAGCAGTTAAGAGTGCTGGCTGCTTTTCCAGAGGTCCTGAGTTCAATTCCCAGCACCCACATGGTGGCTCACAGCCATCTGTCATGAGATCTGATGCCCTCTTCTGGTGTTCATGAAGAAAGCTATAGTGTACTCACATTCAGAAAATAAATTTAAAAAGAAAACTGACTCTTTGACTAAAATACATGAGATGATACACAGTGTACATTCCAGAGACTTTGGTTAGAAGAAATTAATAAATTAAGAAAAATAGAAGTGAGGTAAGCACTGTTAATATAATACTGCAGAGCACTAGGCATGAATATTTCTCATTTCCAGGTGAGTCCTACTGATTTATTGAGGAATTTTATTCTATAATTGTTACTTTATCAACAAGTTATAAGTTAAATGCACTCAAAGAAATGTATAGTCATATGCATTAGTCCACAAGAATAGGAGTTAATATTTTTATGCCCAACATATAATATTTTATAACAATAAAATATTTTATAATATATATTTATATTAGTTATATAAATATATTATATAAATTATATTATATATAATAATATATAATATAAATTATATTTATATTTTATATTAATTATATTTTATAATATATTTTATAATATTTATTTTTAATAAGATGATAGTGAAGCATTTTCAAAGCTGATGAATATTTCAGGTTTTTTTTTAGTTTTTCAGGGGCTATTTAGCTCATTATCTTGACTATTGTAAGTTGGGTCTTCTTTTCAAATAGTAGATATTAAATAAAAGATATTATATTCATTCCTTTGAATCTAATTGTAAAGATTACTTAGAAAGTCCTTGTATAGAGCCCCACAAAATTCACAACTGTCTCAAAATTTAATCTTCTAACTTCACCACCTTGATTTATGGAAGTATAAGTAATTATTTTAAGCAGTGCCTGGGAGACTGAGGCAGGAGGATTGCAAATTGCAAGCCAGCTTGAAACCTTGTCTCAGCAATAAAACAAATAGTTCTGTTTAAAACAGTGTTTTTGATTCTATTCTAGGTCCTGTATTAGAAACCACCCAGCAAGATTTTTTGCAAGAAGCAAAATCTCTTATTGCTCAACATTACAAGAGATTAAGTGAGGTAGTGCTTTGCATTTTTTAATGTGTTTAATTTAGAAAAAAATGAATAAGGGCTTTTGAATACAGCAATGATAATCACAAAGGCTTTCATGGACACTAATGACACCTTTGGTGGCTTTTGCAAAAATTGATTCAGATGACACATAAATTATTATTTAAATGCTTTGATTATATATATATGTATATATATATATATATATATATATATATATATATACACACACACGCATACACACACACACACACACACACACACACACACACACACACACACGGCATATTTAAAATATATTTAAAGGCGTTAACACCTATTTGGATTTATCATTTTAAGTAAGTATCCCCTTAACTCTGTTTAAACAAAACAAAAATGGAAACTTGACCACGAGCTGCACCTCTCCTGCCGCCTCAGCCTGACATGTGTACCTGTGTCTTTTCTCATATTGCTTTGCATTAAAACTCTCTGTTACAGACTGTAGTCCCTGGAGTGCAGGCTGTCTTCTCTGAATGTTGCATCTCCAGCAGCGAGCATTGTGCCTGCTCGACGGACATTTGCTGGATGTCAAGCAGTTGTACAGTCTTAGGAAGGGTGGGAGGGTCCTAGTTTGTGGAAAAGGCTTTGCAGAGCAGGCAGGACATCTGTAGACTGGGCAGCCATTGTGACAACTAGTAAAGATAATACCACCAAAAGCTTAATGACATCTTGAGTTGGCAACAGTTAGAAGTGACAACAACTTGGCTCTTTGTAACCAGCTATGTCCATCTGTAGGACAGATATTATATGAACAATTGCATTTCAGAGACCTAGAGCTGTGTTAGTCTTCCGCAGAATATCTTGCTCAAAATTAAGAAACAAATGATTAAAAACATACAAAAAATTATATCTTGTTATCAATATGACTTTCATGACAGCATACTTCCATATGTACTGAGAGATTTCCAGTTTAGTGGAGAAAGATTTGGAAATTTTATAGGCAATTAAGAGTTTTCAGAGGTGGTTAAAATGATCAAACTTAAAAATTATGTAAAAATAGACTCTTGAGACTCTCAGAGATTATAATTATAATTAATTTCTCCTTTCTCTTTTCTTTCTTCTCTTGAAATCCTTCCAAATTCCCCTACCTACTCGCCCTCAAATTCATGCATTCTTTTTAAAAACTAAACACACACACACACACACACACACACACACACACACACACACACACA
>JANHMN010000018.1:2567351-2648473 GCA_030674055.1 Rhabdomys pumilio
CACACACACACACACACACACACACACACACACACACACACACACACTCATATATATCCCTGTATTCCTAAATGTTCAGTCTGAATAATGCTGTCTGTATGTAAGTTTTGGGGGATGGTAGTTTGTGTGTCTATATTTAAAAATATCTCGTTTGAGACAGAGGCTACTACTGGACAAGTCAGTTTTGTTTTGAAGTGGATTGTAGCATTTATGATTGGGAACAGCTTTAGAGTGTGGGCTTAGTTGATAACCGCCACGCACATTACGGTAACTATCTTCTTGGCGAGACACTTTTGAAAATGCAGTCAGCTATGAAATGATTTTATCATGATAAAGTTTATTTATAAATTTGACTATGCAGTTATATTAAAAATGAATATTAAAATTTTAATTTTTGTTTTATTTGTAGAATAAGGCTCAAGGAACGTCTATAGATGTCTTTAAAAATAAACACCAAAAACCAAAAACTGGCAAATTCATACCTTTTGAGGTTAAGAAAAGTGAAATCCTTAATGTAGTTCAAGAACATCGGTTGGTGTTGAGAAGCATTAGCTATCCCAGGGGCACTGCCAAATGCACAACTTTAATTGAGGCCTCACAGCAGATTTCCTTCAAGGAGCCGCATGTTCCGAATATAAAAGAGAAGTACCACCCTGTAGATCTTTTTAAAAAAGGTAAGTTTCGAGTGGAGGCAAGAAAATTGGGAAAGCAGCACGTGGAGCGATTTGCTTTTTGAGAGCCTGAAATGAAAATTTCTGCTTCAAATGGCATCTAGAACTTTGTTTTAGCGGCGAAGGCTGAGGAGAATGGTTCCTGGGGCCTCCAGCATTTGGTCCTCCAGCAACTGTAACAAGAGCATCCTAGTAGGGAAGGGGAACCTAGGAACCAGAACTGACTCATGTGTTTTCCATCAGCGGCATTTTTTTCTAGTACAGATTATTCAAGAATATTCACTTACTAAGTAGCTTGAATTCTATTGATGGGAACAGATAGGGCAGACAACCTCTTTCTAAGGATGTTTCCCCAGCTCCCTAAACAGAAGTCCCAGGCTGTAGAGTTTTCCATAGGGCAAACATTAATAAAATTGCATTCTTTATTAGAAGTGTAGTAAGGGGGAAGCCTCGGTTCCATTTAAGCAAAGATGATAGTGTTTGCTTTGTAGTAACAACTTAAACAAATGCCCTCATAACACATTTGTAAATATTATAGTAGTCAAAGACTTAGGTATTTCTAAAATATGTCCTAAGTCATTCATCTGTTTATAGTTCTTTCTTTCAACAAAGATTGTTCTTTTTATGTCAGATACTGTTTAAAACTGGGGAAACAAAAGTTAAAAAAGACTCATACATCAATGTTAGGTATAAATACAGTAATTTCTTATCCCACTGCATGACAACTGCTGAACTAGAAGTAAAAGAAAAGTACATGCAAACACTAATAACCAACAAACTAAAGGCCAGAATAAAGATTTATCAGCAAAGATATCACTAGAAATAGAATTTTAAGACATTTCTTTCAAGTTAGGAGCAGAGAGAAGCCACATTGAATAGTAGGAGAAAAATATCTCAATCCCCAGAAGGGTGAAAGATGGTGATATCTATAAGAAAATGTAACTGGGAGGAGAGATAGGGCTAGACTTTTGAGGCACTGAAGCAGCCTAGGGTTTGAATCTATGCTTTCAGCAGATAAGAGCAGAGAAAAAACAAATAACAACAATGTCCTAGTCAGTGTTGTATTGCTGAGAAGAGACACTGTGATAACTCTTTTAAAGAAAAACATTTAATTGGGACTGGCTTATAGTTTAGAAGTTTAGTCCATTATCATCATGATGGGAAGCATGGTGGCATGCAGCCAGACATGGTGGTTGAGAGATAGCTGTGAGTTTTATATCTGGATCCACAGACAGTAGAAAGAGACCTGGCTTAATCTTTTGAAACCCCAACTGACAAACCCCCTCAAAGAAAGCCACACCTCCTAAAAGTGTCACTTTCTACATGCCTATGGGAGCCATTTTCTTTCAAGTCGTCACAAACAACAAGAAAACCCTTTGGGGTTTATACTCTGTTTATACTCCCTTCTTAGATATTCATTGATCATTAATATATTAAAATTTCAGAAAAAGCACTGCAGTAATTGATTGTTTTATTCTCATTTCAGCTGACCAATTAATACCCCTTTCTTAGTTTTCAATTGCTGTGACCAAGTTCTGTAACCAAGGCAACTTTGACTTGAGGCATATGGTTCCAGAAGCTTTGAGTCCATGACCATCACACTGGGGAGCATGGCAGCAGGCAGAAAGGCATGTCACTGGAGCAGTAGCTGAGAGCTTATAGCCTGAGCTATAATCATAAGCAAGACAGTTTCATGATGCTGAGATTCTGAAATCTCAAAGCCCATTCCCAGTGACAAGCCTATTCCACCGAGGTCACACCTAATTTTTCCAAAACAGATCCACCAATTTGAAACCAAACTATATGAGCCTAGGTGGGGCATCACTTTCGTTGAAACCACTATTACTCCTCAAGTTCTTTATCACATGCGTGCCTGCCAATGACCCTGAAACTATTGTTTCTTTAAATATATGAACAGTCTTTTAATAATTTAACAGGGTAATGTGGAGACATGACGATTTTAAGGTTTGTAAACTAGAAAACTGATCAGATATCATTGAGTTTAGAAAAGAATTCAGAGTATTCTGTAGTCTATTTCTGTTGTTATATACATCTCGTACATACATGTAACCTGAATGTTGCATTGTGATCTGAAGAGAATTAAAGCTAGTTTATCATATGGTAGAGGATGAAGCCTTTATGACTTCATCACTCCTCAAAAGCCCCATACCTTGATAGTATCCCATTAGGCCTCAGATTCCAGTGTAAGTTTTGCAGAGACACAAACATTCAAACCATATCACGGGAAATTGAGATATTAGGCAGATGGGTAAAGAAATATAGGAAGCTAAAAATATTACATTTTTAGATCTGTTAAGTAGGCATACATATTGAGATAGCTGTTAGGAAGTTGGGAAAGAAGACCTGATACTTAAGAGAGCAGTAGTTAAAGACTGAATATACAGATCTCTCTCTGTGTGGGTCATTAATGTACTAAATTGTGGGATTCATGTCTTTGTCCAAAACACCCATGTATCATGTAAGGTATAAGGAGGAAAAGCTATACTAGTTCAGATATACAAGTTCATACGTGACATACATAATTTGTATGTCCTTCACTAAAGTAGGGCCTATAAAACATAAGAATATTGTATGGATGTTACTTTAAATAGAAGCTATGTTGCTGCTTTGAAATTAATAGGGGAATATCACATCAGATTGGGCAGTCAGGGATGTATTCTCAGGAACTCTAAAGTGTTTGGTAAATTTTGAAAGATCGCTATTTGTTAATACAAGAAAGAAAGAACATTCTGTCTAGTTATGTGTACCTGATGCTATGTAACATGAAAACTATCATGGCGTGTTCAAGTGTAATCTGAGGATTAGGGGTTCTTAGAGATGACACTAGATATTGATGAACATTGAACTTTAAATAAATTGAATTTTAAATAAAATTCCATTTTTTCTTCCTTTTTTTTCACTCCTAGCCATCTCATGTAAATCTTTTCTTATTATCTTTCAAATTCATGACCCCCTTTTAAAATTGTTGTTTAAGTGTGTGTGTGTGTGTGTGTGTGTGTGTGTGAGAGAGAGAGAGAGAGAGAGAGAGCTCACAGATGCACATGTGTACATGTCCATGTCAGTCTGTGTGTATTGCAAAATACATAAATACAACCTGCTTGGTCTGTGTTATATTGCTTGTATGTATATTTTCGGGGCTGATTATTTGATAATGCATAGCCAATTGCTGTGATCTTCCCTGGGGAAGAATATTTCTGCCATTCTCAGTATCCCTTGGTTGCCTGTAGTTCTTTGTCTAGGGTTAAGACTTCATGAGCTTTCTTCCTTCCATGTTAGCATGTTTACTGCTGTCGTCCTTTATGCTCAAGTAGTCATGTTGGTAAGACTTTACAGGTGTAGCTTCTGACATTACATGGAAACACAGTCTCACAGCAAATTCTCCAGTCCTCTGGCTTTTACAATTTTTATGTCCCTTTTTCTACAATGATCACAAAACATTAGGTGGGGTCATTGTTTTGTAGATAAGTTGAGACCGGGCTCTATAACTCACGTTTTTAGTAGTTGTAGTTTTCTGCAATGGCACCTCCTTTTGTTGTAAAGAGAAGTTTCCTTGCTGAGGTGTGAGAACTACACTTCTCTGTGGGTACAAGGACAAGCATGTAGAATGTAGTTAGGAATGTGCTGATTATGATTATTAGTCAAGTGGTAGTTGTAGGTTCTTCAAGATCTATGACTTCACTAAGCCCAAGTAGTTGGCTAGGTTTTCCAATACTAGGTATGATTTCTCTCTTGTTGGGAGGTCTTCTGTCCAGAGAGAGATGCTGGTTACTGCTAAGGTCTGTGTGTCACTATTGTACCCTTTGAGTTAGTATGCCATGCTGGTCATTGTTGTGGTTCATAGGCATCATATTTGAGTAGGGCTGTGAATCGCCTCCTTCCTTAGAAGTTTACATGGTGTCTTTTAGTACCATGAAAGAGACTTTCAGGTCAAGTCTAGATTAGGTTAGGCCCCCTGGGCCCTGTGTGGGCATATAGTTTTTAATGGGGAAAATTCTAGAGTTAGGATTTAGATATGGTAGGTACAAGGAGGCTTTTTTAAATATTGAAGTCATGACATCAAATAGTCTTTTCCTTCAGTGCATTTACTCTGTTATAGCACCATAAAATGGACTATGACAATATTCAAAAGATATTTTATTTACAATAACATTCAAATTTGATTTTGTAGGGTAAGTACCTAAATTTAGTGTTTACTTCTCAAACAGCAAAAATATAGAGGTTATTACAGTCATCAACCTTGAGAAGATTTTGTATGGTGAAAAATCTAAGATCTGAGCCCCAGGGATTTGTAGCACTGTGAGAATAAAAAGAGGAGTAGGAAATAAGGAGCTATGAGGGGATTGACAAGACATGCAGTGTCCTCATGTTCATGTTTCTACCAGGGAGTAACAATGCCTTAGACAGGGTCAAGAATAGAAAACCAAGTGTCCTAGGAGAGAGACAAGGGCTTGGGCATTGACAAATGCAGATTGACATGTGAGGGATGGTGCTATGTCTGTATTTAAAAATGAATGTCAAAGTGAGTTCTTCACTTGAAGATGGGATTGGATCAGAAATAACAGTGTTTAGAGTAACTGGGAGAGGGAGAAGTCTGGCATACTTTTTGGTAGAGTGTGGAAATGAATTGATTATATTAATTTTTATTTTCAGAGGAAATGGAAAAAAATTGGTTAGTTTCTATGAGGATGCTGACTTTACACAGCCCCAGAGTAGGAGGAGTGGATGAAAAGAATAACTAAGAGATTCTGGAAAAATGTGTCCTTAAGATGAGATGTTAGAAAGGAAGGCAAGGGACCCATGAAGAATATCGTGAAATATCAGCTTATCTGAGGGAAAGTCTTGAGATATTTGGATATAATAGTTTATGACATGGTTTGAGGAAAGATAATAGATCTGTGGATATTGAGATAAAACATTAAGAGTGACAAAATTAGCTGTGAGGGTCTGGGAGAGCAGCTCATTATAGCCACAGTCTCTCTGGGGATGTATTTCACTTTGGCAGTTAATTTGTACACATGAGGTTAGGAGTATCACACATGATGAAGGAGTGAAGAATCTGTGAGAGTCCAGTCACAGTGATCCTCCAGGGAAACCTTTCTGTATATTCTGGTAGTAGAGCCATTTGACCAGCCCTGTCAGGTAGCACTGATTGGAGAACTGATGTGTAAATTAAAATTGAGATTCATTTGTCAAAGTTCTTATCTCAAAAATCATACATTAGGTTGTAACTTGGATCCATTTTATTTCTTGAAAATATTTCTGATATTCACTTTGGGGTGACTAGAAATATGATCTAAGGTATCAGTAGCATTAATTTTAGAATTTGATTAGAGCTTGTGAGATTTAGAAAGAGAAAATCTAATAGTACTTGTACTCAGACTGACAAATTTGGTTGCATTTTTTTTCCTGAAAATAGTTGGTCTACCTGTCTGTCTATGTATCTATGTATCTATGTATCTATGTATCTATGTATCTATCTATCTATCTATCTATCTATCTATCTATCTATCTATGTGATAACATGCTAAACATTTCCTTGAATTTGATCCAAAGATATAAACTTTTAAAAATGCTGTGACAAGTATCATATAAAATAGCTTTAGCAAATATGTTCTTTATGCTCAACATTTTTCTTAATAGAGTAAAATAAAGAAAAATATGAACTTAGTTTCTCTCCAAGTTTATAGATTCTACAGCACTGATTAACTGATTCCAACTGTCATTCTTCCAACAACTTATGACTCTAGATTATTATAAATTAGAATTTTGAATGATATGTTATCAAATTAATGAGTTTCAGAAATTAGAGATTATGAAGAACCACTTGAAGTTAGTTTTTGTAGTACATATTAAATACCACTCTATAGTGATCATAAAGCATATAGTGTAAATGTCTTTATGCTCTTCTTTGGGAATAAAGATATATATAGTTTTGCTTTTGGGTTAGTTACAATTTTTATTGAACTTTGTGAGATTTAACATTTATATATAACAAATGTATTTAGGATTGATACTACGTTTTTAACTAATTTGAAAGGAAGTGTGTGTGTGTGTATGTGTTTGTGTGTGTGTGTGTGTGTGTGTGTGTGAAGACAGAGAGAAAGAGAAGGAGGGAGAGAGAGACAGAGAGAGAGAGGGAGAGGGAGAGGGAGAGAGAGAGAGGTAGGGAAGAGAGAATTTGTTTTTGAGGTGTGTATGTGTGAGTTGTTGTAAATGTGTAGAGATTTGTGAGCATCTGTGCTTCTTTGGTTACCAAATCAATAATCATTTCCTTTATGTATACAAGGAAGGCATATGCACTTAGATAATGATTTTCTTATTAAGTGCTGCATATGTACAAAGCAATAGAGAAATCTCTAAGGAAAAATGTCTGTTTTGTGCTTATTTCTTTGGCTACAGTTACAACTTATCACACAGTGTTTTGATCAATGATGTTTATAAAATATTCTAGTTTATATTTTAATGACTTTTAGAACACATGCAATGGTAGCAAATGTGTTAAAACTGACTTTTAAAACTTATTTATACAAAATTATTTGGAAGACTTTAAGTCTGGGATCCTTGACAATTTATAAGAAAAGAAGAAACTAAAATATATTTTTAAAATGTTTCAATGAAGCGGAAAAATATATTGATTTTAGTATCATGAAGTAATCTGATCTTTAAGGCTTTCGATTTGAAGCTATTTCTTTGTGCACAGTGGCTGAGTTTCTAATGAAGAGGTGAACAAAGACCCTCAGGAGATGGTCACACAGAGAACTGTGTCTCTGGTTTTTCTTCTCAGTTTGGTTTGTTGTTTCTTCTCACTTCCTGTTATAGAACTTACTTTCTCTGCTTGCTTTGTGTTACTGAGAAGATGAGATCACAGACCTCCCTGATACATGTCTGGGTCATCGGCCTGCATATCTGTGCTTTTCCTCCTTTCACACTGTATCTTTGAAACAGATGGATGTGGGGTGCATACTCAGAATAAATAGGGGGTTCATTACTTTTCCTGTAATAGGGGTTCTCATGTGAAAAACTTTTGATTTAGTTATAAGATCTTAAACATGAACATTATCATATGAATTTAGAAATAATCAAAAAAAATTTTTAAGCCATCTTCCCTTCTTGTAATTCTGATATTACTAGCCTAGAAAATCCCAGAACAGAGTGACTTTCTAGTTGTCTGATTACTCTTGCTTCATGTTTCTCACATGTGGGGAGGAATTAATAGCATGTCAAGTGTTTTACATAGGGTTGAGGTCTCATCCTCATACACAAGTAATTTATACCAGCTCTTCTAAGGAAGTAAAATCGTAGCTTCTTAGATATAGTTTCTTATTTGTAGTGACAACTATCTTTAGTGAACATATATATTGCTTTGGATTTACAAGGATCTTTTAGTTTTGTTAATCTCATAGCAAACATGCCTCCACTTTGCATTCATGCACATGAGATCCGCGTGTGAAATTTAGGCATGCCCAGTGGTTTCCTATTCTGTGGCCAGAATGCTGGATTGGATGATCAAGCTCCAACAGGCAAGGGAAAATGATCAGAGAACATGACCTGGATTTTAGAACAGAGTCAGCACTGCGTAATGGAGAAAAGCTAAGTCCTAACAATATTGGTGAGGCCTCTGGACCTAGTACTGTTGCAAATAAATCTTACTTGGACTCTGTAGCTCATGTAAACTGGTGACTGTTTGACAAAGTAGTAAACATGCTCACAGTGTGGGGTTTTAGCTCTCTATGCCCATAGTCCACCTACAACTTAGAAGCGTTTTCTTTGTGCTTACACCAATATAGTTTTGTCTTGGTTGTCTCTATAATTTCTGACGGAAACAGAATTTTCATCCAGTCATCACAGGAAAAAAAATTCCCTAAGTTGTCTTCAGTAGGCTAAATAATAGTAACTGGGAGATACAAACTAGTACTTGTAAAGTTATTTTATTAAGAAAAACAAAAGCAAAAGCAGCAACAACAACAACAATGAGGAATCTTTCTAATTAAAGTTAACTTGAGAACCATGGGTTGGGGATTGAAGGGAAAGCTGAGCTAGAAACTTTGTCACAAAGAGAGTAGGAGATTGCAGATGTGAAGAGGAACCATTGGGTCCTGGTGGCTGTGTGTAGAAGGGTGCTGGCAGCTCTTGGAACTTGGAAGAGAGGAAGATCGTTTTTTCTAATAGCTTTGAAGAATAGCAGCCTCAGATGCTTCTTGGTTTTAGCATGATGGCCTGCAGAACTGTGGGAGACTATGTTTCTACGTTTCATGTTACTGAGTTACTAGCAAATTTACTATAGTAGCCATTGGATCACTCACCTTTATCTACTTTTCTTTGTTAAAAGAGAGGGTATATAAACATGTATTTGGCTCCTGTTTATGTAAATTCCTACTTAAAGGCCATCACGCTAGAGACAGCTACTTGTAGGCACTGGAGATTTGTCTATTGTAGCAGGTTACATATCTTTTGGGGAGTTTGAGAAAAGATTGTCCATAAACTGGTTGTTAAGGTATATATATATATATATATATATATATATATATATATATATATAATCACAGATACATTTCCTCTAGGAGGAAATGCTGGGTACTTTGGGACGGGACACTGGAAAAATGTATGCCATAGAACACTTCTCTCAGTGATTTATATATAGCCAAGAAACCCATACTCATCTTATACTACTGTGTAGAATTTTCTCGACCACACTAATTAACATTTATATTTCCTTATTCTCTCATACACAAATCTTATCATTAAATACTAATTAGTAAGTAAAGCAATGTTAACTTTTAGTATTTGAGGGTCAACTTATTAAAGTTTTAGTTGTCTATATGGAATTATACTCTAGTGAGATTTTTTTGTATGTTTAAATAAAAATAAGGAGGGCTAAATGGACTTTTCTTTTAAATTAATTTTTTAAACTTAACACAGTAAGTTAGTCTAGTACCAAAATTATAGAATTCATTATAACATTTTCATACACCGGCGTCATACAGTGTTCTGTTTCTACTAATTTTGATATGGAGTTCTAAGACATAGTTGAAAAAAAAATCAAAGTACATTTTGTAGATTCCCTCTTCTTTATGGTGCAGAGTAATGAAACTTTTTTCCATCTGTGTAATTCCAACAGAATAGTCAGGCTTTGGGTGCTGGTAGTAAGATAAAGGTCTAACTATTGAGACATTTTTAACAGAGACTGCAGACAGGAATGGCTTTGGGGGAGTGTGTTGCATGAGACTCACAACCTAAAGCAAGTCAATTTTTTTACGAGCTAGCAATCAAATAATTCAACAGCTATTGTGTTAGGCAGAAATGTTCTTGAATTTATAACAATGTATGATTTTATTTTTTTAGTAGTCATATGGTAGTCCTGTTATTAAACTTAATTTATTTCCTAGTCATCATTTTTATCAGTATGCCTTGGCTAGCCAGTATGAATATACATTTCCTGTTTCTTCCTGGTAATTCTGTGTAGTGGAAGGTTGATGGGGCAAGCCCCAGAAATCTCTGCTTGGGAGTAGCTTCATGTGTGGCCCATCAGCTGTCTTTCAAACAAATTGGATGGAGGAGGTTCTTAGTGCCATCTGGAAGCTGAATTAGATATCCTTGGTTATTTGCAACTCCAAGAACTTGTGTACAAGATTAGTTTGCCTACACTGAACCTATATTTTCTTCCATTAAATCATCCATTTGGAGCCAGGGACCTTACCTACCATGTTTGCATTCATATTCCAGTGGTTACTTAGCAGAATGATGGTCTCGCCGTGAAGCTGATATTCTAGGAATTATTATTGAATAGAAGTAAATGTAGTGTGTTAGTCATATGTTCATCAGTATAACAGAATGCCTTGATATCAACTCAAAGAAGAAAAGACATAGTGTTTGAGAGATTGACCCATGGTGGTTGTTTTGTGGGCCTCGTGGTTAGGCAGAGACATTGTGGAAGGATGATTGGACAGAGCTGCTTTTTTTTGAAGGCTGTCAGGACACAAGGTGATAGGAAGTAGACAAAAAATATATCTGACAAAGACCTCAGTGTACTTACACCCTCCAACTGAAATCTTCTTTCCAAAGCTCCATCCCCTCCTAGTAGTTCATTCAAATTCATATTTTGACTCTATCAATGAATTAAAAGCATGGGTAGATCAGAATCCACATAATCTAATTATGTTCTAACACACACACACACACACACACACACACACACATACACACACATACACACACAAACACACACATGCACACACACACACACATACACATACACACACATACATGCATATACACACACATATATATACACACATACACACAAACACACACATACACACACACATACATGTGTTATACCAGCCTTTTAGGCAATTCATAATCCAATCAAGTTGGCAACAATTATTAATTATCACACACACACACACACACACACACACACACACACACAGAATCCCTGAATTTCATGTTATATGGTATATGACAGTTCCTATATAGACTAAAGAGATGCATACTGATCACTATCCTGTATAAAACAGCTGTTGTCTGATCTCTTCTGCACCTAAGGTAGTTATTCACTTCTCTCCCCTTCATGAACGCTTCCAAAATGATTCTACCTCAGCATGTGTTTTCTGGCATTACTTCTGAAACTGGGAAACCTGAAGCCAAGGACCTATTAGTGCCTAGTCTGGGATGCTAGAGATTCATCATCCTTTGTCTGTGCTGGCACTGCTGTGAAGCAGCCTTAGAATCGAGAAACATGCCCTCTGTAAAGTCCTTCTGGTTTTGGTCCCAGTGCACTTAATAAATTAGAACATTATTTTGGACACTATTTTTTAAAACTGTTTCAGAAAGCTAATTAATATTCTTTATTTAGTGAAGATGGGTCAGAAAAAAACTATTTTATGTAGTCACTGTCCTGAAGATATAATGTAGTGTTATTACCACATATTTGGTAGATTCTCATGAGTGCTTCTAATGTGACTGAGTTAATGGAAGATTCTACCAATTTTTGTGCTTTCCAGACATGCTTCACTACTATGTATTTAAGCACTGCCCAAAGATAGATTGAAATATTGGTTAATAGTCCTATATCTGAATGACCTTTCACTCATCATATGGGAAAATGACTTCTTATGTGTGTTATAGAACTGAAAAAATGCTTCCACTTTTTTTTTAGAAGCCACTTAATAGAGACTGAGGCAGAATTGATTCAAAATTGGTATTATCTAGTACTGTATGAAGCCATGCATCATAGTTAGCTTTAGTTGTCAATTTGATCCATGGAGAGATTCATGGACATAGATCTAATGGCCTTTGGGGATGTCTGCTGGGGCATTTTCTTGACTGCTAGTTGGCGTAGGTGGACCCAGCCCATGATGGTTGGGACAATCCCTGGGCAGGTGGGCCTGTGTTGTGTGAGAAAGTAGCTTGGGTAGTGAGCAGAGCAAGCTCCTTTGTCTCTGCCTTGGTTTCTCCTGAGGATAGATTCCATCTGTGAGCTGATATAAACCTTTGTCCCCATGTTTTTGATTATGGTATTTATCACTTCAACAGAAATGAAATCAGGATACCATGTGCTATCCAAACCTTGCAAACTATGTATATTGCTGTGTGGGACTGTGAAAAGGATAGCTTGGTTTCTGGTGGAGCACTGGCTAGAGATGACCAGAGACACTGCAATGGACGGAATACATTTAACCATGCTTCCAAATTCCAGGTTACTGACATGCGGCCAAAGACCTCAGACCTCCATTGATCAGCGCCTTTCAGTCACATAGGGCAACGCCCCTACCAGCCCCTCCACAGATAGAAGGTGTGACTACAGGCCTCAGGGCCTCAAGAGATCTACATACTAATGAGATACCTAAAGGCCAGAGGGCATAACCAATTAAGCATTCCTCCCAGACCCTCCTCCCTCCTCCCTCCCTATTTAACTCAGGTCTGTCCTGAGTTTGGGGGCGGGGGTGGTGGGTGGGGAGTGGGGGGTGGGAGGTGGGTTGCAGCCAGATTCATCTACTTTCCTCTATGACAACAAATCTTATAAAACCATGAATTTCATCATGTCTTTGGGGACCCTGCCACGGGTAACCTTGGAGAAGGCTTTAACTAACAATACGTTGGTTGCTGCCACATAATTCCCCCAACCCCAAGCAAGCTAGCTGACCCAGAGATCCAGCCAAGTGAGTGCAAGTAACAATTCTCTCAGCTGCTGGTCAGCCCCTTCTCTGTTCTTCTGTGGCCCCCCAGCAGCGTCTGGGAGCCCAAGGACAGACCACAGTCTACTGGGTCGGCCCAGAGATGACTACTTAAAAGCCATGCCCCTGTGGGAATTCTGACTGAGATCTCCCTGGCCCATTGGTGCGTGGAGTGAACTCAGTGAAAATCCTGTGCTTCTGCTGCCCAGAGCCACGGTTCTAGCTGACTGGGGCAGCAGACCTGCAGAAACCACAACTCCGCCCAACAGAACCCACGCAGGGGTTAACAAACTGGCATTGCTGGTTGTGTTTTGTAGATAAGAAAGCTCTGGCTCAGAGACCCTGCTGAAGCTCTCATGCACAGCAAAACACAGAACCACGATATGAGGTCTTCCTGTTTCTGAAGCTTTCTATTCTCCACCCTTGTCAAGGGGACTGCGTAATTCAGGGTGCTTGGGCTGAGTGTCTAACAAAAGCTTTGGGAATGAGGAAGTGACAAGTAGTTCTTTTCCTAAATTCTTAGATGTTGTTGAGAGCTTGCTTTTATTCTACCTGAGTTTGCCCCAAAATTGATCTGCTTGGCGTCTATCTTAATTTTCATAAAGAACATGAGCTTTCCAGAAGAGAGGTGGCACTGAAAGTGCTCAATGTCACTCTTGGGCACCGTGAAAGCTATGCACGCAGGCAGCTCCGGGGTATAGCACTTGGACTTTCCTTGTTCTTCCAAAGATGTTCCCAAGTGGCAGAGTCATTTCCAGTAGGTCCTCACAGAGGTGGCTTGTGGGTAAGAAGAGAACATGACAGGAAGTGCGGAAGGCTGGGAAGGTGCACGGGTTGGGGAGATGCACAGGCTGGTAGAGACTCTGCTGCTGCTCCCACCTCAAGCCACAAACATGGATACATTTCTACAATTTTATCAGAAAAGACATAAAGATGCCTGCCTCTGTGTGGGAGGTTGTGGGTTATGGCTTTATGGATTGGAGAGCTCAAGAAGTCCCAGGAAACTCATCTGTTTTTGCTAGTAAAAGAGGGGGGGGGGGGGGAAAGGCTGATGTTTACAACTGTTTTAAAGGGTAGAATATTAGCTTTGGGATGAACTCTGACAGACAATTTTTTTTTCTCCTTTATTGTAAAAATGATGACTTTTTCTACTTGTTTCCTGAGAGTCATCTATCAATACAACATTTATTCATAGAGCACAAACTGTTTCCTTGAATGGAAGGAGCAGCAGGAATGTGGTACCGACTGCCTTTCTGAGAAGGAGTTGAGGGTGCAATTACCTTGCTAGGCAAACAGTAATGACCAGCCCTGAATGGCCATAAAGTTTGTTTTGGTCTTCCTGGTCAGGGTCTTAGTGGAACTGCTCTGAGTTTTTAGAACTTAGGAAAGATACTCTATAACTGAAGTTCTAGCACTCACAGCTAGACTCTGGGTTTATACTGCCTGATTTTTGACTTTCAAATGGATCTTTTGCCTCGTGTAAAGACAAAAAAAATGGAGGGCACTGGTCAGAACCCAGGTTTATTCAGATCTGCTATCTCTGGCTTATGTATTTGTAAGAATAACTACATTCAGATAGTTCTATGTTATTGCCAATAAAATCAAAGGAGTAACTTTTCTGGCCATTTATTTTCCCTAGAAATGTTGTCCATGTCATTAAACTTTGGTCAGTCTTTCTGGAATAGATTCTAAAATTATTGCTTTTTATTATTACAATAATTTTTTTCTGTAGCAGTCATAAGCAATTTTATGTTTTTGTGGCTGGCCACTGATTTATTTTGTTAAATCTGGAGTGGATGTCATATCATACCTATTTTTGCATTTGTAGCTATGAAAGAAGCATTCATTTTAGGAAAAAAAGTTTCTCACCATGGCTATAGAGAAGTAACAATAAGCCCTTGAATGTGTGTGTTCAGACCAGGATGACAGATGGTAATCCAAGTTCAATTATTGAATGGTGCAACACTCCATAAAGTCTTTGCACCTACTTGGAAAGAACCTGGAACTTAAGGGTTAAATATCAAACATTAAGATCTATTTTTCTCCTAGTAAGATTCTGACCAAATTATTCAATATAATAGATGCTTACAATGATAACAATATCTGCTGCTTATACTGATACAAGGACCAGATGAGATCTCTGTGAAAACAGAATGTAATAATAATGTTACTCAGGACTCCTTGAAGACTCCTGGGCACATATGTGCTGTGCAGAGACTCTAAAGATCAGTATAGAATGTTTAATCAAAGCCTGTCTGAAAACTAATGTTCTAGTATTTGTGTAACTGATGTTTAGAATACGTTAGACCCACATAATACCTTGTAGCTTCAGAGCCTACTGGATCTCGTAGCTTTAAAGTGCTAATAAAAGCCTAACTACTTAATAAACTTCTCAGTGAAGAACTGCAGCCAGTGTTTGCCTTTCAATTTCCTGGGAAACAGATTGTCTGCAGAAGCATCTTAATTGAAAAGAGGACCAAGTTTTGACCTCTATTTTGAAAACCTGGGTTCTGATTTTGCCAGGTCTCAGGAAACTGGCCAACTTTTAGCCTGGAGTTTTATCACTGGCTGTAAATGAGTCTGATTCCTGTTCTGCCTGGTTGTTAATACCACTGGCAAGCCTATGTGGAGGTGAACCACTGGCAAACCTATGTGGAGATGAAAATAGGAGTGCCAAATGCATTTGAGAACACGCTGCATATTATGCTTTGGTGAACATCCTTTGTTCTCTCATGAAGATTCATTTTAGGTGTGAAAAACATCACTCCTAAAATGAAACAAGAAAGCGTGTCAAGATATTTGAGGTGTTTTACCTGAAACCACCCATGGCATGAGCGTGAGGAAGACAACAGAATTATCATTACAAATAACTGTTTATCACCTGAAAATGATACTAACCAATTTGCATTTCTTTAAATCCTTTTTGTTAGTGATAATATCCCTTTCCCTATTTCTTGAAAAGGCAATTATCACATAAAGTGGTTTATGATAGAAGTGTTACTGCTTTTCTGGCATAAACTATGCAAGATTTTTATTGTCATACATAGCTCCCCTCTCAATCACCTGACATATTTACACTGTAACAAAATCTAGTAGAGGTGGTGCTTAAATCTCCAAGATCTTGTCTATATTAAAAAGCAATTTTACTGCTTTCCTCTCCTATTTCTTGCCTGTAACAATTTCAAATGCAGTTAAGGTAAGAAAGTATAACACGTGGTATTTCAAAGAAGAAAATACCATTTGATATTAGAGCCAGGCAGCCCTACAGTAACTTGCCCAGCATCAGAAGGTCCCAAGTAGAGAGACTAGTCCCATCTTAGTTTGAATAAGAAAAATTCTGATTGAATGAAGTAAAAAAAAAAAAAAAAGCATGGTGAGGCTCTGGCATCAGGAATGGTGAGTGGATGGCAGAGAGGGATCCTGCCTAGTGCAGTGGATTACCTACCACGTGATCATTTGTGAGAACCAGGAATAGGCAGGATAGCAAGTGCCATTCACTACCTCATTTTCTGCTTTTGACTAATAATTTGGCATTTTAAATTAGCTTCTTTAGATTAGATTTCCAAACCTGGATTCTTGAAGTACAGTGTCTGGGACCTTAAATTTGGTCTCTCTCCTTGGATGAAAGCAAACATCCCTTACAAGCAGTAGGTCATCCAGGCTCATATCTCTCACCTGTCACACAGTCTGCTTGTGTTGCACACCTCTTCCAAAGGACTTTGACGGACTTGATAAGTGACTCTAAGTCTGCATGATCACCAGCTGCTACGGCTCTTGTCTATGACAAGTCCGTGTTGCTCGTCTTCTGCCACATCCACACAATTGTAGTAATGCATCTTAGTTTGTAAGTAAGTTTGCAAACCCCCATACTTGGCAAATAACCTGCTGTCAGAGGCATAGGAAAGCTCACACTTTCGCTGGGTTTCCTTGGTAGAGATAGTACAGATATACATTTCCACTTAGAGCCAAGACAATCAATCACATCATGGCACTTGCTATCTTTCCTATTCCTGGTTCTCACAAATGATCACGTGGTAGGTAATCCACTGCACTAGTCAGGATCCCACTCTGCCATCTACTCTACTTTGGGATCTTCTAATGCTGGGCGAGTTACTGTAAGGTTAGGTAAATATCTAAAATTACTAATATGTTGACTGGAAGGCACCACAGTATGGTCCATATTTAATAGTTCAGTACTAATTTCATTAGATAGCCTGGTATAATTGGCAAAGAACTTTCTGGCCATGTGGGTTCCAGATTTCATTGAGCACTCCTTCCAGTATTTTACGTATGTCTGTCTGTATTTTAGGAAGTGACTTTCCATTGTCTTTGTCCATCTGCTGCTGCATCTTTGTTCTATCAGCCTTTAGTGCTCTTATATCATTTCAGTCTTTTTGTTAGAAATATCTGCTTTTTTCTAATGGTCCATAGTTTGCACAGAATTCTGGGAAAAGAGTTAAAACAATGAAATTGTTTATTGTCTTAGATTTGCAGAGTTACAGAGAAAAATGTCTATATTGGATACAATTTTGTCTAACCAGCCCAGCTGCTCTTACTAGGAAGGCAGAGGGCTGGGAACACTCGGAGAATTGCCACACAAGGTCATGGTCTTACTAACAGTAAACAAGACTAGAATCAATTGTGTGTGTGTGTGTGTTTGTGTGTGTGTCTGTGTGTGTCTGTGTGTATGTGCATATATATGTATATATATATATATATATATATATATATATATATGTATGTATAAGTATATACATATATATATTTCAAGGATTTTAGTAGAAAGTTCCTTTCTTTTCAAGCTCAATTTGGTAGTGATGCCTCTGCTTCTCATGGATGGGGCAGTGACTTAGATATTACAGTGATAACAGAATTTTTATTCTTTTAAAGCAGGTAACAAATTAGCAAGACAAATACTTGTGAAATACTGCCATGGTCACTGGAAAGGATAGCGTCTACAGGAAATTAGAGAAAGCCCTAAAGTCATCTAGACACATCCTGGTTCGATATATTTAGTCAACATTGTAGAAGCTCTTGGCTGCCTCTGTATTTATCCCATTTGATGACATTTGTCATACTTATTCTGGTTTGAAATATTTCTTGTATCCTTCAGTATGACTTTTGTCACATGAGTTTTCAGAGCGATATGGACTATCAGGTGTCACTCATGTTACTTCATCATCTTACTAGGGAGAGGAATAAATGTGATCCAGTGATTGGCTCAAGGTCACACAGCTAGCTTGGAATATGAGCTGATTAGAACTAGGTTTGCGTGTTCCTAGTCCTCTTTGCTTCCTTCTTTGTCTTGAAGGAAAGAAGGAAGGAAGGAAGGAAGGAAGGAAGGAAGGAAGGAAGGAAGGAAGGAAGAAGGACAAACACCAGGAGACTGGATGTGATGGTATATATATCTCTGATAAAAGTATTAGAAAAAAAAGTCAGTTTTAAAAAACACATCACATTAAACCTTCCTTACCTTAGGTTTGTTTTATTTTCTTTGGTTTTAAAGGCTCATTTTATGTTGTATGATGCCACATTTTTTTTTATCTTATTAGAAAAATTTTCAATTCTTCTCTATTTGAGTGACCAGGTTTCTTCAGAGTCACAGAATCAATGCATTTATTATGGAAGTGACTTCTATCGCTAGTTATGGAAGTGGAGAAAATCCTCTTGTGTTCTGTCTGTAAGATGGGGAGTTTGGAAAGCATGCTCTAAGTCTGAGAAGGAAGGCCTGGGGAAGTGGTCCGAGATCACAGTATGTTTTGGTAGTGGGGCATGTAGAAAGAAAGACTCCCTTCTTCATGGTGCCTGGGAATTAAAGGGAGAGACGACCATCACAATCCCCTTTCAGGATGTGTCTCCAATAACCTAAGTTCTTTCTACAACCTCCCTCCTCCTCCAAAGTTTTGCCACTTATGAGAGGTAGACTGCTAAACATTATCTTAGCTAATAAACTGAGAAGAGATGAAAGGTTACTTCTAAGTGATACCATTTCTCAGTCTACTCATTCATATGGTAGTCTCTTCTGGAAAGTATCTCACAGCCATATCAGAAGTAATGTCCCACTACCACTCTAGGCTCAGGTCAAGCCATTGAACATATGGGCTTTTGTGAGATACCCCTAAACAAGAGCATTTTGTTAACCCAGGTTCTAATTCAAGGGTCATAGCAGGAGTTGTTCATCCTGAAGGCCAAGTGTGATGATACCTGGTAGACTTTGAAGCCCTTATTGTGGCCCGATCGAGTTTTGTGTAGTGATGGCAGTGTATAAAATAGCTTCTTTAACAATCAGAAACTTCTACTCTAGCTTTTTTAGATTTTTTTCCTCTCCCCTAGGCTCCTACAAGGAAAGGCACAATGAGGATAGGGAAAGTAGAGGAAGCAGAGCTGTATCACACAAAAAAGCTCTAGAGTGCATGGAAGCCTTACAAATTGCCTTTATAGTATAATACTTTTGGAAGCTTTGCATTACTCTAGAACTGACCCCTTAGTCCAGTTTCCCCTTTAACAGAAACCACTTTCCATTCGGCTTTCGCAAATATATTCAGAAATGTCATTTTGAACTTTATGAAGTAAATGTTTTATATAGTTCATTTTGCTGATAGCTCAAGCTGCATAGTTAGGCTTTGACATGCTGTTCATGTTTGCCCCCCTCCTGTTTTAGATGGTATAGCACTCACAGAGGTGTTCATAGTTTGATCTGTTCTTCTACCCTGCCCCATTCCGTTGATTTCTAATATGCCCCAATGAAAATGTTGACTTAATTGTGAATTTATTTTCAGAAATTCTGTTAATTTTATGAGGTTGCTTGATAAAATTTCAGCCCTTGGGGACTGCTGTAAATCATGAGTCAGACTGTCTCATAGAAGTAAACAATTTAAATCAGATCATTCTTGATAGTGTTAAACATTAATGCTTCATAGTAATATACATCTATCCTTATAATAAATAAATTGATTTTTCTGTTGCTGCTAAGCATTTAATTATGCATGCACTTAAAGAAAAAATCGCAAATAGAAAATGTAATAGAGGTGGTTTTCATTTTTGGTGTGACCTTAGCAAATCAGAATTAGATTAGATTGAGAAGAGAGCATTCCTTCCTAGCATTCTGGCTTTTTTTTTTTTTTTTTTTTTTTTTTTTTTTTTTTTTTTTTTTTTTGGTTCCTTTTGTGGTAGGATAGTCCTGTCTCCACAGGGGCTTTTGGAATTACTCTGAATTTATTTCGGGCTATGGAAAAGCAGTAGGGACCCTGTGAACCTTTACTAATGCTGCCAGAGGGTTAACTGACTGTATTTGTTTTTCTCTAAGTGTTAGTAGGTGCCTCTGGTAATCTTTTACTGTGCAGTAATAAATTGTCATTGTTCACATATCCAGTACTGTAAGCATGTGCTCCTTCTACTGTGAAGGAGAAGATCTAAACTGTCAGAGGGAAACACTTTCAGTATTGGAGTCTTAACCATGAGCATGCCCCTCGACGTGATTTGTATCTGTGTTTGCTCAGTCCCGTTTCTGTTGTCTCCTTGAACTTCCTGAAACCCTTTATTATCCACTCATCTCGGAAAAACTGAAGCTGGAAAGTAAGGAAAGGAAAGCAATGAAATTCAAGTAAGGGCTTGTTTTGGGCCAGCTGTTTATTCTAGCCGTGTGTCTTATGCGAAAACCCTCCTTCGCCTATTTATCATTTATTCATTTGTTTCCTGATGTTCAGCATCTGGAAAGAAGGGTATTGAGTGGAAAAGACACGTAATATTTAGGTGGTTAGATGCCAAATTGCTGTAGGCAAGCATTTGATGTGTAACATTCATTGACAGATAGGGCACAGAGGGAGACCGTGCAGCGTCCTCAGGTGTGCAGTTATCTTACTAAAACTCATGAGCAATGTCTGTGGTTATTTGCAAGTGTTGGTGAAAATGTCAGTTTTAATGAATGTTGACTTGTTGGTTGTATGTTATTCCTTGTTTAAATAAATTTACTTTAGCAGAGTAAACTGTAGCATGCATGGAGAGCTGTACGTAGAAACCCAGTGTTTATATTGGATCCTATCAGGTGACTAACTGGGATTTGGATTTGGTTGTGCAAGGGCATATTGTAGGCTGTAAGGCTAGGAAAGAGTCATAGCATTTTAGATTCTTTTAGTTATAGAATCTTATCTACATGGGTAACAGTTTATATTTAGCTTTATAAGAACTGTATGTGTTAGAAAAATAATCATAGGCACCAATGCATCTGTAAAATATAAATTATATTTTGATAAAATTGAGTTGATTCTTGACAAAGTTCTGAATGTTAATGGGACAGAAATTCCCATCTGACTGTTTCTATTCTTGTATCTTTTTCTGTGATATAGGCTGGCTTCTTATTTTTTTTTTAAATTTTGGCACCCACATATAGCAAATAACTGTGAAACATTTCAAACCTTCAAGTGACACTAAAACTGTGAAGTATGAAGTGGAAATGCCAGAGTGTGTGAGACACATTGCACAGCATTGCACAGTAATCCAGTGTGTGCATGCAAGAGAAATGACAACATTATTGTAGGATGCATCATGGTGAATGCTACAGAAATTAAATAAAAACAGCCTAAGTTTGAAAACTTTCCCCCAACGCCTTAAACTTAGCACTTTCTATGTTTAATAGCCCCATCCTTCTCCCCTCTGAATGTCTGCTGTGAGGAATAAAATTATTAATAAATATATTCCTTCTATATCAGATTAGTAAGTAGCTGTTATAAAGGGTGATGGTATTTTTGGATTCTCCACAAATGCTTGTATTTCCCCCACACCTACATGAGAATAACTAGATTTGGTCATTACCAAAAAACAATCTGTCATCCAGTGTTGATGTCTGATCCCTTCTCATTTTCAGACATTATTGCAAAGGATAGAATAAATTATTTGACCTTTTAATCATTCTTTTTTTATTTTATTGAAAATATGTTCTTTTCATAAAATGTGTTCTGATTACAGATTTTCCTCCCATTTCTTCTCCCAGCTCCTTCCACCTCTTCCCCCATCCAGATCCATGCCCCTGCTGTCTCCCCTTAGAAAACAAACTGCCATCTAGGGCATAGGAAGAAGATAAGATAAATCAAAACCAAACAAATCAGAATATGACAAAACAGTCAAACAATAAAAGAGCTAAGAAAAAACTACACAAAACACAGATACATGTTTGCGCATGTAGGAATTGCATAAAAACACAAAACCAGAAACTATACTATATATGCAAAGAACCTATAAGATTAAAAACCAAAGCCAAAACCAAAAACCAAGAAACAAGCAAATAAAAAATGCCCAGACTTAAAGATGAAGAACCTCCAAAGGTATTGTTAAGTTGTGTTGTGTTGTGTTGTGTTGTGTGTGTTTGTGTTGGCTGTCTACTACTGGTCACGGTGCCTACCCTGAAGACGGGCTTCTTTAGAAAACTGATTATTCATTTTCAGGTTGCTGTCAGTTGGGGATAGCTTCTGGGTTAGCGATGGGGGTGTGTGTCTACTTTTCCTTTCATCTCTGGCATTCTGTCTGGTGCAGACCCATACAGGCCTTGTGCATGCTGCCTCAGTCTCTGTGAATTCACATATGCCCCAGCCTTGTTGTATCTAGAGGGTCTTAATTCATTCATTTCCCCCATTTCCTCTGGCTCTTATACTCTTCTTGCTTCCTGTTCTGGAGGCAGGGAATTGATGGAGACATCCCCTTTAAGGTTGAATGTTCCACAATCTCTGCACATTATTTGGCTGTGGGTCTCTGTATTTACTCCCATCTGTTGTTGGATGAAGCCTCTCTGGTGATGGCTGAGCAAGATACGGATCTATGAATATAGCAAAATATTGCTTGGAGTAGGTTAGTGGCTATGTTATTTCAGAAGAACCATAGTATTTAGTTTTGTTCCAGATCCATGACCTGTTTAGTCTCAGGTTCTTGGTCGTCTAACAAGTGTTGGATATGGATTGTATTTCATGGAGTGGGTCTTAAGTAAATCAGATCTTGGTTAATTACTCCCACAGGTTTTGTGCCATGATTGCACCAAGTAACTTTGTGGGTAGTCAACTTTTGTAGACTGAAGGGTTTTGTAGCTAGGTGGGTATTTACCTTTCTCCTTTGATAGCACATAGAATACCTTTCAGTACCACAAATATTAGTTCATAGAGGTGAAGGCTCTCTTCTTCTCTGTGTTCAGTGACTTGTGTGGCTATTGTGTTCAGCAACAGGACCTTACTGTCAGTTTGTGGAGAGCCACTAGTAGCCCTGGCAATAGCCTGGGTTGTTTAGGGATTCCCATAGGATCTCCTTGGGCAAGAACTTGACTCGATGTGACTCTTTGCTGGTACTGAAGACTTCATCCGGTTATAAAAGCTGTCCATTCAGGGCTCTGTCTCTCCTGTTATTTAGGATATAATTTAAGAGCACCTTTATAAATGTATATGTTTTAGGAAGCTTCTACTGTATTAGGTTTTTGTCTTGGGGTTTTAATTCTGTGAAAAGACACCATGACCATAGCAATTCTTATAAAGGAAAACATTTAGCTGGGGTTGGCGTATAGTTCAGAGGTTTAATCTGTTATTGTCATGGTGGCAAGCATAGTGACACACACATATACATGGTGCTAGAGGAGTAGTTGAATGTTCTACATCTTGATCTGTAAATCAGCAGAAAAAGAAGTTGCTTGAACTGAGACCTCAAAGCTCATCTCCTAGTGACACATTTCCTCCAACAAGGCTACACCTACTCCTACAAGGCCATGCCTCCTAATAGTGCCATTCAGACATATGAGTCTGTGAGGGCCTGTTTGATCTCTAATTTCAGTCCACCTACCTTGTCTATTGTCCATCTGTAACCATCTATTTTCTTTTGCCATCCTAGGGAGATACATATTTCCCTCCTAGTCCTTGACTTTTTCCTTTTTTATGGTTTTTTTTTATTAAAATAGGTTTTTTTCTCACAAAATATATCCTGATATGGTTGCTCTTTTTCTACTACCAGGTCCCCTCTATCTCCTGTCTCCTTCAGATCCATTCCCATTCTATCTTGCAACAAAAAACTAAAAAGACTTCTAAAGGGTAATAATAAGATAAAACAAAAACTAGCACATTGAAATTGGACAAAACAAACAGAAGGAAAAGAGCCCAAGAGAAGGTACAACAACCAGTGACCTGTGAGTTACACACTCAGGAACACCGTAAATACATTAAACTGGTACAGATATGTACATACTTCCTCAGTCTCTGAGGAAAGCTGAAGTTCATATGAGCTTTGATCATGCTGATTTACAGGGTCTTGTTTTCTTGGTGTCCTCCATCCCCTGTGGCTCTTACACTTGTTTTTATTCCTCTCTCACAGGGTTTCCCTGATCCCTAAGAGGAAGAATTTGCTAAAAATCATCCCACCTAGGGCTGTGTGCTCCAAGGTTTCTCACTCCTTAATATCTGGCTGTTAGTCTCTGCACTTGTTCCCAGTTCCCATATGCTGCAGGAGTAGGCTTCTATGGTGATCGCTAAACAAAGCATGGGTCTATGAGCACAGCAGAAATTGTTAGAAGTCATTTTATGGCTACATGTTTTGTTATGATGCTTTCTTCCCCTTTCCCCCGTCCTTTTTTTTTTTTTTTTTTTTTTTTTAGAACAGTAGTGTTTGGTTTTACTCTAGGTCCCTGGGCTATCTAATGTCTGGTTCTTGGTCACATAAGCAGTATTGGGTATTGGGGTATTGGTTTCATCTCATGGAGTAGGCCTTAAGTCATACCAAATGTTGATTGATTACTCCCACACATTTTGTAGCTTTGTGTCAACATTGCAGTAGGAAACCATTGTAGATCAAAGATTTTGTAGCTGAGTTTATGTTTCTCTTTTGTTAGTATGCATAATACTTCCTGTACTATGTAGCTATCACATAGTGGTAAAGGCTATATGTAGGCAACAGCTAGTAGGTATTGTCTTCAGCAATAAGGCTTTGTTGTAAGTTTGTTGAGAACAATCTATAGTCTTGGCAACAGCCTGGGTTGATTGGGGGTTCTGATGTGATCCTTTCTCTTGACTTTTTAAATGTCATGATGGGCTTATATTTGAGTATTTATCTATTTTTCTGATTCTGAGGTTCAACTGTATGTTTCATTTGGGGAGATACAACAAGAAAGATTTGGAATTATGAATAAGTAACTTATTTTCCCAAGTTCAAACACTATGGGAAGAAAATATGAATTGCTGCAGAGTCACCACAGTGATGTCCTTAGCAAATACATAGGGGTGCTGCCAGGTAGAACAAGGTTTGACAAATTTATTTTCTGAATCAGCAGAAAGCAAAAGCAACAAAGCCACATAACCTTTTGATTACTGAGTACTCAGTTTATAAATCATCTAACACACCATCATCTAATGTGTAATGCTCAGCCACACCAGCTATTAATTTTAAGAATAGAAAACTGCAACTCAGAAAGGATAAGTAGCTTCCAACGTTGGTGGTCAAGCAGCAGATTCTATCTCTTGACTTCAGTTCCAAGGCCCCTTATCTAAGTCCATCATATCTTATGTTTTGGTACATTTAATGAATTTCTAAACACATTATATCTGAGAGAAGTCTGCAGCAAAGGAATTGTACATAACAGTGAGTTAAGAGACTTGTGCTGTAGTTTTGCACTAAAATGTTAAAGGCACTGTCCCAGTCACTGTTCTATTGCCATGAGGAGACACTATGACCAAAATAACTTATAAAATAAAGCATTTATCTGAGAGTATTGTTACAGTTTCAGAAGTTCAGTTTATTATCATCTGGTGGGCAGCATTGGTACTGGAAACGTAGTTGAGAGTTACATCTTGATCCATAGGCAGAGAGAGTGACTGGGCCTAGCATGGGCTTTTGAAACTTCAAAGCACATCCAAGTGGCACACAACCTCCAACAGGTTCAAACTTCCTAGTTCTTCCAATTCTTTTAAATAGTTCTGCTCCCTGGTGACTAAGCATTAGAATACATGAGCCTATGGGGACCATTCTTATTCCAACCACCACTTTTACAGAAGATGCTTTTCTTTAGTGGAGAGGACGCAGGGAGACAGGCATGGATGGTTTCCTGACAGAGCTTAACTTGAGCTGCAAAATGAATTTGAGTTCAGGAATGGTCAGAGAAGACAAAAGAAAATTTTAAAAAATGTTTAAACTTAAAGCATGATCAGAAACAACAGGTTTAGTGCAAAATGAAGGAATTCACCTCCATGTATGTCATCTGTAAAAAAAAAGTATGATTTGCTTATAAGAAGCTATATGTATGTTTGTTTGTATGTGGGCATGTGTTTGTTTTACCTATTCCTAAAAAACAAAACAAAAAAACAAAACAAACAAAACAAAACAAAACAAAAAAACCCAAACAAAAAACCATAATGTTTGGGGATTAGAGGATGACTTTTAATTTAGAGCGTCTCGGTTTCCATATTCTTCAGTTCTCCTTGGGGTGATGAATCAGGATAGGTGTTATTCACACGTAGAGTAGAGTCAATACCATAGAAGAATGCTGAAACTGTGAACCCTGGAACGTAGGGTATTTGCTACATTTGCTTCTCTTCAACTGAATATACTGGGGTAAGGAGTAAGCAAGTATTATATACACATAAGCAAATCCAGTTTATACAAGGAGGTGTAGTAAAGGGCCTGTGAGTATTGTTTGTGGAAGGTAGATGATGTCTTCTGAGGAGATACCTCAAAAACTCCTTTGAGTCTCTGTTTTTGACTTCCGTGTTTACCAACCACTCAGTGACCTTTAATTCACATGCAAGAATTCCTTTCTCTGGAAACAACGATAATGATATTTGACAGTGTGATTTTCAAAGGCAACACTCAGGTAGATTCCTATTGTGATTTAATTAAAGACAGGCATCAGAGCTGCACACTATGGCTCTTTAATTAGGTGACCTTATAGCATGTGCGCAGAAGCTCAGATTTGAGTAACTGAGCTGTAGCCCTATTTGTTGTTGTTGGAGAGGGCGGTTCTGGGAAGGTCAATTTATGCTTACTTCCTCTGGGAAGGTGTGTTAAGCTTTTGACTGTGATACACACTTGGTAAAGATCCAGCTTTCTTACTAGCAGATACTTGTGATCTTGATTACAAAGCTAAGGGATACATGTCATTCTGTCTTGTGTTCATGAGGCAATGAAAATAGCTTCCTCGCACTTCCATTGAAATCAGCAAGGTATATGCAAATAATTTTACTGACTAGAACGAAAGAGTTCTAAACTCAAGGTTAGTTACTGTATTCCTGATACCTACTCGACTACCTGTCATACTCTAGTCATTCAACAACCATTTTGAACACTGATTGAATAACTTGAGCTGTATAAAAGCAGTCCCTGTCATCAGGAAACCACCAAAAAGTTCACTGTCTAGTGGGGAATTGGCATTCTGTATAACACACATGTGTTGGAAATTCCACCAGTAGAAAATCATATGACATCCACGCAGCCCACACACTGGAATGTGAAATGTCAGTAAATCACAAGCTGTCATTCTTGACTAATGAATCTGTCTATAAAATTTGTAACATTTTTAAGTTCTACATTTTATTATAATTACTTCATATGACATGGAATACAATTTAAGCAGTGGATCTTGAAAAAAGAGAAACATGAAAGATTATTTTATAATTTGTAAATAATGTCTCTTTTTTACATGAAAAAGATTGGATTTAACTAATATAAAAGATTTTATAAAGCGATCTCTGAAGCAAAGAGACCTTGTAGCCCCCTTGTCTTTACCACATGCTGTCTCCTTTGTGGTGATGTCCTGAAAGGGTGATACCTGTGATGGAGAACACAGTTCCTTCATGGTATCCTGTTCCTAAATCACTCAAACTGAGAAAACTAAATCCAAGTAACACATTGACTCAGTTTAACTCTGTAAGCTGTTTTTATAGTATAAACAGGAGCTCCTTTGGTGGAGGAAAGGGGTGGGGTGGAGAAAAGTAAATATTATTTACAAATGTCAGGGGAGAAATGAGTAATTTCCCCTTTGAAGGAGATTGAAGTAAGTATGTTGTATCTGGAATACTGGGAAAAATGAAAGCAGTTAGTCTGTGTCATTGGCAGACATAATATTAAGACAACATAACTGAATAAGAAGTTTTAAATATTTTACTTATTGATTCTTATAGTAAATGTTTAACAAACGTGTTGTTTTATAATGAGACGTGCAGACAACTCAATGTAAAGAATTTCCAGTCAACACCATTCAAAAGCTTTCATTAATATATAGGTAAAGAGGGTCAGGTAACTATGAATGTTAGGACATGGGTCAGATTGCATCCTGTGAATGCAGTCTGGAAATATGAATGACTAGCAATGTGAGATTTCAGGTGTTTCTTTATACAGCACATTGTTTTTACAGAACACCTGAAAAGTTCAAATGGAGAAAACAGAGCAAATACAGTGTCATCGTAAGGCAGTGTCAGCATTTGAAGTTTGGTGAAGCCCTGAATGTTTCTGGTGGCCTTTAGCTCCCAATTTCTTTGGCCCTGGATGAGCAATGTGCGGAGAAAATACCTGTTACCCATGTGAGATGGTTGGTTAAGTGAGATGCTGCCATAGCTGATCCTTCACTTCTGCAGGGTGTTGATATTAGTGAAAGACCAAGTCAGAAATGAAACAAAAAAGAAAAGACAACAAAGCAGCAGTAGTAGCAACAACATACACAAACACACACACACACACACACACACACACACACACACACACACGCACACACGCACACATACTCACTTTTAGAGGATTATGTCTTAATTCCTAGATAAAAAGAAAATTATAAAATTCTTAACCACAAATAACCACACCTAGGATTGAATCAGAATTCATATTATCAGTATCTTAAAAATCTATAATGTGAGAAATTAAAGTTTTCATAGTTTGAAATGCCATCAGCTGCCTGCAAGAAGCAAGCACATACATTTATTGGGTTATGTCTTAATTACAATTTATATTCAGCACATGAATTTCAATTTCTATAAAATATATAAATAATTTTCATTCTTAGCAAATATTAGTTGTAAATAATTTTTTATTTGTATAGAATATGAGTTTACAATGTAAGAAATTAAATCTCATAAAGAAGTAAGCCACCGGGGAAGAGATTGAGTTATCTCCCCCTCATAAATTGTCAGGTAAAGGACAAAACAACTGAGGTCAACACACACACACACACACACACACACACACACACACACACACACACAGATGATTGAGCTACAGACTATAGATCTAGCTGAGAAGGTTTGATAAGGAACTGAAGAAACCTGTAGGAATTTAAGTATGATACTGAAAATATAGTTAGTAAACTACAAAGAACATTCCGGGAAAAGCAGAGGTGAAGAAGACAGATGGAACCCTCGAGAATGTATTGAGTTTTAGTAGAAATAAAAATCTGACTTTTCTAGCCAAGAAACTAAGTAGAGAGTGGGGAAGTATATTCTAAGAGGCGATGAGCACTGCCTCATGCACACCTGATTCCATGTCGGGTGTGGGGAAAGGGGCAGAAATGAACAGTACCAGGACAATAAGCAAGAAATGGTGAGAGATCATGGGTGACAGACAGCAAGGTATGGGGGCTGCCTTGGCTTTGCTCGGCCTGATCTGCAAGTTTTGGCATTGTGAACATAGAAAAGAATCATGATACAAATACAAAAAGGAATTAATATGTCCATTAGTAATATTCAAAATGGGAGCAAATGATGACATTTTTCCTAACAAAGGAAGCCAGCTTATAAATGATTGTATAATAGAATTATAACACAATTTTATTAGTGAGTGTTTAGGCACAAGTTATTAGTGGATACTTAATTGACTTTCAAAAAGACATTTTTGGATTAATTCATTCATATGTTAGAGTATCAGCCAGAGACTGATAGCAAACAAAAATGCTTCCATTTAGAAGGAAGACTTGTCAGTTATACCCTAATCAAACGGTCACATTTAGTAACAACCTTTGAAGTGATTTGGTGGAATGATGCAGTGCTACTCTCAAAATTTAATGTAATTTTAGGGTAATCACAGGAAAATAACTAGAATGTAGATTGCTTTTAGGGGTATTCTCTCAAGGCCTGGGAGAGTTCTCAGTGAGTAAAGTAGAAGAGCCGAGTTAGGCCTCACAGCAGCCACTTCAAGGCTGGGTACCTTAGTGGCCCTCTAATGCTGGGTGCTCAATAGCCAGGCAGTCTAGCTGCAACGACAAACTTCAGGTTCAGTGAGAGCTTTCATCTCAGGTAGGTAGGTAGGTAGGTAGGTAGAATGGAGAATCTATAAATATGATTATTATCTGTGGCCCTCACATGTGCTCACATGGCCAAATGCACTTATATATATCTATGCACCCCTCTACACACAAATGAAGAAAAGTTCATATTCTACCCAAATGACTAAACTCGTCGACATGAACATTCTAGGTCATTGCTGCACAGCACAATGACTGTGTAAGCTGCAAATGTAATTTAAAATTTCAGTGGCCATGTTAAAAAATTTGTAAAATTAATTTCAAAGTTATAATTTAATATCAAATGAAGACATTATTTAAACATGTAGCTAATTTAAGACTAGCAATTAGAATGTCTTTATCATGAATCTTAGAAACCCAGAATGTATTCAATGCTCATAGTATATCTTAATATAAAGCAGCGTAAGAGGTATGTTGTAGTTATGTGGTCTTGTGTATCATTATGGACAGGGTAGCTCCCGATTAGAGGTGACCTAAGAGGCGTATGTTATGCTCAATTAGACGTGGACAAGGGAGAAAACATGCAAAATATATCTTTGGGATAATTAGTAGATTTGAATATAGGTAGTACATTAGATAACTCTGCATAAAATGCCTACTTAAGAAATATTTGTTACTGTGTGGGTCTGAGCATGCCTTTAATCCCAGCCCTTGGGAGGTGAAGGCAGGCATATATAATCTATGTGAGTTCAAGACCAGCATGGTCTACATAACCAGCTCAACCATGGTTAATAAAAGGACACTGACTAAAAAAAAATATGTAAATAAAAATATTTTTGAGTGTGTATTATATGTCCTTGTTTTTAAGAACTACATAATGAAGTAGATATGGATAAAATATCAAGTCAGAAACTAGTTTTTACTGATTCTTAAAATGAATTTATATAAATAAGCATGGTTCACACAAATGTTGGCATGGTTATTTTATTTGCTTGAAAACTAAACAAGAACACTTTATAAGATAACTATAAAACAATATTTCTAATGATTTTAATTATACATTAATATATAATATATAATTAGGAAAATATAGAATATTGTGAAAAATTGACTGCACATTGATCTGTAAAGTAAAAACCAGCACATTTCAGAGATCTAGAATTATACAAAATCTGTTCTTTAATCTGTTCTCTAGCTGTGAAGTTATATTAGGAAACAACACAATGATAATTTAGAATTCCAGAATTTAGAAGTGAAATATTTATGGAAGGTATGGAGGATTGATTAGAGGGTGTCATGGCTGAAGGTGGGAGTCTGACTGCAGAAGCTTGTAAGATTCCAGACTGTGCATAGCAAGGGCCTTCAGGAGGCAATACCAAGTGGATGGGCTGGGCAGTATTTAATGAATAATTGTATAAGGAAGGGACTGAAAAGGGAGTGATTTGTGATGCTTTCCCAGATGGAAAGTACTGTTGTTAATTCTGAGAGAGTCATGCTGAGTGGAATGGAGATAGCTGGTTACCCAACATTGGAACTCAAGTATTGGCGAATGCAAGATACATAAACCTGTGTACCAAACACACGTAAGCAACAAATATAACCACAGTGGATCAAATCACTGAAGTAGAGAGTTAGGAAAATGTCAAGGACAGAAAGAGTGTGTGGAGGAACATCACCAATAGCTGAAAGTATACAGCTTGAGGAAGACAGGTGAGAAGACATCAGAACAAAGGGTGCTGACTGGATAGGAGCTGACTCCATGTGACCTGAGAGGGGAGCATGGCAAATCCCAATGGCCCTTCTCCTGTCCTATGTACCTTCTACCTGATTTTATTGTAAATTCCACAACGGTCTTCAGGACTCCTCCACCTTCATTTCTAGTGTCCCCATCTCCTTTCTTCTAATTATCTCAATCAAATGATTTATAATTCATGTTATAAAACTGAAATCCTAAAGTTTTCTAACATTGGTTCAAAAGAGATTTTAAATAAAGAGATAGTTACAAACTCAGATGTATTATGACTGTTGGAAGTGGCCAGGAAGCCCATTGTCCATCTTAGGGAAAACTAATCAGATACTCCAGCAGTGTGTCATGCTTAATTGCCATCCCCTCTTTTAATTTTTTACTAAATTATAGGGGTACAAATGTCATGTATTCTGACTTTTGAAAGCAGTCTTACATGATTTGGTTAAAAGACACTACAGAGAATTTCACTGCCCAACTTCTGTGGGTTATGAACAGTGAGTAATTCTGGAGACTGCTCTCCCCACTCCTGTATAAACATAGTACTCTGTAGAAAGCCACTATGCTGGTAATTCACTATGGAGGTAATTCATAGGCCAATTCTAGCGACTCAGTACTCCTGGAACACTGTCAGAATAATATTAGCATTTTGTTATCTCCTTTAACTTAATATTCTGTGTCATAATTCATTCCAGTGCATTCAACAAAGCCATGGATATCTATATATGGTTTCCTAAATAATAAGTTTATGATGTATGGACTATATGCCCCTGTATCTTTTAATATATATAAGCTGAGAAATGAAAAATGCTTGGTAGGTAACCAACTTATTACTTTTGTCTTAAGCCTAACCCTAATAAATGAGAAGACTTTTGCTTCTGTTAATTAATGACTTGCTAACTTATTTTAAAACCTCAGAACCTCCTATATAAACTAAGCTTTACAATAATAAAGGAAATAACGGTGATATGCACAGACGTCTTTTGTATGTATGGGCGTGTGCTGAGATCTGTTCATTTACAGTTTACTTCCTAGCCCTAAATTTTTGTAATTACCGAAGGTCAGAGTAACATAGGGTAAGGAAAAAACTGTTCAAATGTGTTTTATGAGTAGCTTTGTGTTAGTAATTTTTGAATAATATAGCATCTTCCACTTAAAAAAAAGTTTGTAATTTGCAATTCAATTGAAAAGTACAGTTTTGGAAACTATAGTTGTTTACAATCAAAATTCTTTTGTTAATTCTAGAAACAGTTAAACTGGGTAAAATAATGAATGATATTGAATCCGTGAGTAAGAGAATGGAGAAAGAGAAGGAGATGCATCTCGAGAAGTCCAGGTACTGCGGGATTATCTATCCTAGAGAATGCAGAGAGAGAGAGAGAGAGAGAGAGAGAGAGAGAGAGAGGAGAGAGAGAGAGAGAAATTGAGATTGATTTTCTTCTTTGACCATATTCTCTGACCAACTGCAGTGGTTTCTCAAACCCATTAACGCCCCATGCATGAGGCTAATTTATCTTTCTGCTCCAGTCCCAAAGCATATCAATTATCAAAATTTTAGTTTTCAGTTCAATTAACTTTTGAACTGGAGGATGTCTGAGTAGCTAAGCAAACCATCTGGGTTTTACAGTGCAGAAGCTCAAATCCAATTTGTATCTTTCTTGAGAAAAATGCCATATTTTATGATAATATTACATAAGTTTGGAATTTTAATAACTCCTTTGCAGCAATTATGGAGCAGAATAACTTATGATTTTTCCCTTTAAAATCTAATAATTAAAGGTTAGTTTTTCAGTAACAGACGGTGAGGGTGAATCCACAGAATGTGGTTGAAATGCAAGGATTTGCAACCTTGCTTCAGCTCACCAAAGTGCCTGGAGATAGGTCAGCTACGCTTCTGGATTATTCTACAGGGTCAAACCATCTTCCAGATACCTTTACAAGTGTGTGTGTGTGTGTGTGTGTGTGTGTGTGTGTGTGTGTGTGTGTTACCCTAAGGCTTCATTCAGATTAAACTTCTGAGTGCCCTTAGCACATATATTTAGGAACTTGTACAACGTAAGATGTTCCTCTCTTAAAATGCTCTCTTGATAGCTTATTTTACAGCAATTCATTAACACAACATGTTAAGAAAATTTTAGAATTGACTCAATGTACAAATAATGTAAATTGGAGGACAATTGTAATAAAATAATGTAAATTTGGAGGACATCTTGCTTTTAAAGAATAGCATAGCTTGTCTTCCAAAATCTGTGTCACAAATTGTGCTTAACACCCGAAGACCCTTGGCTGGTGGTCCCATTTTCTTTGATTAAATCTGTTACAAGTCTCGGATTTGAACAAACGGGAAACATGCACAGCTTCAAGGCAAAAAGTTTGGTTTTATTTATGATTGGGAAAGATACAAATTATAAGAAAAAGAAGTTATTATATTGAAAGATTAATTTAAAATTTTCCCTTTTCTATCTTTAAAGTCCTGGCTGTTGGAAGGCTACTTGATAAAGCAGTTATACAGTTTAATCTATCCAGCAAGCTTTTAATAACCAGAAAAGTTAACTGAATTCATTTAAAAATCATTCTTAGTTTATTTTATGAAGGTTGTAATCCAAGGAACATTAACAGTGATTTAGGGATAAATGAGCACTCCTTAGTGACAAATCTAAGCAAGAATAATGTCTTTCATTATGGTGTCTTTCTCGGTAGGGTTAACTGTTTCTCAGGGAATTGTTTCTTCTGCAACTGGTAGAAGATAAACATCTCCTAATACCCCCTAGTTTCCATTTTAAAATGAAAACATGTCCTGTTTAATGACTAAGATCAACACTCTTTGAAATTAAGAGCAGGTACATGTACTCCAATGACAGCCTGGGGCACATAAAGCTGGAACCTCAATCCACTGGGGCTGCCTTGTCTTTATTTATAGCTAGTTTATGCTGGTAAGCTGTTCCTACCTCAGCTGTTAGCTTCATTTTGTTAATGCTGCTGTGCAATGGGAATGCAGATGGACAGACAGACAAGTAAGTGCTTTGGGATATGGTGATCCAGGTTTTTTGTAAACCTGTATTTCTGTAGGACTTTTTAAATTTTTTTTAAAGAAGGCATCAGGTTGAGTTCTTTATTGAAATCCAGCTCTTCATAGAATGCAGAGAAAGCTTAGCAGAGATGCTGTCGTAGCAGAAAGAAAAAATGGGATCAGCCAGGTGGACAAGTAGAGGATTGCTAACAGGTTTTCAGACTAAATTTCCAGGGCAATTCTGTCCAGGTCACATAGAGGCTTATGGGGAGGTGTTTTCTCTCTCTATTTTCTTTCAAGAAGACTTAGGGAGAAAGCACATAAAGCATTTTTAGGTACATTATAAAAATATTTACTGAAGAAAAGAAAAAAATGGCTCAAAAATAAGAAATACCAAATTTTGTAAACGTGATGTTTTAATTCATCTACAGCTTTCTATTTTTGTCATGCAAAGAGCAAACAAAATGGGCTGTTTCCTCATTTTTACATTTAAGTTTAAGAACATGATGTTCTTTATCTTCAAATTTTAAATTAAATTAAATTAAACATCCTGGTCTAAGGATGGTAACGGTGGATGTGGATACATTCTAAATGCTACTTTCCAATCGTGACAAAGCTGCGCTGACCTACTTATTGGTGCTGACCTTGCCAGCTGTCAGTAATAGCCAGTGCATGTGAAAGCATGGCATCTGTTTCTGCCCTTACACTCTTGGAATCCCAGGCAAGTGAGCCTAAACTTTGACCTTTGCTTTGTCATCACTGAGTTTCTTATGTTGTATTTGACAATGTAAGCTTAGGCCTTCTGACCAGCTCAATAACAGGACCATGATGAATGCCTACTGGCATTCCCTGTGCTTTTGTTCTTCACCTACCCCCGCAAGTGCTAGGATTATTGGCACGCCTTTCACTGGGCTGAAACACCTCTGAACTATTACTTGATGCTTTCCAATTTTGTTTTTGATAAAATAGATGATTTTTGTTACAATTTTTCATTAGTAGAAGATTGTTGAAAAATATCATTTTTTCTACTTTGAAGATTAAATAATACTAGCCGTGATCTAGATATTAGAAAGTAAACTGTCCAATACATGCGTTTACCTCAAATTTGATAGGATACAAATGAATTCTAAAATTTCAAATGGAATTACCCCAGTCCTTGAGCAAATCCTTGGATACATCCATATGCATACAGAAAGATGAGATGAGTTATGAGTTAATCCTGTAACTTATTTACTCTTTATTTAGAGCCTACGTCATAGATGATAGAAAGCTCTGACCAGGATTGTCATAGTCTTTTTCCCCCGTACATGTTGTTTTTTTTTTTTTTCTCTCTTAGAAAAACATTTTAAATACTAACACCGATGTAATACTTACATAGCACCTAGGCAGCAATTCCATCTCTAGGCATTTATACAAAACAGGTAATTGACATGTATAGAATTGAGAAAGCACAAAGATTTCTGAGCCTTTTTAAAAACAACAAAATAGTGTGAGTACCCTAAATATCTATTAAAACAGTGATAAACCAATGGTATATTCAGTCCATACAGTACAATATTAAATAGTGGTCCAATATAACAACGAGCATCTATGTATGTTAATGAAGATGTCCGTAAAATAATATTAAGCGCAAAAACTACGGAGAAAGTTCATTTATATTATATATACATAAACATATATATATTGTATATACCTAAAAGGTATGAAATATATTATCCAGCTAATTATGTCAAATGACGTTAGAATAAAATAGTGTATTATAATTACTTAAGCCTACTGCACAACCACAAATTATGGCCCCACTTATTTCTAGTTGGGATAATCTGACCTAACTCCCATGCATTTTAGTTCCTTCATGTATAATATTTGTAAATTAATAGTAGCAATTCATTTTTAGGCAAATTAAATCAGATAGGACATACAAAAGGCTTAAATAATTCCTAGTCTATAAAAAGCTATAAGTTTTCAATAATTGACAAAATATTGGATTGACGGGATTAGAGGAGATCTTTCCTTTCTTTTGGTTATTTAAATTTTCTAAACTGTCTACATTGTCCTTGGCTTTAGATCCTACAGACAGACTTGTTCAAATCTTTACAAGGGACATTAGAAAAGCATGATTTAAACATCTCTTAGGAAACAATAAAGAATAAACATGGTACTTACTGACTTCTGTTAGATGGGGCTTGCTCAGAAAGGAGATGTTTCTGATGTTTACCCACACTCAGAACCTTATAATAATGTTTACTATGTAGGGCACTAAGGATACCACAGCTCTAGTTCTGTTGTCAGGAGCACTTGAGACTCGCATTTAATCTGATAATATGAGGTGTGGGGACTTGCGCTACCAAATAGGGGGCACTGAGTGACTCAAGTTGTTAACACTTATGTTTTGAAAACAGAATGGCGGAGCCCTTCCATTCCCACATTGGCTTGCCTTTGCATAATCTGACCTCTTCTTTGGGACTTCTGAAGGAACTCGGTGAGTTTCATTGGACAAATGCTGGGAGCAGTAGTGATTTACACCATATAAACCAAAGAGTTGGTATTGAGCAAAGTCACTTATTATTTTATTTAATAAACTGTGTCAAAAGATAAAAAAGATTTGGGGAACAACTAGTGAGAACTAATTTCTGTTACTTTATTTAAACCTGAGAACTTGTATCTTTAGTGTGAATATAGAATATTGAAGCAAATTATGAAGATAAATTCTTAGGATTGAAAAAAATTTTTTTAGTAATAATTCTTTTAAGTTATTGTTTTTAAAGCATATGCAATTTCTTCAAAAGAATATACACATGACACTTAAGTCCCTTAAGCACAATCAGAAAGTTTGGTACTTAGAGACTATTTTGAAGACTTAGTAGCAGTATTGACTTAAGGAAACTATGTGTACTTTTTCTTCTTTGTACCTTTTTACTCATGTTCTTAAATTTCAGGATATTACTAAAAAAACCAGTTTTATAGAACTTTGGTTTTAGAAAGAATTTTTATGAAAGCTAACTCATCCTTGGGGTGTTAAGGCACTGAATAAAATATTATCTGACTTCAATCTTGCCATCCTTTGTTTGGCTTATGATACAAAGCTTCCAGGATAAGGTAGGAGCTCATTTCCTAACTTCATTTCTACAAAGTACACTTCTATATACCTAAATAGTAATTACTCAAATTATTAAATGTGTAATGTTTTGACTTTTATATTACCCCATAGATAACATTTTTGAAACTTAATCAGGTAATTTGAGGCTCCGGGGTAACAAAATAATTCATGAATCTCAGTGGGGATCTGGACTCGAATATTCTAGACTAGGCTAGCAAGATGGCTTACCTCTCGAAAGAACTGCTGCCAAGTGTAATGACCCAAGGCCTAGCCCTGGAAACCACACTGCAGAAGGAAAGACTGACTCATGCACGTTGTCCTCTGAATTCCACACACTTGCTCTTCTATGTGTACTTTCCAAAATAAATAAAAAATCATTTAGGATTTAGCATCTATATATAGGAGTAAATTATGAGAAATCTTGACAGAAAATATAGGGTTTAATGAATGTAATTGTTTTTAATACAAATAATTATTTTGAAATCTTCTTATGACAAAGATGAGGCACACACTTAAGTTGTACTAATTCTGTGACCTTTAGACTTACTCATAAGTTCCAAAGGTTGATGAAATCATTAAAGTAATGTCTTCCTCATACAAATCACACATTCATCTGGAAGAGAGGCTCTTTAGCTAATTGGATTGGCCAATGATTCTTACGACTTTAACTTGAATGTGGAAACACAGTTAAATCTTTTTTCCCCTTCTATATGTACAATAACTAGACAAAGACTCAACCTTTGTCTGTTTATGCTACAAAAAAATATTAGAAGACTTTTCTAACATGTTTGGTGAGAGAATCCCAACTACAGATCATTATGAAATTAAATGGAAAGAACAGAATTTCAGCCACCTAGGTCATACTGTTAAGATCTGCAAAACTTGCTCCAATGCAAAAAACATTCTTTTAAATTATGTAAACTATGTACTAGAGGAACCATAGCTTCATGACAGCAAAGGATCCGCTGTTCTGTTGATAGCACCTACTGTGTAATTGGGATTAATATGTGTTGGATGAATGAATTTAAAGAAGGTATACAAGTGAAGCAGTTGCCAAAATCTCTGCGCTGCTTCATTCTATAAAGTAGAAAGACATCGGATAATTATGTAAGTGCCTCCACAAGTTAATTTGGGGAAATAAAATCCTTCCCACTATTTTTTTTAATGCTTACAGTAATGACTGTAAGCAGACCAAAGCAATGGTGTCGTTAAATCGAGTAAACGTGTTACAGTTCTATGCCTGAGAGCCAAACTCCCCAGCAAATTGTTAGTTTCATATCCCAGGTCTCTCAATGTTCATCTAATACCAGTCAGTCGATAGACTTTATTCTGAATATATAAAAATTTCAGTAAATTGATAATTTATGAATTTTGTAAGCTGTTGTTCTTTCTTCCTTTAAAATGAAATGTATCTCCAACATGAGTAGTTTTGTAACCAATGTTTTATCATGTGAGGTTTGTTAAATTTTGTTTTGTTTATAGCTAAACCATTATATTTTAATTGAAATAAAATATTCTAAACAGCAACAGACAATTAAAATAGAAATGTCCAAAGGCTTGGGACCAGTGATTTATTCTGTAAAATATAATGTGAAAAATGTTGATTTTTGTTCTAAAATAATTTATACACATTTCTTGCATTGCATTTCATCTTTGTTGAAAAGTAGTATTTTAAAAATGCTTTTAATGTTTACTCTAATGATATTTTCTGAAGGGCATGGTCATTTTCTAAAATCTTAAACATTTCTAAAACATTTTAGGAATAAATCATAATTTTCATTTAAAGAAAAAGGAAAGAAAAGTAGATCATAGAAATCAAGACCAATCCTGATTTCTATCCATTTGACTGAAATTTTAAGTGGATGACTAGAGTATCATTCTTCGAAGTTCACCTTTTAAAATGGTGTAACAGAATGCTCGCTTTCATGACACTGGAGTTAATTTAATGGGACTAGAATTCTTATCTGCTGAGCTGCAGTTACTATGGTTTCCAAGTCAAAGGTACAGTAGGAGCAAAGCCCTGTCTCAACACCTATCCTATAAGAGGAGCATCTTACAACAACCCGCACAGTGTGAACACTGTGCTCCTCCGTAGAGACACCTGTTTCTGCCATTGTCACTGTCATCATCCTGCTCAAGACCTTCAATCTGCCTGTTTGCCTTCCTGCTTCAGTACATTTGATAAGGCACTTTTAATTTGATATTCCAACAAACACCCTTTCCACCCGTGATGTCAAAACTCTTTCTTACCTATCTCATTCTAAGAGAATGGAACCATGGCATGAATTCTTGTTTAGACAAGTGTTCTTAACAGACCATTTCAAAAGAAATTGTGGAAGGAAGGATCTGAGTCAAAGAGGCCCACACAAACCTAAGTGACAAATTCTGTGGCTTGATGATGCCCCCTCAACTCTGGGCTTTGTGTATTAAATGCGAGGTCCTTGAGGAAAGAAGGAAGTTGCTGTTTAGGAAGGGAGTGGATAGTTAGACAGTCTCCTTTATCTGTGGCTGGTTAGATTTATTGAGTGTTAACTATAGACAGTGACTTCTCTCAATTTACAAGCTTGAATCCCTCAGGGACAATCAGATATCTGCCACAACTCCATCTACTCCAGTCTCCACAGTTGTGGACTTCCGAGTGTTAAAGTCTACTGTCAGTGACGTCATACATGCCTCTTTTATGACCTCACTGCCACCTCTCCCACTCTGGAGCCTGCTCACTGTGACTCATACTGAATGACAACAACATAATCTTTTACTTTTCTAAAGTGTCCTCTGTACACTGAGTCTTGGGATTTAAAAGATCAAATTTTTAATTTCTTCTCTAGCTATATTAACTTCACCAAATTATTTAATCATGGCTTCACACACGAGCATATTTTATGCAGCCCCTGGATTCTAACTTATGTATTTTATAAATGAGTTGCCCCATTTATTATATTTTGTGACTCAATCAGGCTGCGATATAATTTATTAGAATGATATTTACACTGGCATTTAATTTCCTTTCAATATTTCCTTTTCATTCCAATATTTCCTTTTATTCTGAATTGAAAATACTCCAAAAATATAGTGTTGGGGTGGTTTGTTTTTAGAAGTTGAACACAACCTAAGGATGAAAAATCCTTGTTAAATATGAAAAGATAATTTAAAATATTTGACTGGTTTATCAGGAAAGCACAAAAATGAGTTCACAACCACAAGAAAGTCAGATTCCATAGAGGCCCCATGTTTTTCTTTCAAGGCTCATACATCTTCCTTTTGCCTAGAATTTCTACTTAAAAACTATGGTAATAGAAAACCCTTTGGTTTTCTCAGTCCACCAATATATGTTTGTAAGGTGCATATGTGTAAGGTGCATATATATATATATATATATATATATATATATATATATTATGGCATGATTGTCCTATCAGTATTTTTGTTAGGACAGTCAATAAAGTACTTGGCTCAGAAAATATCAAAGAATACAATATGAATGAATTGTGCTAGCAACAAAGATAATTTCAAATAGTGCTTTTCTTATTATATGTTTATATTACATTCAGATATATATATATATATATATATATATATATATATATATATATATATCAAATTTATATATTTCATTGTTATAATACATACAGACAGCCTTACTAAATAATGTTCAGAGAAAACCATGTTTCCCATTAATGCTCTGTTCTCTCAGAGCCATGATTACCAGCTTATTTTATTTCCTTAAGATTTTGTTTTCTCATCTTCTAAAAATATGTAGTAACACAAATTTAAATGTTTCCTGTAGTAATTCTAATATTATTTGGTTAATTCCAGAAAAATACCCATTTTGTTTTCTTCTAATGATTACAACATACCCCCTTACCCCTGCCACTTACACCTCTGTGGTGAAAGGTATCCCTTACCTACCCCTCCTGCTTGCCCTTCTAGAATGGTCAGTATAAGAGAGGAGAAGTCATATTCTTTGTTCTACCCTTCCTGTGGGCAATAAAGGCAACAACAAAAAAAAAGGGTGAAAACCAGGGATTTTCTACTCATTTTAGAAGTAGAAAATAAACAAAAACAACCATTCTTGATAGATTTAACTTTATATAGGGATCTATAATAAAACCACAAGTAGATTGAGAGATATATGAAGCTTTTTTGAATGTGTTCCATCACTGCTACTGTCAATTCTATGACTAGCCATCTCCAGAATTTTACTGCAACCATCAAATGCTTTTTTATTTTCACTCTTTGGTATAGTTTTAATTATAATACAGTAAGATAGCTGACAAAATGAAATTTAATATATTTTAAATGTTTTATTATTTTTTCTATAATGACATCTCAAATATCAATGAAAGGGTAGATGTTTACAGCACAATACATTTATTTTTAATAAAGTGTGTATAATTTTTGTCACATGAAATACAAACATATAATCTTTTAACTTTCATATTGTCTGCATGGTTAGTCCGAACTTTTTCATTTTTTCATATGAGCTTAGAATCATTAATGTTGTGACCAGCCTAAGCCTCATACTAAGGGTTAGTCTATGTTTAGCATGTGTGAATGCATATATGTTTACAAGGTGCTAGATGTTTAGCATGTGTGAATGCATGTGTGTACACAAGGTGCTAAATGTTTAGCATGTGAGAATGTGTGTATGTCTACAAGGTGCAAGAGATAAAACCTGAGGGCCTGACCATGCTGAACAACTGCTCTACTGCTGAATTTCACCCCAGATCTAGCAAACTTCTGATATTATTTTCAGATTTATTTCGGATTACTATACCAACTTACATACATTCATAATGTCTGATATATATTAATGACAGTTTTGCTATTTGATTATTATAAAATTAGTATATCGAAAGGCTAGCAATGTGATTCAGAATAGAAGAGGCTATAAGTTGTGTGTTTTGTAGACATACATTATGAACTAATAGTAGTACATATATTCCTTTTTTGACAGATATGGTTCTTGCCTGTTGCAGGAGGTATTAGAAAAAAATGGGGGCCACCTAGCTGCTTGCTCTTTGTTCCCGCACTAATGGCAGCGCTCACTGTGCAAAGACTACCGCTGGCTCATGGTTCTGGTCTGGCACCATGTGGACAAAAGTTAACATTACTGGTAGGCTACCTTGGCCCAGTCAAGTGTCCTCATCTCAACAGGCTCTCTGGCTGGGCCATGCTAGTCCCACACCAGGGTCATCCACCCCAAGGTCAGCTACCACACCATCCAACAACCAACTAAATCAAAACTCTAGAGCTTAAAGGTTAACTAATGGATTTATATATTAGCAAATACTCAATACACAAAATGCCCACACAATTAGAATTGTTATCCAAATTACCGAACTTTGATATGAATAACCACCTGAGATTACTAGGGTGACATCTACAGCCAACTTGCCTCCCTTCCAGTGCTCTCTCTCTGAGGTTTTCTCTCTTCCCAACTCCTAGCTCCACCTCCCTCTTCCCTGTCCAATGACAGAGCTCCACTGCAAATACCATTGGTCAGGAAATTTCTGCCACATTTGGTATTTGTACTATTAAATCTGATATTTTTCATTTCTTTTCATTTTTACAGTGAACTTTTTTACTCTCATAAATACCAATACAGTTATTGTGTGTTATGGAGCTTTGAGATGTGGGCTTTTATGCTTATTTAGAAATTAGTTTGTGTCACTCTTTCAACATGTAACACTTGAATACAAAAATGCTTTTCTGGTGTGATTCTCCACTACTTTCCTTAATAAGTACTTTAGAAAAGTAAGAGATTTATTACCTGAAAAGAGATTTTGCCTTCTCCTCTCTATGAGAATGTGAGAAAATATTCCTAAAGTGTTGAACTCTAAACATTCAAACATGTTCCTGCCAGGAGAGAAGAGTTCTGTGAGGTAAAGAGCTTGGCAAGTGTTTCAGAGACGTGTGAGGTGTACGGGTGATAGCTCAGATCAGAACAGTAACAGCCGTGTCTTGATTAAGACTGCTTCCTGCTCATTTCATACCTGTCCCAGAAAGGAGAACCAAGACGATTCAGCTAATTGCATGGAGTCTAATTTCTGGGAATGAAAGGAGACTGGGTATAGAGCCTATAAATATTAATGATACTAAGAGTGGGTTTCAGATGTTTATTATTTGAAATAGTTTCCTAGATACAACATTTAAAATTACAGATAGAAAAATCATTAATACATCCCAACATACCATGACAAGATTAAGAGAGTACCTTTAGACCCATGGTGTCCAGTAGAGGGTCAGGAAAGATGTAGGTTAGTATTGTCTAATATATACATTTAAAAATGATGAGGAACTGAAACAAAATTTAAACATATTTTGATATAAATAAGTGCTTCATTTCTATATGTAATTACTATATAAACTCATTACTCATGTATTTTGTATACCTTTTCCTTATTAAACTTTTGAAATCTGGCAGACAGGGGAGCTTGCCATATATTTCAGTTTTGGATTCATTTCATGTGTTCATAAAAATCCATGGCTTGTAGTTTCTGAGCACAGCTTTCTTCGACTGTGTGCTCCTAAAGAATCTGACCATGTACGTTTCAGCACATTCACCTTCATTGTACATGGCATATAGTAAATGTACAGTAAATATTTAAAAAGAAAAAAAAGAAAGAAAAGAAGACAAGGAAAGGCCAAAGAACTTTGGAATTAAATGTCACGACCTGTTGACAGTTGTAAAGTTTGTACTTACTTTATCTCTGTCTCATATTCAAACTGATTATTAGATAATTTAACATATTTGTATTTATTTTTATTAGATTTTTATAAGTTTCCCTACCAAACATAGTATTTTTTCCAGGCACAACTTAGCAGAAAGAAATTAGACTCAAAGAGTAGGAGGTTTTTGGCATCAAGATTATAGCCAAGGACAATTATGTTAAATTGCTTTGCATGCTGTGGAATTAATTGCTCGTGATCTTAAGTACAAATACTTCATTTATAAGACAGTCTCTAACTATGCAGGACCCCAGTTAAATACATGAACATTTTGGTGAGTAAGTGGCAGTTGTATGTCCAATCTGAAAACTTAATATCCTGTCACTTCAGGTCTCTTCAACATTCCTTCTCAGATCACTGCCCAGGGAACTGTCAAACACAGGGTTCTATAGTGTGTTCTTCCTTGTCCTGCAGTTACACACACACACACACACACACACACACACACACAGCTGTAAAATATGCAGGAGAAATACTCACGAGCACACACGTACACATGTCTACACATGCATGCACATATGTATATGAAGATGAAAGCTGGTTTCATGGGTACATGACTTTGCTCTTGTGAAGGATTTAATGCCTTGAGAGTTTGACACTCTTAATAACTTCAAATTGGTGCAGTGTACTTGAGTCTGCTGGGATGCTGAGGTCTTTTCTGGAGGCTTGCAGTCTGGCTCCTAGTAGTGCTACCTCCTGTCATCTTCCCCTTCCTTTACTGATACACATACTTAATCATCTGCTGTTGAGTTCTACCAAGTAGCTTCACCTAATCCTTCCTTCTCTGGAGTCTAGGTGATAGAGCAAGAATGGTCTAAGATGGAAGTGGGGTTCTGAGTAGCTGCGAAAAACTTGAAAAGCCTCCAATAAAAAGCTTTTTTCCATTTATTTTTTCTCAAATCATTTGCCATTTTTATTTTTGCAAGCTCTGCAAATTATGTAGCTGGTCCAGGATAATGTGATTAAAATGGCTATAATATCAACCCCATGCCAACACTGCGTAGGCTGTATTTCATATACTACCCAGCAGGCTCTCCAGTCCCATCTCTTGTCCCACTCCATCCCTCAAAGATGACCATTAGCATTTTGATGATATCCTGTGTGGCTTTCCTTGTGCCTTTATTACCAGAAGTAGCAGAGATTCATCATTATATTTTACTGTATGTGCCTGTTCTGTGGTGCTCACTGTTGCTTGCAGACCATACCCTTGTCTCTACCCTTGTCTGTTGTAGCTGGTGTGTTGTTACCTACCACTGGTGCAGTGCATTGCTTTAGAAACAGCATGAGGTGTTCATCCTGTTCCCATTGGACATCTGAGTAGTTATGAACATGACTTGCCTTGTGCTGGGTGTGTGAAAAGCTGCTTTTATCTGAAGAGTATACTGAAGAAAGATTTTGTGATTTGGAAATCTTCTACTTCTCATATTTTATGTATCAGAATAAATTATACTGTTTTGAGATATTTAAACAAATGACAAGAAGTTAGTCCCCCTGAAAGACTTAGAATTCAAATATGTGAATCCTTGGTGTAAAACATTATTATCACTGTACTTTTATGCTAAGTTATAATCTTAGAAATGCATCAATAGTTGCTTATAATACACAAGATGCAAACTGATATAACAGTAGAACCTGTAGCATGTAGTTTTATGCTACTGCCTTTTGCTCCAGGATCAGCAGTGCTACCCTCTAGGCTTTCCTTTTGTGCTGCCTGCCTTTAGCTCTGGGTGGTAACTATGCTACATACAAGTCCTCTTCTAGCTTCCCTGAATCCATGGATAAAAGACTCTCACACAGTTTGTCCCTTTATAACTTTCCTTCTTGGCATGATTACTGGGTGCTAATATCTCCTGCCTGGAAAAGCATGCCAATATCAATATATTATCTCAGTCTTTTCACCTGCCCTAAGCTTCAGTGGCTAGTCCTACCTAGCCCCTGTCAAACATCCTTGTACACTTATCTGTAGTAGTGGCCACAAGCTCCAGCTCCCCCACCCCAAGACCTCACATGGTTGCTGTGTTTCTCTCCCTCCAAAGCATGGCAGAAACTCCTGTCTTTTTAATTGCATCTGCATCTGTGTTCCTCTTGCTCCAAAGCATGGTAGAAAACTTCCTTTCTTTCCTTGCATCTGCATTTTTCTTTTGGGCTCCGAAAGTACCACCTGTACCTTTTACCCAGCAGTTGGCCCCTGGCTTTCTTTACTGACAAATCAAGAACAAATTGGGAAACAGAACTTTAGCATCAGAACTGCTCCCTTCAAGAGCCCATTCTTCAGGCTGCTGAAATAAACTACCATTGGTGTGGCTTACAAAGAACAAAAATTAATTATCATACAGCTGTGGTTCTCAGCCTGTGAGTCATGACCCCTTTGGGGGTTGGAAAGACTCTTTCATAGGGGGTCACATATCAGATACTTACAATTGATAACAGTAGCAACAAAAGTAGCAACAAAATAATTTTACCATTGGGGGTCACCACAACATGAGGGGTTACATTAAGGAGTTACAGCATTAGGAAGGCTGAGAACCACTGTTCTAGAAGATAGAAACCTGGAAAGAAGGTGCTGGCAGAACTATGTTCCCTCCATAACCTCTGGGTGAGGTCTTTCCCTGTCCTTTCTAAATTGGAGATATTCCTCCAATATGTACCTCTAAAATCAGTAACAACGTCTTTCTGTGTGTCTGCATGTCTCTTCTTTCTGTAATGACACAGATAAACTAGGTTAGGGATACTCACTGCATTTATATAACTTCATCATAATTTAACCAATAAGACCTACAATGATACTATTTTAAAATTCTCTCACATTCTCAGATATTGGGGATTAAAATTCAATTCAACTCATAAGATATGGGCCTATTGTCACTTGGTGGAGAAGGAATTAGATTTTTTTATTTATTTTTATTATCAAATCATAAGTTTTGCTTTTAAACACAGGAGTTATAAACACGAAAATGCAGGATGTGGGGAAGGGGATGACACAGGAGCATAGATGTTCAGGGGGAGTACAGCTTTCTTTCAGAACAGGGTATCAGCTGGACGAAGGTTCAGGGGTCATGTCACTATGACTCTGTCTATGGTTCACTTATCCTTATCTAATTTGGTACTATTCTCCAAGGCTGACTATTTATAAGGTCTATGACTACTCAGGCTGGTAAATTTCCAAAAAACCTTCCTGTTTACAATAGTTTATAGCCATCTATTTCAGTGTTTTTCCATAGAGACCCAAGACTTTGTGTTAGCAGGCATGTATGTCAGGCCTATTGCTGATTTTAGGCTTTTGGCTGATTTTAGACCTTCAATGTATAAGCAGGGCTGCCCCTGACATCTCCTCCCTTTTCCAAGTATAGAAAGGCCTTGGCGATTCTAATCTTGCCAAGATGAGGATAGAGGCCTGACCTCCAGTAATTAAAGGGGACCTTGTAATGGCTCCTGTCCTCCTGTTGTTGTCCAGTGAGGCATGAGGGCCATACCCATTCCGATGTCTTTTTCCTGGAGAGGGGATACTTTTGACATCAACCCCTATGCAGTCAGGCTTGTCCCTCAGGGAACCTAGAAACATATTTTTAACTTTTATTTATATTCCCTTGCAGCCTAAGCAAGAATTCAGATGGCCAGACAGAGCTGGTTCTGGGTGGCCCCTCTCTTCTTGGTCTAGGGGCAGAAGTTCTCTCTTTTAGGTTGGGTGGAGATAGAACTTGGGAACACCCTAGATAGAGTAACAACCTCATCTAGAGTCTCATGGTCCTCCATAGCTAATTTATGATAATGTATCTGAATAGATTTTGCTATCACATTATCTATCTGTTGTTCCACAAAGTTAGTCAGTCTATTTAAGGCCCAGAGACCAAAGGAAATAAGCAAAAATAACCCAATTAATGGTCCCAAGATGGAAGGAAGTAGGGTTAACAATCATGGAGAGGTTGAAGACCAATTCTTGTACAAGCTTTCATCTTTCTCTTTCTTTCTCTGTCTTTTCTCAAAACCTTCTCTGGTCATTTTCATGCTCTCTGTAATCATCCCTGTTTTGTCTATGTAAAAGCAGCATTCTTCTTTAAGGGCTGTACCCAGTCTAGAGCTGTACACAGTCTTTTCTATTGTAAAAGAGAAAATCAAGTCCAATAAAGTTCTTTGCAATTTTTGGAGATTGCATCAGACAGTGAAAAGAGGGATTTCTTCAGATTAGTGATGTCAGTCTATAGCTGTTTGATGTCCTTGTCAAAGGCCATTGGAGGTCTGAGTAGTATAAGTCCGGAGGCCAGCATCAGGATTAGAACTCCTAACAGCAGACATCACTGGTGATTAATTTTTACCTGGAAAGGAAAAAAAAAGGGAATTCTCAGGGAAATTTATCTTCCCTGGATATCAATTGTTATTCATCTTATTTATAATTGGGCCTGGTTTTGTAGGGGTATCTATTTAATTCATTAATAGTTTTGGTGGCCATTTAGAATTAGATGTTTTAAATTCAGTATTTTTTTTATCAGATCAACATGGCTTGTGAAACAACTCTTTGAAAGCATAGTAATTGTTTTTATTTATCATAGCTATTTTTATTATAATTTTGTTTAAATTTATATATTTCTTCAGTAGAGTGAAAAGTATTTGAAGACCTTTCTATTGTTACTATATCAGGGTGTTTAGTCAAGTGTTTCTCAGTTATGTGTTGTATAGTTAGTTTGACAGTTCTGTAAGCATGTACAAGATTTGCCATGGAGCCATGGCACTCTCAGAAATGAGGGTACTAGGATAGTGCTTTATATTATTTTGTCAGTTAATAAAAGATTAAGCTCTCAGTAACTTGACAATTATAATGTGATAATTATTTCTATATAATAAGGTAAAAATATTCTTTGATAAATTTCCTTTTTAAAATCATAGGGTTCAGATACATTTATAAATTTATTTTTCTTTAAATTTCATATGAGTACTATATTTATCTCATTTCCACTCCTACTTCTCTACCTCTCAAGTCTTCTAGTGTTCCCTCAAGCCCTTTCAAGTTTGTGATTTTCCCTTCTGCAGTTGATATGCCTACCTACACACGAGTGCATGCAACAAAGTATTTTATATACCTACCTACATAAATACATATGCACACACATATCTATATCCACATCTATATATCTATGCCTATATTACCTATATCTATATCATCTATATATGTATGTATTTTAAAATTTATTTATTTTTAATATTGATTCTTTTGTTTTTATTTCATTAACATCTAGACTCATTCCCCACACTTTGAAGACTATAAACATAAGAAAACTATGAATAATATCATGAATTTTGAGAATTTTTCAATAATTTCCTATAAAATTAATCATATAATAATCTCTCAACTTTGAATGTATCTTTCCATAGTACACTTTATGATGCTGGAATCTGACATTGAAGCCACTGTTTTCCATCTCCTGCTGCTCCCTCTTGGCTTTGCAATGAGTGGGATGTGAGGCTGGAAGCGGGAGAAGGTGAGGGAACTGCTCCCTGTTTGCTTTCTGAGTCAGTGTTTCTAAGTAGCATTCCTAACTGCATGGCTCTAAAATCAGGCTCTCACCTTGCAGTGGCATGTCACTCTAATGGCACCACTTGCACTCTTTTGTAATTTTCCCAGTCTTTTGAGGACACCTCAGTTTCCCCAGCTCATGATGGCTGGTTAGGCATTTTCAGAGATCTGAATTTCAGCATCATGGGCTATTTCTCTGGGCTCACAGGCACCAACACCAGCCAAATAGTGAGCTTCTGCCATAGGGACATGCTTCATTTGGTTCTCTAGGTTTTAATCATTGCAACTATCACTTTTTAAAATTGGATATTCTATTTATTTACAATTCAGATGTCATCTTCTCTCCCAATTTCCCCTCCCTAGATCCCCCTATCTTATACCCCTTGTTCCTTTATGTTTTTATGTCATTCTGATTACATGCATGTATTAAGGTCAGTTCTAGGTTGAAGGTCTAGTAATACAATAGATGCAAATAGTCGAGAAACAAGCAATACAATAAACACAAATAGTCATGATCACTGTTTCTAAAGGCTTATCAGTATGACCAAAGTAGCTGAGCCTATTTCCCTATCCTAGCCCAAGGCCATTTTCACGTCTGAAGCCTACTTCTTGTTCTAGCCTAAAATTTAGATTTCTGTATGAAATTACTTCTTTGTTCTGACCTAATATTTAGATTCCTGCCTGAGATTACTTCTTTGTTGTAGCCTATGATTTAGATTCCCATCTGGAATTATTTTTTTGTCTTAGTCTAATGTCAGATTCCTGAAGCCTACTTTCTTGTCCTTGGCCAATGTCATATTCCTGTCAAGCAGCCCCTTTCCTTGTCCTTGGCCCGTGTCAGCATCTTACCAAGCAGCTTAAAGGCTCTCTATCCCTCCCTCTTTTTCATTTTGTTAACAAGACTGAGCCTGTTTTAGGTCATTCTGACAAGAATGCCTTCCTTACTCATCATGGAATATGTATTATCAAAGGCAATGCACTTCTTAGGTTGGTAAGTCTTAGGCTGGTATGGCTCTGTGCAGAATCTTACCCGTCCTTGGCTTGCCAGCCTGTTAATTTAATAACTCTGTCTAGGGGTCCATTTTCAGGTTCAAGTCATGTACTTTGGCTGCCAACATGTTGATGTTGTTAAAGATAAGCTTTAACACGATGGGCAGGAAGGACTAGCCTAATCAAGCTATGCCATTCCTGAGATTTGGCCAAAATGGAAATACTGAACTCAGGCCATGGATAATTTTATCAACATTATCTGCAGCATCAAAGGTCATCAGAGCAGCATTTTTAAGTTCATAATCTCACTATGCAAAGTTAACATACCCAGAGAGGTGTTAGGATTATGCCAAATATTCTACAGGTGTCTTTAAACTTTTTTTTCTAATTATAATGACAATCATTGTGAATTTCAAAAGTAACACTACTCCAATGATATTTGTCATGCCACTTGGGATGGCTTCTAACTCTTGAACCCCCAATCTCCTTCAGATAATTTGAATGGATTATCTAGCATCATTTGTTATTCCAGATACCTATATAAATCCTTTTGTATACTCAATATATTAGTAACTTTTTTTGCTAGATGATTAATAAAAGTAGCTTGTCCTAACTCCTGTGTCAATGCTATTGCAGAAGCAGCGGTGCTAGCAATTAATGAATTAAAGCTGTTATACCAGCAATAATCAAGCCCACTACCCTATTGCTTCTGCTTAAAGCCTAACTCATTTCTTCCAGCACTTTCAAGCTTTTTTTTTTTTTTTCAGAGAATCAAGGTTTTCTAATATTCAGGGCAGTAAGACAAAAGCTGGTTGATAGACCCTCATAACAGACATGCCAGGTTTCAGCACACTAACATATTTGGAAATTATACAGTCAGTGCAACTTACAATTAATACTGTAGAAGAGACAAAACCAATTTTAGCTCAACAATTAAAAGAGCCTTAAAACATGCACTAACCCTTGTTTGAAATCCAGAGCCTGACCCAACATTGTCTCTCACAATCCTAACATCATAGTGAGCTACACCTAGCTTCCAAATATGTCTCTGACAAACTCCAGACCCAGCCTTCCAAAAGTAGACTGTTATTTCCCATATTGGATTGATTTCTAGACCAGTACATGATTGAGTCCTAGTAGCTGGTCACCTTTAAAAAGAATACAAGAAACATGATTTCTCTTTTTGATTCTTTATCCCACAAGGTCTAAACACTTGAGGCAAGGCAGCTTGTTCCATCTGGGATATAGGCAAGCAAAGGTGGCTCAGGAACATATGTCCAATACAGCTCCCCAGTCACCCTTGTCAGGGCACTCAGCAAGCTCACAGGTCGGCATCATTTCTTGTCCTAGCAACAGTATGTCTCACCAATCTTTTTAAAAGTTCCATGGACCTCTTCCACAATACCATGTCCTTGAGGATTATACAGAATTCCCATAATAAATTGTTGATTAAAAGTCTCAACTGCTCAGCTACAATAGCCAGACCTATTATCTGTTTCTTTAATTAAATATTTTAATTATTTACCTTTCAATGTTATCTCCTCTCCCATTCCTCCCCCCAAAACCCCTTATCCTACCCTGCCTCCTCCTATTTCTATGAGGGTGTGCTCCCACCATCTTCCCATTCCTGCCTCCCTGCTCTCAAATTCCCCAAACACCAGGGAATTCAAACTTTCAGGGACCAAGGCCCCCCACTTCCATTGATGCCTAACAACGCCATCTTCAACTACTTATCCAGGTGGTGCCATGAGTCCCTCCCTTTTAATTCTCAGGCTGGAGGTTTAGACCCTGGGAGCTCTGGTTGAGTATTTTGTTACTCCTTCTAAGAAGGATCAAAATACCTACACTTTGGTCTTCCACCTTCTTCTTGAGTTTCATGTGGTCTATGCGTTGTATCTTAGGTATTGCGAGCTTTGGACTAATACACACTTATCAGTGAGTGCATACCATGTGTGTTCTTTTGTGGTTAGGTTTCATCACTCAGGATGATATTTTCTGATTCCATCCATTTGCCTAAGAATTTCATGAACTCATTGTTAATAGCTGAGTAGTACTCCATTATGTAAATGTAAATTGAAAGTCGATTTTATTTGTTATTAGAATGACTACTCCAGCTTGTTTCTTAGGACCATTTGCTTGAAATATTGTTTTCCAGCCTTTTACTCTAAGGTAGAGTCTGTCTTTGTCATTGAGGTGGGTTTCCTGTATGCAGCAAAATGCATATGTTTACATATCCAGTTCGTTAGCCTATGCCATTTTATTGGAGAATTGAGTCCATTAATGTTAAGAGATATTAAGAAGATGAGATTTTTGCTTCCTGTTATTTTTGTTATTAATGGTGGTATTGTTTGTGTGGCTATCTTTTTTTTTTTTTTTTTTTTTTTGGATTTATTGGAAGAGGATTACTTTCTTGCTCTTTCTAGGGTATAATAGCCCTCCTTGTAGTAGAGCTTTTCTGCTATTATCCTTTGTTGTGCTGGGTTTGTGGAGAGATATTGTGTAAATTTGGTTTTGTCATGGAATATCTTGGTTTCTCGATCTAAGGTAATTGAGAGTTTTGCTGGGTATAGTAGCCTGGGCTGGCATTTGTGTTCTCTTAGGGTCTGTATGACATCTGTCCAAGATCTTCTTGCTTTTATAGTATCTGGTGAGGAGTCTGGTGTAATTCTGATAGGTCTGCCTTTATATATTACTTGGTCTTTCCCCCTTACTTCATTTAATATTCTTTCTTTGTTTTGTGCACTTGGTGTTTTGATTATTATGTGATGGGAGGTATTTCTTTTCTGGTCTAGTCTATTTGGCATTCTATAGACTTCTTGTATGTTTATGGGCATCTCGTTCTTTAGGTTAGGGAATTTTTCTTCTATAATTTTGTTGAAGATATTTATTGGCCCTTTACATTGGGAGTCTTTACTCTCTTCAATACTTATTATCCTTAGGTTTGGTATTCTCATTGTGTCCTGGATTTCCTGGATGTTTTGTGTTAAGAACTTTTTTAATTTTTGAGTTTTCTTTGACAGTTGTGTCAATATTTTCTATGGTATTTTCTGCACCTGAGATTCTCTCTTCTATCTCTTGTATTCTTTTGGTGATGCTTGTGTCTATGACTCCTGATTTCTTTCTTAGGTTTTCTATCTCCAGGGTTTTCTCCCTTTGTAATTTTTTTTATCGTTTCTACTTCCATTTTTATGACCTGGATGGTTTTATTCAATTCCTTTACCTGTTTGGTTGTGTTCTCTTATAATTCTTTAAGGGGTTTTGTGTTTCCTCTTTAAGGGCTTCTACCTGTTTTCCTGTGTTCTCCTCGATTTCTTTGAGAGTGTTATTTATGTTTTTCCTAAAGTCATCTATCATCATTAGAAGTGATTTTAAATCTGACTCTTGCTTTCCTGGTCATATGGGGGAATTCAGGACTTTCTAATGTGGGAGAAGTAGGTTCTGATGATACTAAGTACCCTGGGTTGCTGATGCTTATGTTCTTGTGCTTGCCTTTCCCCATCTGGATCTCCTTAGTGATATCTGTGCTGTCTCTGACTAGAGCATGTCTTGCCCATTATCTTGGTTGTATAAGAACTATTTGGAGTGGGTGTTGCTGCTCTGCTAGAGCTGAGGCCCAAGGTCTGCTCAGTGCTCAGGAGCAGACATGAAGGAACCAGTGCTCTGGGCCAGGAGTGAATTCCTGGGTCCCAGTGGGTCCCAGGATATTACCTCTTTAGGGCACGTGTTGCTGTCTCCTTACCTAAGATACTGCCCAGGTTAGAGCTCCTGGGAGCCCCGCTTCCTCTGGGTCTTATGAGATTGGGTGCAGAGCTGCCACCTGGGATCTTCTCAGTGCTCAGGCCCTTAAATTTATTTTTTATTGGATATTTCCTTTATTTATATTTCAAATATTATCTTTTTCCTAGTCCCCCCCTCCCCGGAAATCCCCAATCTTGATCCCCTTTCCCCTGATTCTATTAGCGTGTCCCTTGAATTTCCCTACACTAGGGCATTGAGCCTTCACAGGACCAAGGGCCTCTCCTTCCATTGATGCCCAACAAGGCCATTATCTGCTACATATACAGTTGGAGCCATGGGTCCCTCTATGAGTACTCCTTGGTTGGTGGTTTAGTCGCTGGGAGCTCTGAAGAGTCTAGTTGGTTGATATTATTGTTCTTCCTATGGGGTTGCAATCCCCTTCAGCTCCTTCAGTCTTTTGTCTAACTCCTCCATTAGGGACTCCTTTGGGGACCCTGAGCTCAGTCCAATGGTTGGCTGCGAGCATCCACCTCTGTATTTGTCAGTCTTTGGCAGAGCCTTTCAGGAGAGAGCTACACCAGGCTCCTGTCAGCCTACACTTCTTGGCCTCCACAATAATGTCTGGGTTTGGTGACTGTACATGGAATAGATCCCTAGGTGGGGCAGCCTTTAAATGGCCTTTTCTTCAGACTCTGCTCCACATTTTGTCTCTGTATTTGTTTCCATGAGTATTTTGTTCCCCTGTTTTATAAGGACCAAAGTACCCACATTTTGGTCTTCTTCTTGAGCTTCATGTGGTCTGTGAATTATATCTTGGGTATTCCAAGCTTTGGGGCTAATATCCACTTATCAGTGAGTGCATACCATATATGTCTTTTTGTGATTGTGTTACTTCACTCAGGATGATATTTTCTAGTTTCATGCATTTGCCTTATAATTTCATGAAGTCATTGTTTTTAATAACTGAGTAGTACTCCATTGTATAAATGTACCACATTTTCTGTATCCATTCTTCTGTCGAAGGACATCTGGGTTCTTTCCAGCTTCTGGCTATTATAAATAAGGCTGCTACTTTGTTATATGTTGGAGCATCTTTTGGGTATATGCCCAAGAGTGGTATAGCTGGGTCTTCCATTAATATTGTGTCCAGTTTTCTGAGGAACTGCCAGACTGATTTCCAGAGTGGTTGTACCAGCTTTCAATTCTACCAACAATGGAGGAGTGTTTCTCTTTCTCAACATCCTCGCCAGCATCTGCTGTCACCTGAGTTTTTGATCTTTGTCATTCTGACTGATGTCAGGTGTAATCTCAGGGTTGTTTTGATTTTCATTTCCCTGATAGCGAAGGATGATAAATATTTCTTTAGGTGCTTCTTGGCTATGTATGTATGTATGTATGTATGTATGTATGTATGTATGTATGTGTCTATCTATCTATCTATCATCTATCTATCTATCTAAAACTCAATAGACACCTAATTAGTATTGTTTTTATGTTCATATGCTTAGGGCTGACCATTTAGGTTTGTAAAGCCTTTCAGGAGTTCATCTCTAGACAAACTTATTTAAAGTAAATCACTAAAGAACTATGAAGAGAATTGGGCAGCTCCTGGTCTAATAATCCCCAAAATCAGAGTGGGAATGCAGTATCTTAAACAAGCATGTGATTGAGGAGAAAAGCCAAGGACAAATATTGATGGTTTTTATAAGGAATTATCTAGATTTAAGCTGAAGTTAGAAGCAAAATAGAATCCCTTCCCCAGAGAATGATTGAAACTGATGAAACTATGTTATGTGTAGTTTTGTGCTACTGGCCTTTGCTCTCAGATCAGCTAAACTACCAGCTCCCTCCAAGTTTCCCTTGCATCCTTGGATAAAAGACACAGACACACAGTTGTTCAATTTCAATTTGCCTACTTGGCACAATTGCTGGGTGCTATTATCTCCTGCCTTGAAAGCTTGTTTATATCAATTTTTTATCTCTTCCTCTCCCACCTGCCCTAAATTTCAGTTGCTAAATTCCCCTGACTACTTGCCTATAGGAGCAGCCTATGTGGCCACTCTGTTTTGAGATTTCACATGGCTCTTAGTTCTTCTTTCTCCAAAGCATGGCATACTCTGTTATCCTTCTTTGTGTCTCTTTGCCTGCCTCCAGGGACTCAGAAGTTTCTCCTGTATTTTCTGCCCAGCAATTAGCCCATGGCCTTCTTTACTGGCAGATCAAGAACCAATTGGGAAATAAGACCTTAGCATTAGAACCGCCCCCCTACAGAACTAAGCAGCAAAATCCGACAAAATCACACTGTACAACATGTCTCATGTGGGAGGTTTATTAAAAGGGAAGGTGTGAGGGAGCACAGTGGCTGCTTCTTGGTGGAGCAAGGGAAAAAGGGAAGGAAGAAGGAAAAGTGCAGCTTTTTATGGAGCTGTGGTACATGCATAGGAGGACATGAGGCAGAGGCAACAATGGGAATGTGTTGTCTCTGGCAGCCAGTGATGATGTATCCTGTGTTTGCTGGGTCCTGTGGGGCTGACCATAGAGGTGCCTGATGGTCCCATTGTTGTCAAGTCCCTAGGGCTGGCCATAGGGGTACCTGATTGCCAAAATTTCTCTCTATTTCTTATAAGGAGCAGAGCTAAAATGGGAACAGTGGTAAGGCAGGAATATGGGAAGCAGCTTTTTGTTATCCAAGGGCATTGCCAATTTTGGGGTACAGTTAATCCTCACCATGAAAACACATTCGATAGTTGTTGGCATCAGGCCTCTCCATGGCCAGTGGTTGGTAATCCTGTAAAATAAACTGATTACTGATTTAGTCGGATTTTTTTTTTTTGATTTGTCATTGGAGGAATGTGGAGAAGAGGGTGATGAAGCAAGGTGCAAATAATAAAAAGCAGAAAAATGAGAAGAAGGGTCATGAAGAGCAATATCCATTTCCATATGGGGTTTTCAAAGGCCCAGACATCAGAGGCATTGATTTGTTCCTTATGTTTTTGGAGGTCTGTTTGAAGTTCTTGGATTTTGTTCTTTACTATACTTGTTGATGTAGAAGCAACATTCTTGTTGGAGGAAAAGGCAAAGGCAACCCTCTTCAGCTGTAAGAAGTTCTAGTTCCCATTGGTTTTGGGGGCCGGGTTAATTCAAAGCATTAGAGCCAATCCCCAACATCTCACCTCATACCCTAAAGGCTCTTCTTTGAGATATAAGTTGAGCATAACCATGTAAATCACAAAGTATAATTTTATTATAAATAAAATTAACATCCAGTCCATCATATTTGTCAATTAGATAAAGTACTTTAAAACTATCCAAACTAAAATGCTTATAATTCTTAACCTAAATTATGTTTTAATTTTAGCTTGCATTACCATCTGAAAACCATCCTTTCAAATCTATATCATATCACTCAATACTAAACAACTTAAGATTGCTGATGAGACAATAATTAGTCTTCAACTCCATAAGAAATCTGAGAATGAATTAAATATTATCTGAATATTTAGGAAGCACAGAAACATAGCATCCAAAACTTAAACAAATTGTAGAGATAGTTGACTACCTGGAAAGTCCTCAATTCATCAAAATGTTCATCCTTCTGTCCCAGAACCATCTGGAAGAGGTTGAAATGAAGCAGGGATATGAAGGACTAGCTTACTCTGTCTTCATAGAACTTAACGTCAGCTATCCCACATCTGTTTGTCCTCTTTGGACAGTATTTTTCTGAAACATTTTTGATGAATAGGGCCATTTTTGTCCAGTGGCAAATTTCTTCTTTAGAGGAGAATGGGGAAGCTGTTAGAAGCAGACATGTCTCATTGTCAAGTGATACTTAATAATGTAATAACATTAAATGCCATATTCTATGAAATTCTGATGTTTCTGAAGACTATCTATGCAAAAAAAGCATATCTGAAGTGTTAAACCTTATCTATTCTTAGCCATTTTTATTTGAGTAAGTTAAAAACACTTTATTATAATTAAATCAAAATTTAACATAACCATGAGCTTACTAACTGGCCCTTAACTAGTATTACTTAATCATCATAAATAGTTTTATAATAACAGCTATTTATAAGGACTGGGTTAAGGTCTTATATTAATAAATGAGTTGCATAGGCATAATGTCTATCTAAGAGTAACAATATTAATTTTAAATTTTGTATCAATATACAGATTTATACCAATGAAATATTTAATTCTATATCAATATATAAATTGTGTATCAATGTGTTGGAGATTTGTGCTAATGCTTTGAATTTTCATGTTCAGATGCTGAAGGTCCTTGTTCCCAGTTGGTTTTTGATATAGCAGTAAAGATGCCAGTGGTCAATGACTGGGTACCAGGCAGGACACTTAGTGATGTGTGGGTAGAATGCAGAAAGGAACAAGAGAATCGTGATGGCTCCAGGTAGAAGGATGGAATGCAGGAGTGGCAAGAGATAAAGTCTACCATCCATGTGAGATTTTGGGTAGGTGGCCACTGGCCACTTGCCCAATTGGGCCTGAGGTAGCAGGGGAAGGTTTAGGAGTGCCAAACCTTTGAGGAATGCAAGGCATTTAAAAATAAGCTAGTGTATAGTGTGTGTGTGTGTGTGTGTGTGTGTGTGTGTGTGTATGTGTGTGCATGTGAGTGTGTGTATGTGTGTTTGTGTGTGTTTGTGTGTGTGTGTGTGTGTGTGTGTGTGTGTGTTTCATCTGAGGATTCAAAGATTCCCTGGGCAGGTAGCTGGAAGCATGGCCCGTCACATACACAAGGTGGTGAAGCAACAACTCACGAGTACACCATTTTAAAAATTTATAATTTTAATTTTGCATCAATTACAAAGATTTCTATTAATGTAATATTATAGCTACACAATGCTCTGTTCAAGAATAAAATTAGTAATTCATCCTATTTCCTCCCTGTTTAAAATTATGACCATTTCTAAATTATCCTATAAATGACAGCCTATCTATAATTTGTAAAATAACCATAACCAGACACTAAACCCAAGGAATTGGGCTGATGATTCTCCGTGACTTCTTCCTGCTGAATAGAAGTAACAGGAAATTCCTTAAAGAGGTAGGGAAAGGTAGGAAAATTAGAAAAATTGGTTAGACTTAAGAAAACTAGCTTTAGCATCTGTTATACAGTCTCTGTATGCTTAGAAGACTCAGGGCTTGACTGAAGTTTGACTGGGTCTTTCTGAAAGGCTGGATGAACCAAGGACATTAGGAATCAGCAGCAGTCCCTGAAGCCGTTCTGTAAGCAAGTCTCTGTACAGCATCAGGAAGCAGGGGGCTGGAAGATCAGAATATTTTAGCATCTCAGGGAAAAATCTTGTCAGAGATGTACATTCTGTAATACATGAATCTCACACCCAATATTTTAGTACTATTAAGATATTTCTAAAGATTATGCAAAGTGCACAAATCAGTTAAGGATCAAATTTTTTGCTCCTTTTTTGAGCAAGTAAAAGACAACTGTCCTTTTCATGAGTTAATTTGATCAATAACCAATTGTGATAAATCTTTATTCATGCCATGTGAAAGAAGGCATGAGGAATCTTAAGGATTCCATTACCAACAAGATTTATTGTCTAATTTCAGCTGAAATTTTGGCTAGAGAAATTTTTATGTCTAAGCTTGTTATTGTGCTATTCCCATGTCGAGCAATCAGCAGATCAAGTGGTGACAATTGAGTAAATAAAAAACTAAGCACAGAAAGCAACAATGTGAATGTTGCAAGAAACAACCAAAAGTATACCAATGTACCAAGAACCAAAAGGATCAAAGAGACCAAGAATCAACCAAGAAAACCCATAGTCAGGATGGCTAGGTCTTAAAGGAAAAGCTGTAGGAAGAGAAGTGAAGCTCAGGGATAGAGTGTTACAAGGTAGGGCATGGTGAGAAGCGCTAAGAAGAGCTAGGACCCCATAACAGGTACTTGCAAAAGGCGCTGAAAGATTCTGAGAGAAGCTCATGGACAATGTCTGCTTTGTAATGTTCAATAGGCACCTCAGACATTTGTTCTAGGTTTCTTTGAGACTAATGATTATAGTGTCAGAAGACATATTTAGGAGCACATCAGGAGAGAAAAGTAATATGAGGATTAGGAAAAACGATTCAGATTCATCCCAGAATGGTGAATAGAGAGGTGTAGGAGTGAGCAGAAGACTGCAGAACCAAACTTATGTAAGATCCAACGTGCCTGAGGGCACATTCCAGGAGGCAGGAAACACACCTCTAAGGATATGATCAAGTCATATCTAGAGAGATGGTGCTGAGGATATACTAAGGATGACCAATTAATTTTAAGTTTAGTTTATAAAAACTTGAAAAACCAAACCAAAGGACATAAAAAAAATTATAGAATGGAAAGGAGGGGTAGAGATGTTAGGGAGGAGAGAAAGTGAGGAAAGGAGGTAGGGAGAAGCAAAGGGGGAAGGAAGAAGAGGAAACAAATTTCACAACAATAATGGCTGGGAAACCCATGTGCTTAATAAATGTAACTATTGATTTAAAATTTTGAAGTTATGGTAACATCTTTTGGGAAGTTAAGCATAACTAGGTAAGAAAAAATAATAGAAGATTTACTCAATGAATAGGTGATCTTAGTATATAAGCTGAAATGTAAAGGAAAATATAGATTTCAAAAGGCATAGATATCCATCAAAGTTAAAATAAACTGATAATAAGAATAGTAATATAAATGTCTAATGGATACAGAGTATCAATGCAAAATACAAGCAAACAAGAAACCCATGGTACCCACCTCAAAAAGAATATGGGTTAGTTTATTCTGGAGCCAAATGTGAGTGACTGTGGCCTAGGAATTTAGGTTTCCTTAAAACCCATGTCCATGAAGCTTTATAGTTTTACAGAACAAAGAAAGTCATAAATTAAGGCAAGTTTAAAAGTCGGGAACATCAGAGAGGTGGTGCAGTGGGACATCGGAAAGCGTTTCCATAGGCTCCAGATGCTATCTGCTCACATTCTCAACTTTGAGGTTGGTGCAAACTAGTGGCGTGTTAAGTTAATAGGTTCTAAAACGTTTTATCTCTCTTTTATTATATTTTTTTCCACAGAATATATTTTGGTTATGTTTTTTCTTTTCCCACAACTCCTCCCAGATCTTTCTCACCATCAAAAGGTTTTTATTTATCAGTCACAGGATGTTAGTTTGAACACAGATGTGGGTAAGCATGGGCTATTCTGGGGTTAAAGCTATCCCAGGGTAACCTCTAGACCTGTAACATTTTAACCTCTCCACATCATGTAGTTTAATCCATCAGTCAGTCTTTGTGGCTGCAGCTTCTTTCCAGCTTTCCAGAATTAAATTCTTATTGAGAAGAGGATATAGTTAAAATAGTTACTACTCATTATAATTTATTAATAAGCATATCAATTAAAACATTATAGGGTACTTTTAGTTTATGAAAAGAGTAGAGTTCAACATTTTTTTAAATATTAGAGTGTCGTTTTCAAAACATTTTCAAGGTAGTGAAAGTTAAAACTAGTATAGTTAAAAGGTATTGAAGTCAACTGAGAGTGTAGTGTGAGAAGGGAGAGGGGAAGAAGAGAAGAGAGAGGAGAGGGGGAGGGGTAAAGGAAGAAAGGGGGACAGGGACAGGAGGCAAAGACGGAGAGGGGAGGAAGGGGAAAGGGGAGCAGGGGAGAAGGTGACAGACAGAGTGGGGAGGCTGTGGAAGACTGGGAGCTCCCATCTGCTGCTACTGTCCAGTTAGCATCAACGACTCCTTAGTCTGTACTGTAACAGGGCTTCATAGATTTACCTGCACATGTCATCTGCACAGGCTGGGATATAGAAATGAATCCTCTTACAATGGATGTCTCTGGCTCTTTAGGTCTTGTTTTGGGGTCTATCTAGCATCCTAGTGCTGAGGCTCTCACTACTCCATGGAGCATACTTACTGTAGCAGAGCCTTAAGAACGTATTGCACACATGCAGATGGATGAATAAGAATGCTCACAGTGGTATAGCCTATAATAATCTCAGACTGAAAACATTACAACTAATAAAAACACTCATCTAAGTGGAGAGCCCACAGCAAAAAGCGCACATCCTAGAAGACCAGTATTAGTAATATAACATTGAGTAATACCGGCAAAACACAAAGCTGTTTTAGGAGATCAGGCTCAAATAAACCTGAAAAACTAAAGTTTTCTTGTTTAGTGCCATTTGCAAATTTATAAAAAAATTTATGCATTAGAAAAACGGCTAGTTTGTCAGGAAGGAAAATTATAGGGAAAATGAGAATTTGGCGTGCTTATCTTCACTACTCAGTAGCCTTCTTTGTAAAACTCAGCTATGTATATAGCTTCATGTACTTTTTTGGACACTTTATAATAATAGGTCTTAAAAGTAACACACTTCACTAATGAAGCAATCCTGACACCTATTCCTATTGGGCCTCTGGGAGCAGGGAGTTGTAGGATAACACACTGGTCCATCTGGCCATGGACTTAGAAGTTTTCTCAGAAACAGCATTCAGTATCCACATAGAGCTGTTTCAGACAAACTGAAATGAATGGTCACTATGCATCCTCTAGAGTGCTTACGAAAGGAGAGGCTACTGCAAAGGAGATGTGGCAGCTTTCTCACTAGCTGTATAGTTATGACAGGAAATATATTAACAGTAAAACTCTGTGTCTTAAAGGCAGGGTTTAAAGTACCAGCATAGTTCACTAGAGAGATTTATTCAGAGTTTGTACTTATGGCCTTTAGGGAAAAAACACAGCATTACATAAACCTCCAGGTTTCTTGAGGAACCCTTCACCTCTCTGTCATGTCTTGCCTGGTTAGCCAAATGAATTGCATGAAGAACTTCTGGACTATGAATTGTGTGCCAGGGAGCTTCCCAATGCTATAATGGAATTCCTGACACAGTAGTTATGAGAAAAAGATTTTTTGGCACAGAGGTTTTTAAAGATTTCATTCTATTATTGTGGGCTTGCAAGTAAGAGATAAGGATAGGAATGTGACAGGGAAAATTTCCATTCTTTATGGAAAGACCTTGTCCCTAAAAGGTTTTAGTACTGTTCAGAAGGCTAACAAGAGCTCCCTAAGAACCAAGACTAAAGCATGGGACTTTGGCCAAATTATAGTAACTAGATTCTCTCCCACCTCCCTGGCTAGACCATACACACTCTGCTCCCATCATAGAGATCCTAAAAGAGGGTACAGATGTCCTGAGAATATGGGACTATGTGCCCTGCTCTTCACATTCACCATTAAGGTTACACATTTCCCAAATGCTCTCATAATCCAGGTCACTGTGCTCTGATATTCCTCCTCAACCGTCATGCTGTCCTGAAATCCAAACAAGGAGCTGCTTTCCAGCAAACTACCCACATCCTGTAAGGCACCATGAATAGTTGTGAGCATCTTTCATTTTTTTCTTCTTCTGTTGAACTATGTACTTTTCAAAGTCTGGGCTCTAACTCTTCCATTGGGGTACCCATGCTTAGTCTGATGATTGGCTGCATGCATCCACATCTGTATTGGCCAGGCTCTGGCACAGCCTCTCAGTCTCAGGGGACAGCTATACCAGGCTCCCGCCAGCAAGCACTTTTTGGCATCAGTAATAGTGTCTGGGTTTGGTATCTGCAGATAGGAAGGATTGCTAGGTGGGGCAGTCTCTGAATGGCCTTCCAAAACTCTTTGTCCCTGCATTTCCTTTTGACAGGAGCAATTCTGGATTAATATTTTTGAGGTAGGTGTGTGGCCCCATCCCTCAATTGGAGGCCATGCCTATCCATTGGATATGGTCTCTACAAGTTCTCCCTTATGTTGGGTGTTTTGGTAATGTCATCCTTGTTGGGTACTGAGAGCCTCTTGCTTTCCTGACATCTGGAACTTTCTAGTGGCTACCCCCAGTTCTACTCAGCTATTAAAAATAATGAGTTCATGGAATTCACAGGCAAATGGATGGAACTAGAAAATATCATCCTGAGTGAGGTAACACAGTCACAAAAGAATATACATGGTATGTACTTACTGATAAGTGGATATTAGCCAGAAAGGCTTGGAATACCCATGAGGGGGTGGGTGGGTGGGAGAGCACCCTCATAGAAGTAGGGAGCATGGGGGAGGGTATAGGGGGTTTAACTGGGAAGTGGGATAACAGTTAAAATGTAAATAAATAAAATAACCAATAAAATAAAAAATAAACACTTGGCTCATGGCTAGCACCCAGTAAGCATTCAGTATTTGGCTACATTTCACAAATATGAAATAAATATATGCAGTAGTTGTACACAGTAAATCCATGCCTTGGGTATGTGTTACATTTAATTTGCCTTGAAGAAAACCACACCTCGTTTCTGTTCTTGTCTGAAAAATACTAAATACATGACTGAATGTTTCAGTAAATAATGTCTTGATTTAAAGTATTTGGAGCAAAAATGTCAAGAAGATGCTCAGCATCAGTCTGGAGACAGATGATGCTGTTATCTCAGAACATAGATAAACTAGACAGATGATACTATTGTCTTAGAACATGTATAAATGCAGAAATATGCTAGGACAGGGATACGTTTTGTGTAAATTCTGCTGAGTAATAACTATGGTTAATATTTCTAATAAAAAATACTGAAAAATTTTTTCTGTCTAGTACATATGTCAAACAATGATGCAAATATCATGGACCAGCAAACATTTCTTTGAGTCTATCTTTATATCTGAAGAGAATTATTTATTATTGTGTCCTAGCTCACAAGAAAGCCAAAGTCAATCATTCTTTGAATTTAATATCCTGGAACGGTATTCTAGTGTACCAATGTATTTTAAACCAGTGAGAATCTCTATAGTCTTCAGATGATTGCTCTTTGAAGGACCATCAAATTTTCTTTCACAGCCTGTGAGATGAGTGTGCAGTTTATATAGATGAGGGCAATAACTGTTGACATTATAGAGTGACCCTTTTTGGATGAAGGGGAAAATACTTATACTGTTTCTGTCTGCTTTGCAAGATATAAAATATTATATTGCTTTCAAGTAAGTTAGAATTAATTTACAGCAACTATTCAAATAATATATTCAGTTACATATCAATGGGTAAAAAATAGATTCTTTATTTTACATTTCTCATTTCTATCAGTTTGTATGGTGCCCGCTGGGAACTATGGTGCATGCTTATGTGCTGTTTTATTGAGTGTTTCCTATACATTAATCTCTAAGCATCAGGTCCTGAGTCTGTGCTAGCAAACACTCTGCAGCTCTTTTGCTCAAAGAATGAAGGGGGGCCAAGGTAGTCTTATGTAAAGGGTTAAGTCATGTTAATTATGTGTGCCACCAACTCTATAAAATGGGTCTCTGTGGCCACTTTCTAGTTTCTGTGTCTCTGCTCTCTTTCTGGAATACTAATTCTTGAAATACATAGAAAATTTAACTTCATCACCAGATAGACAAAATATTAATTGGTTTAGTTAATGTACGTGTTGTAAAACTGAACCTGGTTTTTAGAAATTAACAAGCAAAACCCTATTCTTTAATTTACTATTTCTTTTTAAAGAAAGTGTTCAGAGGTGATTTACAATTCTTTTTTATCCAAGGTAGTTTCTTTGGCATATGTTTTAAAAATTGGGGTTAACAATTCATTACTAATGTAAATTCTGAGTATGCCATATAAAATTTCTCAAGCTTATCTAAAGAGTAGAAAACCAAAGCCTGGAAGTGAGGACAATGTTTGTGCGCTAAACTGTCCTTTTGATGTTTTTCTTGTTTGTGTCTTAAATTCCCCCACAGGAAAATTTTGGCAGGGGAATAAAGTAAAAATGCGGGAGGAAGAAAGGGAGGAGTGGCCCCTGCAGGCAGTCTGCTGCAGGGCTGGGGAGGAGCCTGCAGAGTGCTAGGCTGTGGAGAGGAGGGAAGGTGGTATGGCTACTGGGCCCTCAGGTAAGGAGTCTTTCTAGGTATAGGTGGCTGACACAAAGGTTCTCATTATGGCTTATTTCCTGTTTACAAAACAGAGAAGTACATAGACTTTAAAGAAAAGAAAACCTTCTGTTTTTCATGGCTTTAAGAACCTTTGAGTCACTCCTTTCCAGTGGTATCTGAATAAGAATTGATATTTACACTCTGCCAATTACTGGTGTTTCTGTGTTATACTTAATTAAACCCATATGAGGGCTTTGTGTGATTGTAAGCCCAGAGATACTTTAAAATTTAATTTTTCTCCATTCATATTAAACAGATGTAGAGAAAAACACTAAGTGGTTAAATAAAATAACAGTTGCTTTATTTTGTGCCTTCAGTCATATTCATTCCTGTCAGAGTTAGTTTAGCTTTTGAGCATCGAGGAAGATGAGAACACATGTTTTCTGAAGAGTGCGTGGAAAAACTACTTAAAAACTTTCATTGTATGTTTGGTTCCTTTGGATTTTCTGGTACCAAGCAAAACAAGCAAGAGCAGGAACCAAGAAAATAAGATAACCATTTTATAATATCAAGTAGACTAGGAAACCCCTCCTTCATATACCTCCCATTGTGAATATGACAACCAGTTGAAGTTATTTATAAATTGAGAAGTAAACACAACATTTAAAATTCCACTTTGAAATCTAGAACATTTACTGGGAAAAAAAAAAAAAAACAAAAAAACAACCAAGAGCTTATTTCCAGAACATTGACTTGGCTGCTCAGATTCTAAGTGCTCTAATTTATTATGTGAATTATTTATTCTAAAGGTGTACTTATGATTAACAAGCTTTAAACCTTTTAGGACATGACTCAGACGACTTGGCAGCATAAAGTACATAGCATGTGGTGCTTCTGTGAAGATACTGATATCTATAGAACACTTAAGTTTTCTTTATATGCTTAGATGCCCAGGTCTCAAGTCACCCTATGGGAAGATTTGGTATTTCTGTCACCTCAGAAAGCTCCTCTGTCCCTTCCCAGTCTCTCACCAGAGGAGCTTTGCTGCGACTGTCATTTGTATAAATTGTTTTGTCTCATGTATTTGTTTTATCTGGAGAACACCAGGAAGTGAGATTGCTGGATTATAACATGGATGTAATTTACTTAGGAAGTCAAGACTTTCCCAAAGCAACGGTCCCAAATTAGTGTTGGCTCAATCATGTATGTAGTGGATGGATGCTTGTGTGAGTGTGTGCATGTGTGCATGCATGTGTGCCTATACACATGTGTCTGTGCCTTTGTGTGTGTGTGTGTGTGTGTGTGTTTTACAGGCATACTTGTGTAAGCATATGTATTTGCAGAGAACATAGAATGTCCTGCTGTTTCACTCTTTGCCTTACTCCTTTGAGCCAGGACTTCTCAGTGAATCTGCAGAATGCTGGTGGGGTCAGTAAGCCCCTTCCATTCTTTTCTCTGCTTCTCATACACCAAGGGCCTCAAACTTACTCAATTATATCCAGCATCTGGCTTTTCATGTGTGCTGGGCTCCATGCTCTGGAGGCATGTGCCCCTACCCACTGAGCAATTTTGCCAGCTGTTGCCTTCTTTTTGTGTTTGTCTTTTATCAAAATTTTAAGATGGATTGGTTTGCCTTAATGGTCCAGAGTTCCAGGAACCTGCATGTGTTCTGAATTGAAGTCCTGTGTCGTGTGCTGTGTTAACTCATAGCCAGTAGCTTCTACTCTTCTCATACCATTCCTTATGACTAAGCTTTGTTTTTGATGAAGTTCAATTTTTCAGTTTTTTATTTTATGGCTTATGACTTCTGTGTCCTCTGTAAAAAAAATCCTTTGTCTGCCCAAGGTTGTGAAAATCTCCTATTTTTTCCTTGTAGCTTGGTTGGATTACCTTTTATATATTTCTCTATGTTCTATCTCAAGTTAAATTCTGTATACAATATAAGATGTTATGATTCATTGAAGGGAGTTTTTCTTTAATGAGTCATTTTTATAATCTTGTATTTGATATTCCATGTGCAAGCTGAATTCAGGAATTTATATCATGCCCCATTGATTTGTTTAGATTGTCTGCATGTTCATTTCCTAATACACATGATCTTAACCTGTAGCTTTAAAAGTCTGAGGTCACGTGTGTCTTTTTTTCTCCCTTCTGTGTTGTTTTCAGCAGTTTTCCTTATACTTCTCCAAGTTTAAGTTATCATTCAATTGCTAGTTTAAAAGCCTGTTGTGATTTTGACTGGGAATATCTTGACTCTACAGATGGAATAAAATAGCAACCTTAAAATTGTCTTCAAACTATGAACCTGGTATCTGTCAGGAATAGACTGTTTTCTTCTTCTCAGACAACAGTTAGGATCCATCCACATTCTCAGATGTAAGTTCCCGCAGGTCTTGCTCTCAGTGCAAGTGTGGGAGAGTGTGAACAGATACTCTGTTGTTGCTCTTCTTATGATTCTGAACACATTATAGTGAGGTCACAACTGGTCTTTCAGTTTATCTTCATCCTTTTGGGTCTTTTACATTCTCTCAGCAATATTTTCTATTTGCTTGTAAAATTCTGACATGTTATTTATTAAATTTATCTAAATAATTTAACACAAATTGGGGCACAAATCTAAGCAGAGAATTCTCTACAGAGGAATCTCAAATGTCCAAGAAACACTTAAATTTATTCTCAATACTTTTAAGTTCTTAAGTGAGTGCAATCTATATTAGGTAGGTTTCTTTAGGGGAAAAAGAGCAGAGAAAAAAGAGGGGGAGGTGCAGGAGGAGTGAATCAGTTTTCTCTATGGATAAGCCTCCTGATAGATTACCTAATCTGAAAAGGTCATTTTAAACACATGTACATACAAGCAGTATTAAATGTACTCAGAAGAGCGTGTCTTTCTGTGTGTTTCTGTGTGTATGTGTGACTGTGTGTGTGTCTATCTAAATGTAGGAAGGATCATGACATGGAGCATGAGAGAAAGATACATGAAAATCTAAGATTTATTTATGTATTTCTCAAGAAAATTTATAGATGTGAAATATTTGTAAAAGTTTTACATATTTGTTATGTATTTTTAAGAATATTTTATTATACCTATAGAAAATATTACTTGATTCATTCCACAGTCTGTTGAAATAGTGAATCACATGGATTTAGTTTTTCTCTGCCTATACTGTACTGATCACGATACGATATGCTTATGTTTTAATGAATCTCTTTTCCCAGCTGTTTATTAAGGGATTTCCTATCAGTGCCCATCTATAATTTTACTTTTTTTTTTTTTAAACCTGACTTTACTATTGAGCTTATTGTGGCTTCATAAACAACTCAATTTTTTTCCCTCTTTAAGAAGTAAGCAGATTTTTCCTGGCATCAGTGTAGAGATATAATCATAAATGGTTTTCTAGAATATTCCCTGCAACAACCAACAATAGCTTTGTATTTTGGCAGTCTCTCTATTGAAGAAAGATTTCTAGACTTTTCTGTTCTACCTTTAAGCAAGGTAGAATCCATATACACCTATGCTAGAAGTGGACTTTCTCAGGTCCAACTGTCAGTCTTTTGGTCAGCATCCATTGTGGGCACCAGAAAAAGTGGAAGAGTGCGTTCTGCTAGTGCCTAGGGCTTCAGAATGTCTGAAACCCACTTACATCATAATTGTTTCTTATTAATCTCTAGAGCTCCACTATGTTCTGGTTGCCTTCTATTGGGCATTTTTTCCTCTGTGACCTGACCAGTGTGAGGTACTTTTTGGTTCCCCTTTTCATTGGAGAATATTGAAATACTACACATTGCAAAAATGAATTTTAATGGAAAAATCTATATATACACAAGACTTAAGAGAGTAAAACAATAAATCTGCATAGTCACATCGCCTGGCCTCAACCATTATGAACTTAGGATTAGTTTCACTTGATTCATGCATTATCTGATTCCCTTTTCAACTTGGATTATATGAAGTAAATTCCTCAAAGATCTACCTATAAATATTTTCAACTTATATTATGAAACAGAAAGAATCTCTTTAAAAAAAAAACCTATCCAAAATCTAACCAAATATTAATAACTAATTGTTATCAGTAATCGATATCCACTAATTGTTCAATTCCCAATGCCATATTTGAGAGAGATCACTCAGGTAGAGATGACATTAAAAATTTTATTTTAATCTTTCAAAAGGTTTTACATCTTCTGTAACAGATTTTAAGGCAAAGAAATGTTGACTGGTCTTGTTTTGATTAATCTGAAGACTATTGACCTTTCAGAGTTCTGGGCTGAGTTTGTAGACACACAATCTTTTTTTTCTTTTCTCTGATCAAGGCTCAAAGTTTAATGTTCAGCTCTCAATTTAAAGGGGAAGGCCCCACAAAACCCTTTCTGGTTTAAGCAGGAGATGGGTGGGATAATCCGTTCTTAGTCAAGGCTGGAGATATCTCAAAGCAAGCCCAGGGGCAGTTCTTCTAAGTTCCATGCAGCTAAGGTGGGTAACTCCACCTAGATCCTATCACTTGGTCTGTTGTAGTAAACAAGGGTAGACACACAATCTTATACATTAGTTTTGCCTTATTAAAAACTTACAGTTTGTGGCTGAATTATTAGACATGCAAAACAATTCCACAATTTAAAACAATAATTTGTCTTTTTTCCAATGATAGTAAAGACTGTCAGTCCTCAGACTCCATAACTATTCTTGTTAATAAATCATGAGTATAATTACTATAAAATATACTTTTCTTAATATTGAAAAATATCTTTCAGGGTTAATGTTTAATAATTAAGAATGGAATCAGGTTATATATGATCATGTAGTTACATTTCTTTGGATTTATATATGCTTTATGAGTAGAAAGAAAAAGATGGTGGTGGTGGTGGTATTACAGTTGGATCTTGAACCTTGGCTGTGCTTTGAGAAGGTTACAGACAGAGCCCTTAGCAAGGGAAATGTACAGAAAAGGACAAGTAGAGCCTTGCAGTTGAAGGAAATGTTCTTATGTGGACAACTCTGGTTTTGAAAGATACAGAAAACTTATGAAAAGTATAGAAAGTTTTTAATGACCCCTAGACCTGAGCAAAAAAAATTCAGGCCAGCTGGTTCACTAGTTCCACAAAGAAAGTAGAACTAAATGTGAGATTTTAGGTCCTCACTGCCCTGGGATACATTCTACATTCCAGGAGGAGTACATTATCCCTGAGTCAAAGGACACTTGCTGGATTAACATTTAGGAGAGAAAGGGAGAGGCTGACTAACATTCATCGGACCTCAAGGAAGAGAACCCACGTGGGGAAGGTGGGGAAGGCTCAAAGCACAGAGACACATTCCACAAGGTGAATGGTACAAAGAAAGATGCAAGTCATCTGGGTGGTTCCAGGAACTAGCTGACCGACTGAATTATGGACTGAGACTGTTTTTGTGTTTTTGTGTGTTCCCTTGGTTACCCCCTCACAACCCTGCCCCCCCCCCTGTTTGTGGTTTTACCCTTTAAAATTCCTCCTCCCCCAGGCCGCTGGGTCAATCCCTCTACTCCTACATGAATTATGGATTGACCATCAGCCGGTTGATTCTGAAATATATCTCTTGCTAATTGCATCTAGATTGGTGTCTTGTGAATTATTGGGTGGCTGTGACATTCTGAGACTTGAGTAAGGGACTCCTCTCTTGGGGCTCTTTCAGTATGTAGAACTCATAAAGTAGTTTGAGAAGTAAATTTAATTTACCTTTGATTCTTAAAATTCTTCCTAAAAGAATTCATATTCTGCTTCCCTGAAGACTGAATTAAAAAAATGGATCTGCTGGTATGTAGGAGGGAGAAGCTATGAGATATTTTAATAGCATACTCAATGTTCAATCATTACTAATAATGGAAGCAGAATCCATATCTACCTGAGTTTCATAGGCAAGTCCTGAAGTGTTTATGTATAGAACTAACATCATCCTTTCAGAACTTGCTCTGCTATTTATAGAAAGTATAAATAGCAGGTCTCTGTTTCACCTGTGATTTTTATTTGATGAAAGCACTGAAGACAGAGGACAGGAGGAAATGGCTTAACTCTTCATTAATGATTGTAAATGTTAATCATGATAGAGTTTACATCTTAGCTCATTTAACTAATCTTGCTGGTGTGATATTTCCTACTACAATTAACTTGTGCCTTGCGAGCCTTAGTCATTTCAGAAGTTTTAGATTGGCTTCAGAATTATGGAATGAACATAAAGACAAAAATAGAGCTAAAATTCTATTCTGTGATTATTTTTTTTTGTAACCTTGCTTTATCTTCTTAAATGTATTCCTTTAATAAATTTAATGATCTTCAGTCTTCCGACAAATTAATGCTCAGAGGCACGTGAAAATAATAAACTTAAGTTTACTTAGGAAAAATTGGATTTTTATTTTTCTTTTCAAAGCAGGGTTCAGCTCATTCCAGAATTTACACAATAATTCCAGCTCATGAATAACCCATGAATAAACAAAATGCCTAGATTTGCATTGAAAAGTTTTGTGGGTGATTCTGTTTCCTAAAGCGTAATCATCCTGTTAAATTACAAAACAAACACATTATTCTATACTAGAGCTCCTGGAAAGCCAAATATGTAGGTCACTTTCCTTAAATGATATTAAGTGTAATGTCGAGTAAGGGTGTCCTTAGCAGACTGAGGAAAAGTCCACTCCTGAGAAATCATGTCATGCAACAGGTTTGGTATAAAAGAGGATTCGTGGGGGAGGGGAGAGGAATAAAGACCTAGGGAAGGGATAAAGGCAGCAAGAAAGCCATGGTGGGAGGAAGTAGCAGCAGGTCATGGCATAAGCAGCTACTACATCTTTTAGAGCTGGCCAGTGGAATTGCCTGTACATGAACAATAAAGTGCTAGGCATTACCAATATGATGGGTCCTGTGTGGAAAGTCCCCCCCTTACTCTAGTTTCTGGGTTCTAGATTTTTTTAGTGTTCTGGTAAAGACTCCCAAATGAGGGAGACCCTTACTCAAGTCTCGGGAAGTCGCGAACACCCACAAACTCCAAGACACCGTACCTGGATGCAATCAGCAGAGGTTTATTAGGGAAGAGAGCTGGCAGCACACTGGTGCAGGAGTACAGTTTGACCCCGAGTGGTGCACTAAGGAGCTTTTTATAGTAAGGGGTAGGGAAAGGAAGGAATTTTTGCGCGGTTACACATGATTGGTTGTTTTATAAATTTTGAACTCAGCAAGCTGTAACACTGGAAAAGACCTCAAGGGGGGTGGGAAGGGGTAACCAAGATCAGTGGAAAGTTAGCTAGTTCTTGGAACCACCCAGATGTCTTGCATCTTTCAATGTGGCCAGGAATGTATCTTCCTGCTTTGGGCCTACCCCACCCACAGGTGGATTTTCTTCCCTGAGGCTTGAGGAATGTATCCCGGGGCAGTGAAAGGCCTGGAATCTTACATTCAGTTCTGCTTTCTTGGAACTAGTGAGCCTGTATAAATTTTATAAAATGGTCTTTATGATTTTTCACTCTACACTGGAATTATCAGTCAATTTCAGAGAATTATAAAGAAGTCACTTACCCTTCTAGCCAATATAACCTGTTTCTGCTAGTTCATTTAACATTTAATTTGTTAAAATATTAAGATGTCAATTTATCAGTTTGTTTTTGTGGAATATTGAGACCAAATTGGACAGAGTTGGAGCCAAACATGTCCAATGTTTCTTCCCTCTGGTTTCTAGTTTGTGTATTTATCTCAGGATTATGGACTGTTTCCAACTTGATCCTCTGAGAGCTCAGGGTGCAGGTGCTAGGTTCATAGATAAGCTATGGTGTAGATCATATGACCACCAGTATGGAAAATCAATTATAACTTTCCTCAGAAGATGACTGCTGATTTGTAACAACAGATCATGGATTATAGAAAAAATGCTGACTAAAGCAGAAGGCAGTGCTTTCAATATGTTTGCATGTTTTGAGCACACGTGTGTGTGTGTGTGTGTGTGTGTGTGTGTGTGTGTGTGTGTGTGTGACAGCCAGAAGTTGATGTTGGGATATCATCTATTATCACTTTTCTACTTTGTTTTGTGAGACAATCTCTCATTGAGCCTAGAGATCAATGTTGGCTAGACTGGTTGACTAGCAAGCTATCAGTATATGCTGGTCTCTATATCCCAGCACCGGAGATTTAGATGTGTGGAGCCAATGCCTGCCTGCTACATGCTGGAGATCTGAACTCAGGGACTCATGCTTTTTCTAGAAGCACTTTTCTCATTGAACAATTGCCCACTTAGTCTTCAGTCTTTTTGTTTATGAATATTTTTGTTCATAATTTAAAAATAGTAAGATTTGTATGTCACCATTGCATTATAAAATACCTTATATGTATAATTTTAGTCATTGACAAATAACATGATGCATGGTGTGCTAAAATTATTTTTAAAAATCTCCCACTTATTTGCAGTTTTGGTTTGTATATGTCACAGTTCCAAAGATTACCTTAGTTTAGGTAATTAACTAGAAGTCTGGAGATTCCATATATAGTCATAGACTCAGTTACTACTTTAAAGCAACAGAAAATACAAAGGAAAAACATGTAGGACGAAGTTCAAAGAATCTAAGAACAAACTTCTAATGGATCTTTCCCTTTTAGGTCACATAGGATTGAATCCAATTCCTCCAGTAATATATGCAAAGTGCTGTATCCTTGAAGAATTCACCAGAAACTCTAATATTGTGTCTAATATTAAAAAAAATTTATTCCATCCATTCACACATCCACACATCCATTCATCCCCACATACATCTATGTATCTATACATCCATGCATCCATCCATGCATCCATGCACCCAGGCATCCATCCACCCATTCATCCATGCATCCATGCATGCATGCATCCATCCATGCATTCATCCATGCATCCATGCATCCATCCATCCATCCATCCATGCATTCATCCATGCATCCCTCCCTCCATCCATCCACGCATGCATCCATCCATCCATCCATGTATCCATGCATACATACATATATACATATATACATACATACATCTTGTCTGTGTCTCTCTGTGTTTATACATGTAGAATATGGAGGATATCTTGTGGGAGTCTGGATTCTGCTTTTATTATGTGGGTTCTGGAGGTTGAACCTTCAGGTTTGTTGGCAATTGCCTTTACCTGCTGGAGTCATCCTACCAGCCCTTAATTTACCCAATAGTTTCATTGGACTGTAGCTACATAGACCTCATATTTGTAGAGTCTATCACTATTTTAGATCTCTGGAAGGAAAGTAGGTGTTCAGCATAATTTTTATTATTTACATATTAATCTAAGAGATGATCTAACCATTTGGGGAAGTTTCCATCGATGTGGGAAACTGTTTGTCTGCCACAACCCCAGGAATCTGCTACAGGTCCACCTTATACAGATTTTCCTAAGAATTGCTCTCTCATGCTAATTTAGATTATGTGCTTTTCTGTATAATTAATAAAAATGAACTGAGTTGGGTGTTGCACACCTGTAATCCAAGCACAGCTGAAGAAGCCACAGCAAGATGACGGCTGTGAATGTGAGGAATACAGTGCCAGCCTGGGATACTTAGGACTCTGTCTTCAAAGCAAACAATGTAAACTTAAACAACACTATACTAAACACTTCATTAACCTTTAGCTGCGTCTCAGGTGTGTTGGTTTGAATTTGAATGTTCTCCATAGACCCGGAAACTTGAGTACTTGATTGCCCTTTGTTGATATTGCTTGAGTTGTTTAAGGAGGTGTGGTCTTGCTGAAGAAGAATATCCCTGTGGGAAGGTAGGGGATTTTGAAGTTTCAAAAGCAATGTGGAGTCTGCAGTACACTCCCTATTAATTATGCTTGTTGGTCTGAGATATGAGTTCCTAGCTGTTCTTGCCTCCTGCTGTGTGATTCAATTCCCTGTCATACTGATAACTTGTTCCTCTGCAACCACATGCCCCAGTAAAACCTTTCTTCTATAAGTTGCCTTGGTCATGGTGTTTTATCCTAGCAACACAAATGTAACTAACACATTAGAGTATCTCTTCATTAAAACAATCCAGCAATGTCATTTTATTAAAATACAAACATTTAAACTTTGATCAATGGCAAGTACTTTCCTATTGACATCTGGTATGTATAAAGTTTAAAAATCTAAACTTTCAATAAAAGAAATAAGATCAGATCAAGTTGGTCTAAGTAACAATGTTTAATGAATTTGGAGACATTAAACTTTATTGTTATTACTATTGTTGCTATGTGTGCATTATGATGTGTGTAAGTGTTCATATGTGCCATGATGTACATGTGGAGGCCAGAGGACAACTTCTTTGGAGTCTTTTATCCCTTTCTTGCTCTGTATGGGCTCTAGGTCAAACACTGATACTAAACTTCAGTGGCAAGTGTCTGTACTCACTAAACTATCTTACCAAGCTAAATTAAGACTTAAAAAAAAATTAAAATTGCATTACACTAACTAAAAAATAATTGCCGCTACCTTCAGAGTAGTAAAAGGAACCACTGAGGAAACGTTGAACTCTCAGCCGAAGTTCACTTTCCCCTAAGATTTTGTATTTGTGTAAAACCCAGTGAAGTATCCTGTGTCTGCTAAGCACACATGTATCATCTAGCTCTAAAGGAAATGGTGAGGTAGCCCACACCGTTAAACACAGCTCTCAGACAGCTAAGGCAGGAAGAGAATGGGTTGCAGGCTAGGCAGTGTGTACAGATAGGAAAAGAAAATCAAAACCAAAAGCGTTTAAAAAATCTACTTGCTAACAGATGACTAAATGAGCTCTTCTTTTGTCCCAGGCACTGTAGTCATTGTGGGGATCAATACTACACCGGTGGTCAAAACCGCTGTCCTAGAGTTGCTGCCAGCATAGACTATGTGAGTCATGGTGACTCCTGGCAAAGATGATAGATAAATGAGATGTTTTCAGACTGCAGTTCAGGTCTATGGGAGACCTGGCCCCTGAAGCTTTCTGTCAGGAGTCCCTACTTCCTAAGCCCAAGCATTCTCTAAGCTACCCTGACAGCAAACTGCCCCGACTCTTTTCTGGGTCGGCCTACAACTCTGAGTCTTGAGTGATTTTGTCCTAGCCTCAACCCCTCAAAATTGTATCATTGAAGGTACTTTTAGAGAAAATGTTAATCTTTATGTTTATTTGTCAAAGGAAGTTTAAAAAAATGAATTTCCTGCTCTGCAAGTATAAACTATCTTTTTAAGAAAAAGAAAAACTTTAGTTTTTACAGAAGTGAATGTTCCTCAAGTTCTTTGCTTTCTCCAGAGTCTGAATTTGTTAATAATTTTAACTTAATTTTGCTTTACATTATATTTTTTATATTATATATTTTTACCTTCATTAAAAACATGGATATTATTATTAATATGGATATAATTATTAACATGGATATATATTATTAACATGGATATATTTTTTACCTTCAGTTTTCAAGGTATATTTTTTTTTTTATACTTAAACTTCTCAGCTTCTTGGGGACACTTAGAGGTTGTTCTGTGGCAAGGTGAGAGGCTTTGTGGAGGGGATTGGCATGCTTCAGGTATTGCAGCTTGAGTTCTTGCAAAGAAAACAAGTCATTTGTAAGTTCTATGAAAATGAAAATGGCCATTTACTGTTCTTGGATAATCTCGTTTATTGGAATTCTGCGTATAGGCTCCTAATGAAGTTAGATGTTCAACCACTGCAGTGCACTGGATTTGGGCATTTGGTAAACATAGCCCAAGAATCTGCTTGAAAGTTCATAGCAGTTTCATAGTGGCTTTGAGTTCAAGGTGATGTTTCAGAATCAAATGCTGGGGAATGTCTAGTATGCAGATGAGGGGGCTTCCCAGAAGTAGGCAGGACTAGCCCTTAAGTATGCATGTCCAATTCATGGGAGTACATGAGCCTTAAGATTCAGATGCACTATTAGAAGTACTGCTGCTTCTGTTGAACCTGAATTAAGTTTCTTCCATTTTAAATTTGACCAATGTCTTTGTCTTCAGAAAATTGTGTGGGTATTTGTGATGGTTCGTATATGCTTGGCTTAGTCACAAGGCAACATTTAATTGGGGTTGGCTTACAGGTTCAGTCCATTATCATCAAGGCAAGAGCATGGCGCATCCAGGCTTGTATGGTACAGGCAGAGCCAAGAGTTCAACATTTTCATCTGAAGGTGGCTAGTGGAAGACTGACTTTCAGGCAGGTAGGGTGAGGGCCTCCTACTGATTGGTTCTTCTGCAGATTTGCAGAATGAGTTTTAAAATATCTGAGTTTTACACCTTTGCACATATTTTTCTTTTACAAATCTGTAACAAATATTCTTTATTCTTATAGTTTAAAATCTTATTTCTCTCTCTCTCTCTCTCTCTCTCTCTCTCTCTCTCTCTCTCTCATAGGATTTAGCAAACATATTTCACCTACTGATCATACAAACTTTAAACAATAAGTTTGCTAGAAGATTCTGATCATTTCTCAGCTCGGGAAATTCTTCCATAATTTGTTACCTTCATTTGTACTTGTTCTGATCTCATCTAAGTACCGTGTACAATTCCTTACAGAGATCCCCATTTCGTCCTCAGCACTCTCTAATCTCCCCTCCCTTTCTCATCTTTGGATGCTTATCGTCTGCTTTGCAGCAGTGCTTGCCAAGTCCGCTCACTTGGTATTCTGTGCTGTCCAACACACTCCTGATGCTTCTAAACTGCACTTGAAGCCTTCCATTTACATTTTCTCTTGGTATTTCTTGTCTTATAAAAAGTGCTCATTTTTAATTTAATTTTTCTAACGACCTTTACTAGCTTTTTAGTCTTATTTTTGCTTATTATTTTAAGTAATGATGATGATAAAAAAATTTGACTATGGGTCTGCTAGAATATATTTTTGGAGGAGGCTCGGAAGATGCTTCAGCAAATAGGAGGACTGGTTGCTCTTCCACAGAACCCAAATTCAATTCCCAGCTCCCACAGCAGCTCACAACCACCTGTAATTCCAGTCCTGGGAGTCTGATGTCTTCATGTAGGTTCCAAGGCACATGATGTGCACATGGCGAGTAGCAATACGCAGAGGCAAATCATTTATATACATAAAACAAGATAAACATTTAAAAATTAAAAATATGTTTTGTATTTAAGTTACTTTCACTGAATTTTAGTCATGAGACTTTATTGATTTCCTGTGGAACTATGAGCCATTTATAGATCATACACCATCCATCTAGTTTAAACACAGACAATGATATCAGACTTGCTATGTCGATTCTATGCATAACTGTTTTCTGAATATAGTCCTAGAGGCAAGAAAAGTAAAATTAATTTCACTGGAATTAGCATATCTGTAGTTCTGGGTCCTTCTAGAGACTAATGGTGAATCTACTTTGTCACCTTTTCTGGTTATGGATGATCCCTGGGTTCCTGCTCTAATTCTGTCCCTGACACTCTGATCTATTTGTGGCTTTTATCACTAGTCTGTTCCTCTTGTGTGCTCATATATCCCTTGGTTTTATAAATACACCTGTAAATACATGTAAGGCCCACCAGGACAATCCAAGGTAATCTCTCAATCCCTGGATCCTCAGTATAACTACAGCTGAGCAAACTCTTGTGATACAAAAAGGAACATTTACAGAGTCAGTATGTCAGCATCTTGGGAAATGCTGTTGAGTCAACTTTGTGTCTCAGTGTGGTAGGTGTCAAATTCAGATCAAGGTTCACACTTTGTCTTATCATTTGTCTACACTTGGGGATATGAGGTACTATGTTTTCTCCTCTGTGAAATGGGGACAGAAGCTGGGTCCATGTCTCTTTGAGTTACTGCTCAGATTAGATCAGGAAGTGGTGTGTGTGTGTGTGTGTGTGTGTGTGTGTATGAATAGTTATGTAAACTGCATATTCAGTACAGATTAAATCAAATTGCCATAGATATAGATCTGCATAGAGAGAAGGAGCCCTACTCCAAGGGAGTGACTACAGTAAAGCATGTGGTGTTTCTTCAGCTTTACTTACTTTCGTTTTCAGTGTGTCAATTACCGATGCCTAGTTTCGTGGTTGATTGGCTGCCAGTGTCTTGCTCTCCACTGTCTCCAATAATCTTAAGATGTCCACCTGCAGCACTCAGGCTAGGCTGAGATAAGATCTTTCTCACTCCACTTCTTTCTTAACTGTCAGTACCTATTTGGGACACGACAAATTATAATCCTCATTATGCATTGCTGACAAACCTGTCATATTCAGCCTCTGCATAGTTTTTTCCTTACATGAGGTTTGTTTCAAACTGTTTTCCAGATTTGGAGTTGTTTTCTTCTCTTGTTGTGTTAGAGTTGTGGACTCCAAGTAGATTTTGATAGATGTGAGGAGGAGAGAGAGAGAGAGAGAGAGAGAGAGAGAGAGAGAGAGAGAGAGAG
>JANHMN010000018.1:2648483-2713312 GCA_030674055.1 Rhabdomys pumilio
AGAGAGAGAGAGAGAGAGAGAGAGAGAGAGAGAGAGAGAGAGAGAGAAAGAGAGGAGGGAGAGAGGTTTCTTCCATTTCTTTCTTCCCTTAGTTTCTTTCTTTCTTTCTTTCTTTCTTTCTTTCTTTCTTTCTTTCTTTCTTTCTTTCTTTCTTTCTTCCTTTTGGAGGTGTTAAACTACCATCTTTCAGATTGAGAATGGATATTATATTAATATGTACACAAATGTCTTTCCTTGATTTATTTTCATTTATCCTAATTAAGGAAACATTCTCTTCTGCAAACTGGTGGTGAATGATTGTATTTAATTTGCTGTGACCCTGACAATTTTCAGCTTTCCCTTTAGACTGTGGCATTTTACTGGGGCTGTAAGGGATTGTCTCGTGGGTCAATCAAGCAGATAAAACCAGAAACCATCATTCTATCTGAACATTTAAATTCACCATTAGCTTTGATGTATCTGCCAAAACTTTTCAAATACTTGGAAATTCAGAGAAACATGCCACTGAGAAGCCACTCCCATGTTTTTTTCTAATGTGTGCTAGGCTCGTGCAGTTCCTCTCCCTTTGCAAAACAGTTACATTTAGAAGACACACTCAGATTAGTCTTTTGAAATAGGGTTTAGAACACAATGACTCCAAAACATAGTGCTTTCAAATGCTGAATATTTTTGTCTAAAGAGAGGACCAGGGAGGCAGAAAGGTCCTCAATATATATTATAGAAACTACAATTTCTGTCTCTCAAAGCAAGCCATTAAAACATAAGGAGGCCACTCCTCAGATTATCTACGGCCTTTTATTCTGGAAGCCCTTCCGTGCCTTGTCCAATTCTTGGAGACCAAGGACCAAGTGAAGAAGAAGACTTTGCTAAGCACCACTCCTAATTTATCATCATTAGACAGTTCTTCCATAGTTAATATTTATTAAGTATAGGAGACTTGAAATCCTGTGTCAGTGTTACTAACATTAATTAAATTTCCCTTTGCTGTGATAAAATACACTTGATTAGAGGCATCTAAAAGAAGGCCTAATTGTGTCCCATAGTTTGTATATAGTCTGTCTTGATGGTGGAAGGTGGACTATGAGAGCAAGCAAGTTTAGTGTTTATGGTGAGAGTATGGGGTATCTGCACACATTGTTTCCAAAGACTGGTGCTTAGCTGATGTCTTCCTTATTCTTATTCTGCCTGGACGCTGGTCTGTGCCATGGCACCATCCACATCTAGGATGAATCTTCTCTCAGTTAAACCTCTCTAAAGACACTCTCAGAGCTACCTGGAGAGGCATGTCTCCTCAGTAATATCAGTTTCAGTCATAAAATCAAGATAAACCATAAAGCCTAAGTATAAAGTGAGTTTTCATAGGGTCTAAGGCTTGCGTTATGTAAAACTTTGATAAGTACACAGAACTTTTTTATTAATTATTTTTATAGGAGTATCAGCCATTGACATCAAAATATTGAGGAATATTGTTTTCTTTCTACATCTTTGTTGTTCTTGAATTTATTCCAAAAGGGTTTCTTTGATTCAAACAAAAGAATAATAATTTTAGAATACATACATTGTTCATTTCATTTTACAAAATAATACATATGAATTAGCTTAAATGGACCATTTAGCCATTTATTCTAAAATTCAACTAATACAGCAGATAGAATTCAGCTACCCAAGCATCTCTTTTAGATTTGATTATTCAAATGATTAAGATGCTATTTGTCAACTCTAGGTTACCATCCCTTTTAATTATATAGATAATCAAACTAAGAACTGCTAATTCTCTCTCCTAACTATTAATTGTTTGTAATTACCTACAGATTAAAACTGCATGTGTAATTAACTCTAAGAATTAATTGATACAAAGGAATTGATAGAAAGGAAACAAAAGGAGCTTAGTATTAAAGAGGCTCTGGGGACCCAAGACCACTAAACCCATTTGGTTCTGTCATTTCCTAATAAAGATATATTGGCTTTTCATTGGGCATTCTTCAGAGGCAGCTGCACGCACTGTAACTTCACAGCATTTAGTTTCTTGGTTGAGTAAAACCTTCTATGTGAAGTTCGAATTACTGTTGTCTTTTGCCGATGTCCAGATGAACCGAACAAATCTACTGTTTGTGACGTGGGGAATGCCAGTGAATCCTTTGCTTCCTCCTTTCTCCTCCTGTTCCCTCATGCTTTGGTAGCATGACCAGGTACACAGTCTTCACAGTTTTCTGTGAATCATTTGAGTAATTTAAATTTCTAAAACAGCTATGCTTATTAAGTTACAGAAACATCTCCCGCCTGTTTAAATAATTGGCTCATGTTAAGTACATAAATTTGAATAAAAGTGAAAAAAAACTTCCACCTGGGTATACTTAGAAACTATTACCATTATAACTATGAAGATATTAGAAACTAAGGAAAGATTATCTGGTAAAAATATTTTGTCCCCCAAAAGATGGCACTTTAAATTCCAGTGAAAACATTTCTGTCTTCTCGTGGAGCTGCATTGCTTGGGAGTTTTCCCTTTTATGCTACTGCTGGTTGCCATGCCATTGAGTGCCAAATCGGTGCTGGGATCTAAGAAAAGTGCGAAGCATTGTCAGTTGTGTCTAAATCGACAGGGAGATACGCAGAAGACACAGAATAACATGAACTTGTGGTAGAGAGATCCTAAAATAAGAAATGAGGAAATGCAAAGTCAGGAAGACGTCAGTGTGAAGAGGTCTTTAGCTCAAGTGCCTCATGAGGAGGTTTTTAATGTTCAAGAATTTCTGCTCCTCACTCCTGCTCAGTGTTTTGTTCTGTCCTGATGGCTGATATCTGGGATTATTGATGAAATTTTTAATTATTTCACCAATTAACCTGGAGCCTGCTCCTGTGTAGCCTTTACACACTCACTCACGCACGCACGCACGCACACACATCTAGGCTTCAGAGTTCTTTTCTCTGAGGCGTCACCTCAGAATATTGTTGACTCTGAGAAGAGTTTGTGATAATTTAGTCTGACAAATGGCTCTGGTTTTCTTTAAACTATAAGCTTATAACTTTGGGCTGACTTTGTGGAATAAACTGGGATTTGTTGCTTGTCACCTTGTGTGCCAGCTTCTGAGGGAAGTCATTAGCATACATCAGTGTGTGAATGATTGCCTTGAAGATTTTAGTGGAGGCTTTACTGCTTCCTGGAGTGGAAACGTTATAGCTATATTTTCTAGTGTGATACCTACATCCTGGAGAAAATAATACATGGCCTTTTCAACTGCATGAGTCTGTCTGGCAGGCAAACAGGATAAAATATTTGAAAGTGCTCTGAATTCTCCTTTAGAAATAAATTACATGTATTAGTTCCATATGGAGCTTTGATCCATTGGTGGTCAAGAAGATCCCCTGGGTTGCTCATATAATTCTATCGTTTTGGAGTTTTTCTTTTATATTTTCTCATTTTAATATATAATAATCATATAGATTATTGGGTTTCATTAAAATCTCTACACACACACACACACACACACACACACATCACACATACACTCAGACATATCCAGACACACACCACACACATCACACATATACTCAGACATATCCAGACACACACTATACACATCACACATACACAAGCACACACACACATACCACAACACACACACACACACACACACACACACACACACTGAACTTTGATCATGATTACACCCTCGATTGGCATTTCTTAGACTTCTTTCTCCAACACTCTCCTCTTTCACATCTGCATGGATACCTTTTTGTGTTGCATTTGTATCTATCTCCCCTGATCCCAACAGTGCACATGTCATAGTATAGCCTTTTAGATTTAACATGATGATTTTCTATTCCATATTTTTTTCTGCAGATGACACAATATCATCTTTGTGTTTGATTAAAAATCACTTGTTCAATTACTGTCCAGAAAAGGACACACTCGCAGAATAGTCAACTGATTATATCTGCCTAGACAGAGTAATCAGCCCTTAATAATTCTGCATCACTAAGGTCTGTCAGATGAGTCTGGGCCAGAAGGCTGAAGATTTGATGCTCCAACGTTCGGTAGTATAGGGGTTGTCCAGGTGTTCAGTGGTCTCTATAAATTGGCTAAGTTTTAGAAGCTATGCCTAGTGCTTCCCATAACTTCAGTTAACTCAGTCATTCTGGATTTCTGACGGCATTGAAGACCTATAGATTCATAGCCAATCCAGGCTATTTACTTTGAGAGAAAAGATCTGAGTAGATGGTTTTCAGCTGACATTCATTCTAAAGCCAAGAAAAAAGCCAGGTTCAAAACTAAGTGTTTTAGTCAAGAGAGACAACAGAGGTTCTGGTTAGTCAATTAAATGATGGACTGGGTATTAAGACTATCTTGTACCTCACTGGTACAAATAGGAATAATTATGCTCTAATTGTATTTAGAGAGAAAAGTTTTATTTTAACAGGAAGAGTGATATGTAGGAAGAGCTAAGGGGGAAGGAGCACTGAGAGGAGGAGATGGAGTAAGGAGAGAAGAGGAAGTAGAGGAGAAGCTAGGTGATGAGAGAAAGAGAGAGAAAGAGAGAGGGGGCATGGAGGCAGATGTTCACGTGTTTCCACCAGTCAAAGATAGTTTATATATCTAGGTTGGGTATTGGGTTACACTTCTGGTTGAGTATTACCATACTTATAAAGCCTTTGATTAACATTTAAAAAAATTGTATAAAAGCAAAAAGGAAAAGGGGGCACGGGATAGGGGTTTTCTAGGGAGGGGAGATGGCATCTGAAATGTAAATAAAATATCCAATAAAAAAATTACTTGTTCACACTCCACATTTTATTTTTCTGTTTATCTATTGATTGGCCCCTTGATTGCTTCTGTAACCTAGCTGTTATGTTAATACAACAAGAAAAGGTGGTTGTACAAGTTTCTCTGTAATAAGCTGAATTTGTTTCTTTTGGGGGATATACCAGAAGTATTATAGCTGGATCCAATAGAAGTTCTATTTCAGTTCTCTGAGGACTTTCCATATTGTGTTCCATTCTGGCCCCCTAACTTAAATCTGTAGTGAACCGTCCCCACGTTACCAGGCATCTGAGCAGCCGTTCTCAGTTTCTGGATTCTTTACAATAACCATTTGACTGGAATATAATTTTTTACATTTATATATGTAGTTTTGATTTACATTTGTCTTATGGCTCAAGATTCTAGACATCTTTTATGTGTCTATTGTGTCTGCTATCCTTCATTTGAAGTGTCTTTTCAGATAATTTGTCCATTTATTGAATTTATTATTATTCTTTTGGTGCTTATTTTAATTTTTCTTACTTCTTTATATACTCTGGATATTAACAACTGTCGGATGCATATCTAGCAAAGATTTTCCTCCAGTTTGTAGACAGCCATTTCATCCTGTTGTTTCTTATACTGCACAGAAGCTTTTTAATTTAACACAAACCCTTGCCATTGTTGCTCAGTTTCTCAGCTATTATGTGTAAAAAGGTTTAAAAATCCTGCCCTATGCTAATACCTTGAGGTTTTTTATAGTGTCTGGTCTTACATTAAGGTCTTTGACCTGATTTATAGAGGGGGAGGTGGGAGTTCAGGAGTCTGGTTAAATTTTCTTACTAGTGCCACTTGTCAAAGAGGGTTTTTATATAACGTGTGTTTGTGGCACCTTAGTCAGGAATCAGATGGCTGTAGCTGTGTGCACTGAGGCCAAATTTTTTTTAAACCAATGTTTGCATAGCTACTTTCCTCTCAGTGCTAATGAGGCAGAGACATATATTTTTTTATTATATTATTCATATAAGACCCCAGAAAAATTCATGAACTTAAATAGGAGATTGGAAAGAGATGTGCAGTTCTCTAAAACAGGGTTTCCTAAACTTTTTGACTTGCAATCCTCTTTTGCCTTAGAAATTGTGCCCCCAGGTATAGAAATCCCTAAAACAGGCATATAAATAAAATGCTTACTCATAAATCAAGAAATATTATTTAAAAACATTTCTCTCGTAGACATGTAACTTTGCCATTGAAGATTAAGTGGAGACTGCACAATTCTGAAATAGATGTGCTTTTTTACTTTATGGAATGAATTAAATCTTGGCTGAATATTTGAAACTGTAAGACACAGTATATCTGCATTGTTTTTCAGAGTTGATTGATATTTTTTATGCTCGTCAGTGCTGAGAACATTGCATGATATGAATTGTTCAAAGCAAAATTGCAGTAGTCTGTTTAGGGACCTTTTTTACTCCCAAGCCAAAATTCATTTAATGTATACAAAACAGGGATGTTCAAGCCAGCAACTCAAATCGTACTTTAAAAATCAAATTCTAATATAATATGACCTAAAGATTAAGTAATTCATGACTTCCATGCTTAAAAATGAAATCTCTGCTTTTGTGATTCAGTCATTATATTCCTACAAGAGCAGAAAAATCTATATAGTAAAAGAACAACTTGTATCCTGCTGTCATCTGGAATGTGAGCTGGGCTTTCCAGGCAGTGTTTATTGGCAGTGTTTGTCACAAAGACACATGAAACACAAGGTAGACATGTGTGGAGGAACACAGAGGCAGTGAGGGTGTACATGGACATTGAATTTTGAGTTAATTTTAGGTTGTCATGCTTTCTGAAGCTTTTTACTGTAGCCATTTGTTCCTGCCAGGTACACAATCTCATGAGTCTTCAGATGTAACTTAAGACACTGAGGACTAGTAGACACATGCAAACTCTCCTTGTGGCCATGCAGCAGGGAGAGGAATTGTGGGATATTGTTTTGACATAAGAAAGCTTTGAAAGGAAGCTGGAGGGATGACTCAGTGGTTAAGAACACTGGCTGTACTTCCTGAAGATCTGGTTTGATCTAGTACCCACACCTTAGCTAGCAACCACCCGTAACCAGTTCCAGGGGATCTGACACCTTCTTATGGCCTCTACGGCAATGGATTCATAGTACACAGACATACATGCATGCAAAACACTTAATACAAATAAGAAATCCCTCAACTTTACAAAAAAAGTACGAGGACTTGCTATACCTCTGAAATGTCCTGTGCAAATCTGCATCTCACAATGCTTATACAAGTCTCAATTAAAGTAAAAGATATGTGGCTTTTCCTGGTCCACATCTTTTGTTGTTTTAATTTAACCAGTTCTCTGTAAGCTTCTTATTGAAATTTGCTTCCACTCAAAAATTTCCTGTATTCATATTGAGTCATGAATGAAATATATGATTTATTGTGCTCTCTTTTAAAAGATATTTTAGATGTTTTGATAGAGACCAGAGATTTTTTTTTGACCAAACAGATAATCATATAAAAATAAAATATGCATGTATATTAAAATATGTGTACACTTTATGGTTTTAATTTACATTCTGCCTCCCTATAAGACATTTAGCCTATGATCTTATAAATAAATAGAAGCAACTAAATAGAAAAATTATGTCTGAAGTTTCAAAATTACTGTGCAATAACACATCATAAATATTGAACCAACATTTTTCTGAAGAGAATGTATGAGTAAATATTAGGAAAATTGGAAATCTGATATGATTTGGCTTATTTGGATGGTAAGATTGAACTAACCATTTTATTAAAGTAATGGGTAGTTTTAATAAATAAATTACCAGATAAATCTCAAATCTTATCACTTTCTTTTCTCTTTTTATTTTATTTTATTTGTTTATTTACATTAAACTCTCCCTCCTGGTCTCCCCTCACAGATACCTTTCCCCACCCACCTCCCATCTCCTCTGAGAGAGTGGCCCCCCTGAGTGTCTTCCCACCCTGGCATTAACTCTGCCAGGGTAGGCACATGCTCTCTCACTCAGGCCAGTTGGGGAACATATACCACAGTTAGGCTTTACGGATAGCGTCGGTTCTAGTTGTTGGCGGCCAACATGGAGACTGAGCGGCACATCTGCTATATATGTGCCGGGGCCTCGTTCAAGCCCATGTGTATTCTTTGGTTGGTGGCTCAGTCTCAGAGAGCTCGCAGGGGTAGAGGTTAGTTGTCATACTCATCATTTTCTTACAGAAAAGACTGCAGCAGAATTCCCACAGAACTGAGAGCGTCTGCTCCCTGGCGTTTCCTCTTTCACAACTTCATTTACTTTGCAGCTTTAAAACTTAGTCCCTAATAATAATTTTCTGGATTTCCTTTTAATGTACTTACCTGACAGAGAAGTTTTCATTTTATTTTTATATGTGCAATTCACAAATAGGATTTTACTTTAAGTCTTCTTTAAAAAAAAAAAAAAAAAAAAGGAGTCAACATTCTTGGAGAAGTGAGTACCTCGAATGAACCCGTTAGCTTTCGGACTGCACACTGGATGCATACTGTGAAGGAGCTAATTAATTCAAGTCTCTCTTTGTGCAGGGCCATCGCTTCTTCATCTCTCTCTGATGAGATGACAAGATGTGATTTTAACACAGAAAAGTGAGCCCATAAAGATGATTTGCTTTCCTTCTTGTATCATTAAGCACTATGATCAGTATGTACTCGTCTTAGATAAATATTATTTTAACCTCCATCAATATTTCTAGCTGACAGGACGCTTTACGATTGGAGGAGCACTGCATCGATAATATCTTCCCATTTGCCTCATGAGTCTGCTCAGAGAGTATCAGGATCCTCAGTGATGTTTAAAGATTATTATATGGTAAGTATTTTCAAATATGGACATGGCATTTATTTGTTCTTTTTTTTCCAGTAAAATATTGGGTCAATATTGATGAAAAACATGAAATTTTACAGTGGAACTAGTGGAACTACTTAATTTCTAAACTCTTCATTGAAATCCATTTTTTTTTAGTTCATGCTTGCAGTCCCAGTGCCTGTGAAGCTAAATTCAGGAGAAGGGCTGTGTGTTTGAGGCCAGCCTAGGCAACATTTGTAAGATATTGTTTCAAAATCAAAAGCAACCTCACTAAAACAACTAACTAAGTAACTAACTAAATATAATCTTTTCTTCCAGAAGCAAATCTTGAGCCCTTTTATCATGCTTTGTGTAAAATTTACTAATCACTTTGACTCATAATATGTGCATTATATTTTATTAGAAAAGCACTTAGCCAAAGGATTATCACATGGTTTCTTCTACATGTGACTACATGGCTACTATTTTCTGTATTATATCAAGGAGTTAAGTAGGGACTGAAGATGAAGACATCTACTTGAAGTATGATAATGGAAGGACTGAAAAAATCCAAATGCAGTTTCCTAACTCCTCACTTAGGGCTGTTAGAATGAAGAGTCTGATACAGAGCACATGAACCTATAATCTGACTGTCTTTGGGGTTCTTCTATTAGAGCAAGTCCTCAGATGCAGAGATGTGAATACCGCAGGAAATTCAGCTTTAAATATCTTTAGCACCAATTCTTTAAAAAAGATTACAGAGCTATGACACTGTTTCAGAGAGTCCATCTGTGGACCTCATGCTCTTACATGATCTCTATGTGTGAGTATGCATGACTCCTCTTTTCTTTTATCCTATATTTTTATATGTAGATGATTTATTTATTTTTCTTTCCTTTACATTTGCTACCATAGAAAAATATGACAGTGATTTTTGTTTCCTGTGCTGCCCGACTTGGTGACACGTTACCAGTTGCCTTTCCAAGTATGAGCCAGTCTTACCACCATCCCATCCTTGACATGATAGACTGTACCCTCTCAAACCATGAAAAAAATTCCTTCGTCTGCTACGTTTTTTAATCCTGGTGATATAAAACAGTCAGTATAGAAAATCAGTACTGAGAAATGGAGTCACTGAGGCAAACAAAGTGGCTCACAAGCCTTTGGAGAGGTTCTCAGTGGGAATGTGAAGGAGTTTGGAGCTTCAGGCTAGAGAAGCAGTCATGTGCTTTAAGTGGAGCTTAATGGGCCTTTCTGGTAGACGTTCAGAAGACTAAAATGCTTCTAGAAATGTGAATGTCAAAGTGTTTATGTGACATTTCAAAGGGGAAGAAAGACTCTACTAGGGACTTCCATGTTCCAACAATGGATCTGACTGCATTCTGCCCTTGTGTTGAAAATCGATGTGAATTAGAAATTGATGAATTTTTGCTTGGCATAGGAAACTTCAAAGTATTATAGCATTCAAGTTCTATTGTGTTTATTTCTCACTGCTTTTTGTCAGGTTTACATTGGGGAAGAGCAGAAAGTTGGAGAAAATGTTCACTTTGGTAGGAGAAGTGTGAACCTGGGTGAGCGTTGTAGACATGGTTGCTGTAGAGAAATTAGAGAAATTGTTCATCCTACAGTGTGCTTGCCACATTAGTGTGAGGATGAGTTTGGACCTTCAACACCCACATCAAAGTCAGACGTGGTGGTGTGTGTCTGCACCCCCATCTTTGGAAGGTGAGGAATGGAAAGGTGGAGCCTGCCAGCTAGCTACTCTAGCAAGTCCGTGAGCTCTAGGTTCAGTGAGAGACACTTACACACAAATAGAGAAGGTGAGCAGTCATAAGTCTTTTGTATAAGTGCAATTAGAGGCAATTAAGGCTGTAGCTTATCTCTGCATACCAACTATATGGTGTGTGTGTGTGTGTGGGTGTGTGTGTGGGGGGTGGGTGTGGTGTGAATGAGACAGAAGTTTGAGAGTCAAGCTTTCAGTCAAAGCTATGGCACCCCTCGCTTTTTCATTTTTCATTATTAGAAGTGGCTTTCATCTTTTAGAAATGGCTTTTGCTTTGTCTAAGGATTCTCCTAGCCTACAAAACACTAACTAGCATTTCATGTAGGGATACAAGTTCTAAGATTATTTCATGTTTTAAATAAGTAAAATTACTGCAAAATTATTTTATTTAATTAAAAATGTATATTATAAAGTTTCCTGTTTTGACTATTCTTACGACTCACTGAATGCAATCACACCCACACTCCTGCAGAACTGCGGCCACTGTCATACGTCTTCAGAACACTTTTGTTATCTAAAACTGTAAAACTCTGTCCCTGCTAAGTGCTAATTCTCCTCTCCTGTAGCTTCTTTGCTGAACTCCCAAATGCCAGCGCTGCACATGTTGCTTGCTTCTTCTGTGACTCTGACCACTTTAGGTACCTCAAATAATCAGAATTTTACAGTCTGTTTTCTTCTTTAGTGACTGGTAGATTTCACTTAGCTAATGTCTTAAAAGGTTATTCTAGATTGTATTATGTGTCAGATGTATTTCCTTTATTGGGCTGAACAATAATACATGTTAGATTGGGTATCTATCAAATGAACAGCTTTCATCTTTTGAATGTTCGGAAAAATGTTACTGTGAATTTGGGGATTCACATATCTGAATCTCTGTGTTTGTTTCTTTAGAGTATGTGCCAGAACTGAGATTGCTGATTTACATTGTATTTTACATTTAACTCTTTAAGAAATCATCTTATTGTTTGTATTGTTACTTCTTTGTATAGAATAAATAAAACTCTGTATCCTTGAGGAATAGCCAGTTGAGTTATGTTTTATGGCCTCTGAAAACTGAGATACTTATGGCCTTAATTATCTTGAAAGATAATATATTTTTTATTTTTCTGATTTTTTTATTATTATCAAATCATAATTTTTACTTTTTAACACAGGGGTTATAAACACAAAAATGCAGGATGTGGGGAAGGGGATGATACAGGAGCATAGGTGTTCAGGGGGAGTACAGATGTCTTCCAGAACAGTGTGTCAGCTGGGTGAAGGTTCAGGGGACAGATCACCATGACTCTGCCTATGATTCACTTGTCCTTATCTAAGTTGGTACTATCTGCCAAGGCTTTCTATTTACAAGGTCTATGACTATTCAGGCTGGTAAATTTCCACAAAAGCTCCTGTTTACCATAGCTTATAGCCATCTGTTTCAGTGTTTTTCCACAGAGCCCCAAGACTTTGTGTTAGCAGGCATATATATGTCAGGCCTATTGCTAATTTTAGACTTATGGCTGATTTTAGACCTTCACTATATAAGCAGGGCTGCCCCTGACATCTCCTCCCTTCTCCAAGTATAGAAGGGCCTTGGTGATTCTAATCTTGCCAAGGTGGGGATAGAGACCTGACCTTCAGTAATTAAAGGGGACCTTGTAATGGCTCCTGTCCTCCTTGTTATCCAGTGAGGCATGAGGGCCATACCCATTCCGATGTCTTTTTCCTGGAGAGGGGATACTTTTGACATCAACCCCTATGCAGTCAGGCTTGTCCCTCAGGGAACCTAGAAACATATTTTTAACTTTTATTCATATTCCCATGCAGTGCTTAGCCTTGCAGCCTAAGCAAGAATTCAGATGGCCAGTCAAAGGTGGTTCTGGGTGGTCCCTCTCTGTTTGGTGTAAGGGGCAGAAGTCCCCTCTTTTTGGTTGGGTGGAGATGGGACTTGGGAGCACCCTGGATAAAGTAACAACTTCATTTGGAGTCTCGTGGTCCTCCATAGCTCACTTATGATAATGTATCTGAATAGATTTTGCTATCAGATTATCTATCTATTGTTTCACAAAGTTAGTCAGCCTATTTAAGGACCAGAGACCAAAAGACATAAGCAAAAATAACCCAATTAATGGTACCAAGATGGAAGGAAGTAGGGTTGACAACCATTTAGAGTTTGAAAACCAATTCTTGTACAAGCTCTAATCTTTCTCTTTCTCTCTCTGTCTTTTCTCAAGACCTTCTCTAACCTTTTGAAAGATATTATCTAATGTAACTGAAACCTGTAGATACAATACTCCATCAAACATAAAAGTGTAAAATTACTTTATAATCAAATGGAAAAGACTACTGTCTTCATTTTTTCCTTTCAATCTCATGTTATAACTCAGAATACATAAAGCAGACCTAGAAAGTACAGACCTAGGGTACTACAATTATAATAGGCAAAGCAAAACAAACTTTTGATATTTCTCAGTATTCAGAGATGTAACATCTAATGTTTGTATCATTAGCACTGTTTTATTTTATGCATATTTGCATCTTTGTATATATACATACCACATGCAAGAAGATGATGATTAGACCCGCAAACTGGACTTACAGATACCCGTGAGCTGCCCTACAAGTGCTGAGAACTGAAATAGGTTTCCTTGAAAGAGTAGCATGTGCTCCTAACCACTAGCTTCTCTCTATCCTGGCCTGTAACATTTGAAAAAGATACAAATTAAAAGCTATATTGACAGAAGTCCCTAGCTGATCATTGTAAACAATACAGTAAAGGAACATACTTACTGTCAGTCATGCAAGACTTTCCTTGGTTGATTGCTTGATTCATGTTGTTGCATTAGCTCTGGGGCTCAGAAAGCTATCTTTGAAAGAAACTCATTCATTTTTGTGATCCCTTAGAATGAGGGAATGGGAGTTTTTCTTAGTGCATGTGCCTTAGAAGAAAAGTCTCAGGAAATGAGGATGAGATGGGCATATGGCCACTATAGAGCCATGTGGCCCACGAGCAACCCCATGTCTTAGGGGCAGGAAGAAACCTCTTGTTGTAGCTGAACCCACAGTGAAAGAAACATGCCTGACATTAACTTGGAAGTAGAGGATTAGCAGCGAATGCAACTTGGTCTTGCATTAGAATTACTTCCCTTTTTTATATTTTTATTTATGTGTGCAGGTGCATGTGCACATGTATATAAGTATGTGCCCAGGCCAGAGATGAACACTGTACCTAGATAGCATTGTAGATAGATTATCTGCTAGTAAACCCCAAGGATCTCCCTGGCTCTGCCTCCTCAGCACAGAAGTTTCATGTTTCCATATCCATATATTTTAAAATGGATGGCAGAGACTGAATCGGGTCTTCATTCTTGCACAACAAACATTTCGTCAGCTATCTTTGCATTCCTCTGTTTTTATTTTAAGAAGGCATCTTATGCCTTCTAGACTTGTATCTCCAGCCATTCCAATTCAATCCTCCAAGGGGAATGTATCCTGTATAGAAAGGGAGAAACAAAAAGGTTTACTTCTTTTTTTATTTTATTAAAATACTTAGAGCTTCCTCTCATAAACCAAAACAGTTACTGACTTTGTTGAAGTTTTTTATGAACAAGAGAAGAAAATTTAAATGTGAGCTGTTCATCTCAAATAAATATCACAGAATGGATATTTCACAAATGAAATTTCTTACAGTTTTCTTTGAAAAACATTTTGGGGGCTTTCAGTAAAAATGGGTTTTGTAAGAACCTAAAGAGTATTTTTTAATTTTAATTTGGATATTTTAATGTCTTGCATAGTTATTACTTATGTTCATTGTCAGGAGGCCATGAATTTTTTTTTTTACTCAAAAGAGTGAGTTTCTTATATACAAAACAGCAAATATGCTTTTAAAACAGTATTTTTTGAGAATTTAATATACTCATACAATGTATTTTAGTGGCATTTATATTCTTCCCTAACTTCTCCAAAAATTTCTGCTACCTCCTGAGCCACCCAATTTTATATTGATCCTCAGTTCCTACTCCCATCTTCCACCAACCTAGCAAGTTCAGTTTGTGTTGTCAGGATACCCTGGGCTCAAGGCCTGCCCCAGAGAATGACTGACACATAGCTGGGGGTGAGACATCATGCTTACCACCCCTTCCTCATGTTGGGACTTCCTCTGTGCTGAGCTTGTGCATCCTCTGCTCATGCTGTCACTGCAGGCAACCACTGTGAGTTGATATGTAGACTGCCCTAATTGTATCTGGGAAACTATTTTCTTGAAGTCATCCACTATCTCTGGCTCTTGCAATCTTTGCAACTCCTCTTCCACATGGATCCCAGGACCTTGAAGAGAGGACTGTGGCAAAGACTTGCACATTTATGGCTCAGTGCTCCAAACTCATTCTGCATGCTGATCAATTGTTGTCCTCTGTGTCAGTTACTATCAAGAAAAAGAAGTTTCTCTGATGAGGGTTGAGCAAGGCACATATCTATGGGTATAGTATAATGTCCTAAGGAGTCATTAAATCACTGTGTCTAACTCAGCAGAACAATAGAAATAGGTTTTCCCTTAGGACCCATGACCTATCTATCCTCAGGTTCTTGGCCTCATTGACAGTGGCAGGCATGGGTTTCAGCTCATTGGCCTAAAATCCAATTGAAAATCTGGCTGGTTACTCTCATAATATCCATGCCACTGCTGTAGCAGTGGGTACTTAGTCCCAGCAATTGGTAGGCTGAGGAAAAAGGATTGAGTTTAAGGCCAGCCCAAGTTGCAGTGTAGTCTGAGTTAGTAAGTGATATCCTTTGTGTTATTGCAGCAGTGAGCCAAACTTCCAACTAAAATGAGATCTTAGTATATGATTTTTACATTTTTCTTTATAAAAGACAATTGGTGCTTGACTTTGTGGAGTCATTTCACACCAGTTTATTTCCTGTAGAAACCAATATATCCAACCAAATTTCTCAATAATAATTGGCCTGTTGTTCTGAAATGCCCTCCAGTGAAAATGACATTTGAAGAGCACGAGCCTCCTGGATATTAGTAATGGCATTGGCAGTGGTTGTACTTATGTGCCTGCCAGTCAAATTATGCTCTTATTGTTAGTGTGCGGATAAGCTAGAATGTGGTTGTTTCCAGCACTGGGATGAAGACTCTGGAAGCTACACACAGAGAACATTTGAGCAGCTATTAGGTGAAGGAAAGGAACAGGCTGTGCACACCCCAGGGAATCCCCACCTCCCCCCCCCAACCTCCTGGGAGGCTAGGTACACTTGTTCTCTAGTAAAGGAACATTAACTAAATTTCTTAAAAAGTAATGAAAGAGAACAAACTGTAAAAAGGCAGCCAAAAAAGGCAAACATCTGTTACTGAACATGTCTCACTTGACTTCCTTTTAATGTTCTTAGGAATAAATTTATGAACTAGGGAAGCTTTAGCACTAATTAGCTTGTTTTCATCAAACAAAATGCACCAGACATGGATGTTGAATATGAATGAAAACTTCAGTAGTAACAGTAAGTAGATAAAGTAATGGCAGCCAGGGTAAAAGCTGCAGACTTTTGATTTATGGCTGTGAATTATGTGTTGATTTAAATTGTTATAATTTACTTCTAATGATGGTCAATAAAACAGTCTTTTCAAAGCTGTGTATTCAATGGACAATGGATGGATTAGGAAAGGGTTCTTCTTCAGTCATGCATGTAGGCTTCTGAGATGTGACAGTGATTTGGAGCTGTAAAATGACAGGTTTGTAGCACAAATAGCAACAGCAGTAATAGTGGTGGCTTTCAGTATTACACAGCCACATGTAAGTCTTCATATAAAAAAACTTCAGATTACAAATTTTCAGGAATTTAGAAAACTTTTAGTTTTAGAGGGGTAAGTTGCTTAGAAAATCTGTATCCCATTGTCCATCTTTGCAATAAGACATGTGGATATTCTCAGTGAGGGGAGACAGACCAACATACTGATCTGCGCTGGTTGGAACAGATCAAGTAAGACACCAAAAATCAAATGAATTAGGTTTTATTTTCATATATGATAACTAAAGTGTGTTCGTTTTTCTGAGCTTTTCAAATTTTAGACTCAGATGAGAAAATGATTACTTGTTTATAGTACAAGTGGCAAAGGAGTTAGTTGATGGAGTATGAGGAAAATGGCACATAGATACACATATAACTCCTATGCATGTACACATATGCACACACACACATATACCCCTGCATATACTCCCATATACACATACATATACATATATAACCATATATATGCTTGAATATACACAAATACATATAATCACTACATATATGTGTGTGTGTGTGTGTGTGTGCGCACACACACACACACACACACACACACATATATATATATATATACACACACACATGCACCCTGCATAAATACACAAACATGTACACATGCATATGGCTGTGTACACATATGTAACCCCTACACACATACACATAATACACACTTGTCCACATATATACATATACATGATATAACAAGCATTTACACACATACACATATATACACATAACATAATGACACATTCACACATATATACACATATACTCACAACTACACATATACATATATACATACATATGCATATATATACATATATACATATATATATATATATATATATATATATATATATATATAAAAACAGAAATACGCGTGTAAGCATATGCATGGAACAGAACCAGTGAAAAGCACATCTGTTATACTATTTCTACAAAGAAAACGTGAAGAAAAACTGGCTTAAGGATATCACAAGTATTTTGCTAAAAACACCTATTTTTCTATACTGATTAAAAAGATTCAAATTCTCCTAAATGTTTGACAGCTGGAGTGACCTTTCTCTGATTCCTCTTTTCTGGAGTCAGAATTTACTCTCCTTTTGTCAAATGATTCTCTCTTGGCTATGTTTTCTGTTCTTTCTCATCATCTACCACTCATTAGACAGTATCTTGGGTTTACCATGGGGCATGCTGTATGGCTGTTGTAACTCTTACACCTTATCCAAGAGTACAAACTCAAATTCTTGAATCTTAGAAAATCTTAACAGTAAAGAATGGATCATAGTGAGTCCTAACTGGAAGTAGGGGGTTATACTCCATTTGTTACAGATGTCAAGCAGTGGAGGTGGTATGCATAAGAAAGGAGTACTTGGGTTACTGAACTCAGGCTCAGTGAGGAATTCCTAATGGATTCCAGGGTTATTTATGTGTCAACCATGAAGGATAACTTTTAACTTCAAATTAGTTCAAGACTTTGTTTCATGTTTGTTCCTATGCTTCTTAACATATATTTATCACCATTCTCTAAAGCCTCTTGTCATTTTGTTAACATATATTTTTGTATATCATGCTTTTGATGCATATGTTTTGAAGAAAATTCAATTTTGACATTGAGTCAAAAATAAGAGTTGTGCTTATTATAATGCTTTTTAGCCTTAGTTTCTTTCAAAAATACATCCTAAATATCTTTCACTGAAATATATTCTCTTTTCTAGTGGATGAATCAACAGTAGTGGTATTGCATTTATAGATGGAATTTAATAATTTTTAAAAATTAATACATCATTTTTAATAGAATTTGGCACATATTATATAAGATTAGGTTTTAGTGGATATTTCTACTTTCATAGAAGATGAAATTGGTGTACCCTGATCTATTTTATATTTAAGTTTGTTATATATTGTTGAGTCATTCTTTAAAGAAGTATTATTGGTTTTGGATTTTTGAAGATATCTACTACTTCTGTTAGAAGAGAAATTCATAAAAGAAAACCAGATCAATAACCAAGTAAAAGCAGGCAATCATCTGTGAAATGCCTGAGAGTACTGTATCTAGACTGCAGTAAGGACTTATAGCTGTAATTAAGATCATTTATTTGTTGAAGATTTTAAGTTCTTTGGTAGAGAGTGAAACATAGTTTATAAAAATGTATACTACAAATTAATGATGGGTAAAGAAAGCATTCTTGTCATAATGACCTAAGACAGGCTCAGTCTTGTTAATGAAATAAAAAATGGGGAGAGGTGGAGAGCTTTTGGGGCTGCTTGGCAAGAATCTGACATGGGCCAAGGACAAGAAAGTAGGCTTCAGGCAGGAATCTAAATATTAGGCAAGAACAAAGAAGTGATTTCAGACAGGAATCTAAATTTTAGGCTAGAATAAGGAAGTAGGCTTCAGGCATGAAAATGACTTTGGGCTAGGACAGGGAAGTCGGCTCAGATATTTTGGCCATCCTGATAAGCCCTTAGAAACAGTGATCACGAGAGTGTTTACTAATTGGGTTTAATGTCTTTCTTGTTCTTTGACTATTTGTGTTTATTGTCTTGCTTGTTCCTTGACTATTTGCATCTATTGTATTGCTAGACTCTCAACCTAGAACTGACCTTAATACATGCACGTAATTAAAATGGTATAAAAGAAAAAAAAAAGGAGTGGGGATGGAATCGGGGGCTCTAGGAAGGGGAAACATATTGTAAATATATATAATATCCAATAAAAAATAAAAAATGTATACTACAACATATGTGAGTAAAGATATGAGAGTAATGGAGAAATTAATAGTTAATTAAGTACACAGATTCATAATTTTATAAATTAAATGATAATTATGCAGAAATTTAGCTGCGCATAATTTATCACCAAGTAAGAGATGATCTTATTATTGGTCACTCATTCAAGTGATTCCATAAAACAAGAGCAAACCAGAAGTTACCGATGTGGCTGCTGTTGAAGATCCTACTGAAGACTGGACCATGTATCCACACCACTTTCTTGATCCATCCTATTTTTCAAGGAAGAGGACACTTTGGTGAAAAGGAAAGGTTGGGGACATAGAATGCAGAAGAGACACTGTGAAAATAGTGTCACCCTGTTGTCATCTTCCTGCTAGTTTTCTTTAAATAAATCCATTTCAAGACAGCTTGAGGAGTGTAAAAATATCCTTCTCAGCACTTCCACTCTCTGTGTGGTCCATGTGTCCCTAACACTATTAGCATGTGGAAATTTGTTATCACTGTAGGCTCTGTGATCCCAACCCAAAATTTATTAAAGCAGATTATCTGCAGGGCTTTGTTATCCTTTCTTCTCTCTTTGATGTTTGAGATGCATTTTAAAAGATAATTTTCTGTGATGTAGTTTTTATGAGATTTTGAGATGTAGAGACAATGCCATAGGCTGAGTTTTCTGACAGTCACTGAAATGAGCATATTCTATTATGATTTAGTTATGTGGTAGCATAGGAATACATTCCTTGAAAGTTGGTAAGTGGGGTTATCGCTCATCAACTGTATCAAAACTCCATTATTAGATACTGAAATGTAATTAAAGAGAATGTTAAGGTTTGTCTGAAAAATATGCTAGTTTCTTTGAAATAGTACAGTTTTTATTCATGCACCAGTCTAGACGGAGTCAATAAGATGACATATCCATCCAAGTAAGCATGTCTCTGCATTGGGATCAAATTCATAGTGATTTATAAACTTTAAATTTTAAAGAACCCTCTTCCTGATTATTACCTCTCAGTGTCCTCTCTCCAAAGTGGTAGCAAGTAGGTTGGGATAGCGCTTGACTATTCCATAGGATTCCTTATGTGAAATTCAAGTGTGGTTAGGTTCTAGAAATTTTTAAATGATTTAAAGATGTAAAATAAACAAAACTGCTTAATACAGATGAATTAAAAATGAACAAGAACTCTACCACTGTTCTTTGCATGACGCTATGATTTATGTTTATAAATTAAACTTAGGTTAGAAAGGAAAACCAAAACTATTCCTTTCTGCAGACGACAACATACTGTATTTAAAAATCCCATGGAGTCCACATAAAATTTGTGGCTCTGATAAATATTTCCAACAACATATTAAGATATAAAATCAACACATAAACATCAATCGCCTCTATGTACAGCAGGAGCAAACTTACTGAGAAATAAATTAGGAAACACATCCCACTCATAGTAGCCTTACCCTGTACAAAAATCAATTTCAAACTGGCTCCCACACATTAATTTAAAATTGGGATCACTGAAACTGATAACAGAAAACATAAGGGAAAACATCAGGACATAGCTATAGGCAACATGTTTCTGAATAAAACCAAAATAGGAAAGAAAAGAATTGACAGTGCATGAAGTTAAAGACTTTCTGTACAGCAAAAGATACTAACTCATACTTTCAAGTGCCTACGCAAAGAAACTGGAGAGAGCATAGACTAACAACTTGACAGCACACCTGAAAGCTCTAAAACAAAAAGAAGCAAATATACCCAAGAAGAGTAGACAGCAGGAAATAATCAAACTCAGGGCTGAAATCAACCAAGTAAAAACAGAACTATGCAAAATATTAACAGAACCAGGAGCTGGTTCTTTGAGAAAGTCAACAAAATAGATAAACTCTTAGCCAGACTAACCAGAGGGCACAGAGACAGTATCCAAATTAATAAAATCATAGCTGGAAAGAGAGACATAACAACAGAAACTGAGGAAATTAAAAAAAATTATCAGATCCTACTACAAAGGACTATACTAAAAAAAAAAAAAAACCAATAAAACAAAAAAACAAAAAAACAAAAACAAAAACAAAAAACCTAGAAAATCTGGATGAAATGGACAATTTTCTAGACAGATACCAGGTACCAAAGTTAAGTCAGAGGCAAATAAACCATCTAAACAGTCCCATAACCCATAAGGAATAGCGGCAGTCATCAAAAGTCTCCCCACCAAAAAAAGCCCAGGACCAGATGGTTTTAGTGCAGAATTCTATTAGACCTTCAAGGAAGACCTAATACCAATGCTCTTCAAACTATTCCACAAAATAGAAACAGAAGAAACAGTATCCAATTCATTCTATGACGCTATAATCATGCTTACACCTAAACCTCACAAAGACCCAACAAAGAAAAAGACCAATCACCCTTATGAATTGGACTACAGACCAATCTCCCTTATCAATATCAATGCAAAAATACTCAAGAAAATTCTCACAAACTGAATCCAAGAACACATCAAAACAATCATCCATCATGATCAAGTAGACTTTATCCCAGGAATGCAGGGATGATTCAATATACAAAAATCCATCAATGTAATCCACTATATAAACAAACTCAAAGAAAAAAAACACATGATCATCTCACTAGATGTTGAAAAAAAAATTTGATAAAATTCAACATCCCTTTATGGTAAAAGTCTTGGGAAGATCAAGAATTCAAGGCCCATACCCAAACATAGTAAAAGCAATATACAGCAAACCAGTAGCTACCATCAAACTAAACAGAGAGAAACTTGAAGCAATTCCACTAAAATCAGGGACAAGGCTGCTCACTCTCTCCCTACATAGTCAATATAGTACTTGAAGTTCTAGGCAAAGCAACAAAAGGAGGTCAAAGGGATACACATTGGAAAGGAAGAAGTCAAAATATCACTATTTGCAGATGACATGATAGTATGCTTAAGTGACCCCAATACTTCCACCAGAGAACTCCTAAACCTGATAAACAACTTCAGCAAAGTGGCTGGTTATAAAATCAATTCAAACAAATCAGTAGCCTTCCTCTACTCAAAAGATAAACAGGCTGAGAAAGAAATTAGGAAAATGATACCCTTCACAATAGTCACAAATAACAGAAAATATCTTGGTGTGAAACTAACCAAGCAAGTGAAAGATCTACATGAGAAGAACTTCAAGTCTCTGAAGAAAGAAATCAAAGCAGAGCTCAGAAGATGGAAAGATCTCTCATGTTCGTGGATTGGCAGGATTAATATAGTAAAAATGGCTATCTTGCCGAGAGAAATCTACAGATTTAATCCCCATCAAAATTCCCACTCAATTCTTCACAGAGATAGAAAAAACAATCCTCAAATTCATTTGGAATAACAAAAAACCCAGGATATCGAAAACTATTCTCAACAACAACAACAACAACAACAAAAAAAAACTGCATGGTATTGGTACAGAGACAGACAGGAAGATCAATAGAATAGAATTGGAGACCCAGAAAAGAACACACACCTATGGTCACTTGATTTTTGAAAAAGGAGCTAAAACTGTCCAGTGTAAAAAGGACAGGATTTTCAACAAATGGTGCTGGTTCAACTGGAGGCCAACATGTAGAAGAATGCAAATCAATTCATTCTTATCTCTTTGTACAAAGCTCAAATCCAAGTGGATAAAGCACCTCCACAGAAAACCAGACACACTGAAACTAATAGAAGATAAGGTGGAGAAGAACTTTGAATACTTGATCACAGTGGAAAATTTCCTGAACAGAACACCAATGGCTCTCAGATCAAGAATTGACAAATGAGACTTCATAAAACTGCAAACTTTCTGTAAGGCAAAAGACACTGTCAAAAGGACAAAATGGCAACCAACAGATTGGGAAAAGTTCTTTATCAATCCTACATTTAATAGAGGGCTAATATCCAATATATACAAAGAACTCAAGAAATTAGACTCCAGACAACCAAATAACCCTATTAAAAATGGTGTACAGAGCTAAACCAAGAATTCTCAACTGAGGAAACTCGAATGGCCGAGAAGCATCTAAAGAAATGTCCAACATAGTCATCAGGGAAATGCAAATCAAAACAACCCTGAGGTTCCACTTCATGTCAGTCAGAATGGCTAAGATTAAAAACTCAGGTGATAGGAGATGTTGGTGAGGATGTGGAAAAAAATGAACACTCCTCTATTGTTGGTGGGATTGCAAGCTTGTACAACCACTCTGAAAATCAGTCTGGTGTTTCCTCAGAAAGTTTTATTATACCTAGTGCTACTTGCCCTTGCTGTCTCTGACTGGAGTCTGTCTACCCCCACTGCCCCCTCTGATCCTGGTTCTGTTAGAAGTCCTCAGAGTCTAGCTGTGATCCTGTGATCCTGGGATCCTGAGATCATGGGTGTATCAGGCGTCCTCAGAGTCAAGCTGTCTCTGGGATCCTGAAATCCTGGTGGGTTCAAACTCCTGTAATTTTATGTTTCTTGGCATGTTGTAATACCTAGGAATTGAGCTTCCTCTGGGTGTTTTGTCACTGGGTGTGGAGCGAGCACCCAAATTCTGATCAGGGCACTGGCTCAGACTGGAAGCCATTCTGGAAACTCTTAAATTCAAGAATACAAAACAAATTTACTTATAAAACCCATCCAAAATGTATTTGGTCACTTTTGATGCTTTATGTATGCTAATGATTGATCATTCAAGTAATTTCTCAGCCAGCAAGCAATGATACTGTAAAAACTGTGTCTCACTGCTCCTTCCCAATTGATAGGGGCATGGCTGACTTCCACAGAACAAGCACTACTGTTTATAGTCCAGCCTGGCAGGAAATCTTCACAGTTAATGTCACATACTTTGATGTGTAACTTAGCTTCATATGTATATACTAAAAATGATCTCTTTTCACAGATGTGTCATTGAAAACTTATTATTTTACTTTCAATGGTATGTTTATATATCATGTTTTATATGTAATCTGGCAAGGACATAAGACTATTTAAAATTATAAAAATTCTTTATGGCTCAGAAAATATGCCTTTAACCACATTTGGGGTACTAGGGAATCGGATGTTAATTATAGAATATCTTTTTATAGCAAATATATTTTAGATATTCACAGCAGTATAGTAAACTAACATTCTATATAGCAGTAACATGTAAAATGGAAGGCTAGAGAAGTTATATAGTTAATCAGTGAAAAGGTTTAATCATTACACTGTGAGGAACTGTCAGAAAGAAAAATAATTGAAGACAGGATAGAAATTGATGGCTTCAACAGCTGTTCTTTCTAAAAGGAAGTGAGTCTGAGGTGTAATAATATTGTGTAAATTCCAGCAGTGAGTCTCTGTTCCAGCTAATTCTGATATTTGAAAAGATATGTGGGGCAAGGAGTCTGGGAAGTGATGAGAGATAAATTTATTCAGGTTGTTACAAAATAATTGAAAGCTGTTCCAGGAGAGTTTGATTAGCTGCTTACATATTCTTCATCCAAGTGTTTAGGGAACAAGAAAGCTGTGTTTCTAGGCAGAAAGAAGGAACTTAAGGAAGTTGAAAGAAGCAGATGGCAGCTCTACAAAGAAGCAGCATTTCAAGGGAAACGCAGTTGAAATATCAAGGCAGAGTGCACTTGAGATTTGAGTATAGAAGTCTGTAGAAGACTCACGCTTAGGAGGAAAAACCCCTTTAAAGAAAAGTTGGCATTCATGGTTCAAAAAAGAAACCACAAACAAGAAATTCAACAAAACCAAAACCAAATTCCCAAATCTTTTGTAGTTAGGTTTTTCTAATATTTTCTAGAAGAAAGGAACACAGATGGACCAAGGTATCTTTCACGGTCCCACAGGTACCAATGTGTTCAAGGCTACTTCCCACTTTCTCTAGTATTAGATTTAATGTATTTGGTTTCATGTTGAGATCCTTGATCCACTTGCACTTGAGTTTTGTGCAGGGTGATAAATATAGATCTGTTTGCATTCTTCAATATGCAGACACCTGGTTAGACAAGCACCATTTGTTGAAGATTCTTTTTTTCCCCACTGTATGGTTTTGGCTTCTTTATTAAAAATTAAATGTCCATAGGTGTGTGGGTTTATTTCTGGGTATTCAATTCTATCCCATTGATTTTATACCTGTCTTATTCTATACCAATAGCATGCAGTTTTTATTACTATTGTTTTATAGTACGGCTTGAAGTCAGGGATAGTGATACCTCCAGAAGTCCTGTTACTGTTCAAACCGTTTTGGCTATCCTGAGTTTTTTGTTTTTACATATAAAGTTAAGAATTATTCTTTTAAGATCTGTAAAGAATTGTGTTGAAATTTTGTGGAAATTGAATGGAGACTGTAGATTACTTTTGGTAAGATGGTTAATCCTACAGATCCATGAGTGTAGTCGTGTTTAAAATCCTGGCCTGAGGTTCTTTCCAGCCTTAGACCATTTATGTTCCTGAACGAAACACACCACACACACACACACACACACACACACACACACACACATACACACACACACACCACACACACACCTCACACACACACACACCACACACACATACACACACACACACCACACACACACACACACCACACACACCCACACACACATACACACATACACACACACCACATACACACACACATACACACATACACACACACCACATACACACACACACACCACACACACACACACACACCACACACACACATACACACACACCACACACATACACACATACACCACACACACACACACACACACCACACATACACACACACACACACACACACACACACACACACACACACACACATACACAGTCTTTATATTTTTAATATGCCTTAGGCAGCGCAATAACTTGGCAGCTGTCTACCCTCTGTGTTGTTAGAACTTGCTTCATTATGGATAACTCCAAGTTATCACTTACTATTGACTGTGTTACATCTCGGCTGCTCTTAGCTTCAGTTGGACAGCACACATGGCCATGTTTCCATGGCTTAGCACTCCTTTGGTGGCTCTCCTCCTGCCTGCATATTTGTCTTCTTCCATGGCAGCTTATCTCTGCCCTTTCCTCCTCATAGTCCTCTCTCCCCAAGCCCCCAATACTTCAATCCCACCTATGTCTCTTCTTCCCAGATATTGGTTGTTAATATCTTTATTCTCCATTCAGAATTAACTTGTGGGCAGGATCCCAGGAGCTATGTGCAGAGTCCAGGACTTGGGGGCTTCCACTTAGCATTGCAATAGATGGTAAAAGACAAAACCTCAATGATTTTCCTTTTAGTTTTATAAAGGCTCTTTTCCACTCAGATATTAATGGAATACAATTACAACAATTATGTAAATTATAAGGTATGACATAACTTATAATGTTCAGTTGCGGAGCTGTTAGCGTGGGTCCTGTTGGACTGTGTTGTGGATCCCACGTGTCTGGGAGGCAGAAGCATGGGAATTTGACTGAGTTCACTCCACACTGTGCTGGGCGGACGCAGGGCTGAGAAGCTGCCGGGGCTTCACCCAGGCATGGAGAGATCTTAGCCTGAAGTCCTGTGGGGCTCAGAAGTCCTAAGGGCTCCTGAGTGGGGGTCTTTGGGCCAAGATGGTTGACCAAGAGGTTGGTCGTCTTGGTCCTTCAGCATCTGGGAGCCACAGAAAAACTGAGGCGAGGGCCTACAGGCTGGACCGGCCTGCAGCCAAGAGGAACGAGGGGGAGAGAAGCTCCAACAGTGCCCCATGGGTAGAGACTCTTGGTTACCAGGACTAGCTTGGCTGGCTCGGCTAGCTTGCTTGAGTTGGCGGCCTATGCAGCGGGAATGTAGAGAAGTCTTCTAGCGGGAGATTAGGCTATGGCAGTAGCTCATTAGTCAAAGGCCTTCTCCATGGTTCCCCACGGTGGGGCCCCAAAGACACGAGGAAGTCCATGGCTTTAAAAGGTTTATTGTCATCAGAAGAGTGAATGTGGCTGCACTCACCCCCCCCCCCCTAATTCTCAGAGCAGACCTGAGTTAAATAGGGAGGGAGGAGGGTCTAAGAAGGAATGCTTAATTGGCTATACTCTCTGGCCTTTAGGTATCTCATTAATATGGGAATCTCTTGAGGCCCTGAGGCCTGTAGTCATGCCCTCTACCTGTGGAGAGGCTGGTAGGGGTGCTGAGGCACTGATCAATGGACATCCTTGGCTGTGTGTCAGGAGCCTGGATTCTGGGAGTGAGGCAAAATGTATGCCATCCCTTGCAGTGTTTCTGGCAAACTCTAGCCAGTGCTCCACCAGAAACCAAGCTATCCTTTCACGGTCCCACATCCAGTCTATCATATCTGAGAATTTAGATAAAGTATTCTATTATTTATCCTAACTTAATGAATTAAAATTCTGTACCTTAGTAATGCTTGATTTTAATTTGTATTACCATCTTAATATCATATTTTTGAATCTAGAATACTTTCTGTAATGTGAAATAGCTTAAGTTCAATTGTGAGACTATAACTAATCTTCAAACCTGTCAGAGATTTGAGAAGGAATTAAATATTGCTTGAGTATGCAGGAAGCACAAAGACACAGTTTCCAAAATTTAAACAATTGACAGAGACTGCTTTGACAGTCCTCAATATTCCTATTAATGTTTTAGCATCTGTCTGAAGCCTTCTGTCCCAGAATATCTAACAGACCTTAAGTGAAGCAAAAATTATGAAGAAGTAGCTTGCCCTGTCTTGGCAGAGTTTACCTGTCACCTATTCTACATCCATTTGACCTTTTAGACAGCATTCTGTCTGCAGATATAACTAGGGCATTGCTTGTTCAGTGGCTAGCCTGCCACAGTTGAAGCACCTCCATCTGGAGGTATTGATGCTAAATATCTTTGTTGAAATGGAATGGGGGAACTGTCAGGAGCAGACCTGTCTCAAAATCAAAAGATCTTTTAATAATAAAATGATCTTAAGTGTTACATTTTGTGGATCTTGACACTTTTAAAAGCCATCTATCTATCTATCTAAAGATAGATGTTAAACATTGATTATTTTTAGCTATTTACTATATGAATAACCTTGAAAACACTTTATTAAAATTTGCTCAATTGAAATCTAATGTAACCATGAGTTTACTATCTATTAACTTGCATTACTTTGTAATCATCTTACCATTTGTAATAGCAGTTATTAAAAGGACTGGGTCTAAGCCTTGTATTCTTAAATGAGTTGGATAAACACCATGACTATATAAGAGTAACAAAATTAAGTTTAAATTTTGTATCAATATACAAAAATTTAAAGAAAACCTTAAATATGGATCAACTCAAATTCTGTTCTAATGTAAGAAAATATAGTTTCAGTTCTGCATCAACATATAAAAATCTCTACCAATATAAGATTGTGGCTATAAAATTATGGGGCATCTTTATATCTTCTGATAGCTTCCTCAATTTCTTTTTTTCAGTGACTTGAAGTTCTTCTCATATAGATCTTTTACTTGCTTCATTAGAGTTACACCAAGATATTTTTTATCATTTGGGGCATTTTGAAGGATATTGTCTCACTAACTTCTTTCTCAGCCTGTTTATCATTTGTGTAAAGGAGGGTTACTGATTTCCTTGAGTTAATTTTGTATCCATTCACTTTGTTGAAGGTGTTTATCAGATGTAGGAGTTCTCTGGTAGAATTTTTGGGGTCTTTTATATATACTATCATATTATCTGTGAATAGAGATACTTTGACTTCTTCCTTTCCAATTTGTATTGTTTTGATCTCCTTTAGTCGTCCTATTGCTCTACCTAGAACTTCAAGTATTATATTGAAGAGATAGAGTAGACAACCTTGACTTGTGCTTGATTTTAGTGGGATTGCCTTAAGTTTCTCTCTAGTTAATTTGATGTTGACTATTAACATGCTGTATAATTCCTTTATTGTGTATAGGTTTGTGCCTTGTATCCCTGATCTCTTCAAGACTCTTAACATGAAAAGGTGCTGGATATTGCCAAAGGCTATTTCAGTATCTAATGAGATGATCATGTGGGCTTTTTTTTTGTTGTTGTTTGTCTATATGGTGGATTACAGTGATGGATTTTTTTGTATATTGAACCACCCCTACATTCCTGGGATGAAGTCTACTTGATCATGGTTGATGATGTCTTTGCTGTATTCCTAAATTCTGTTTGTAAGTACTTTATTGAGTATTTATGCATCAATGTTCGTAAGGGAAATTGGTCTTTAATTTCTCTTTCTTCATTGAGTCTTTGTGTGCTTTAGGTATCAGGGTGGCTGTGGCCTCATAGAATGAGTTTGGAAATTTTCCTTCTATTTCTATTTTGTGGAATATTTTGAGGAACATTGACATCAGCTCTTTTTTGACAGTCTGGTAGAATTCTGCACTAAAATCATCTGGCCTCGTCTTTTTTGTTTGTTTGTTTGTTTTTTAGTTTTGTTTGTTTGTTTGAGGACTCTTAATTAGTGCTTTATTTCCAAAGGGGTTATTGGATTATTTAGTTTACCTGACCTTAATTTAACTTTCAAAGTGGTATCTATCTAGAAAATCATCCATTTCATTTATATTTTCCAGTTTTGCAGAGAAAAACTTTTGAAGTGAGACCTAAGGACTCTTCTATTTTCCTCAGTGTCTCCTGTTATGTCTCTGTTTTCATTAATGAATTTGTTAATTTGGGTACAGTCTCTTTGCCTTTTAATTAGTTTGGATAAGGGTTTGTTTATCTTGTTGACTTTTTTTTTTTTTTTTGAAGAAAGAGCTTTTTGTTTTGTTGAATTTTTTTATTGTTCTCTTTGTTTCTAATTGATTGATTTTAGCCCTGAGTTTCCTGCCATTTATCTACTCCTCTTGGGTGTGTTTGGGTTTTTTTGTTCTAGAATTTTCAGCTGTACTTTTAACTCCTTAGTATGGGAACTCTCCAATTTCTTTACAAGGGCACTTAATTGTATGAACTTTCCTCTTAGCACTGCTTTCATTGTGTCCCATAAGTTTAGGTATGTTGTGCCCTCATTTTTCTTAAATCCTAGAATGTCTTTAATTTCTTTCTTGACCCAGGGATCATTGAGCAGAGAGTTGTTCAGTTTCCATTAGTATGTAAGCTTTCTGTTGTTTCTGCTGTTCCTGAAATCCAGCTTTAATACATGTTGGTCTGATAAGATCCAAGGGGTTATATCTTCTTGTATCTGTTTCAGCTTGCTTTGTGACTGATTATATAGCCAATTTTAGAGAAGGTTCTGTGAGGTGCTAAGAGGAGGTGTATTCTTTTGTGTTTGAGTGAAGTGTTCTATAAGTATCTGTTAGGTCCATCTGAATCATAACCTCTGTTAGCTTCATTATTTTCATGTTTAGTTTTGGTCTTGATGATCTCTTCATCAGTGAGACTAGGGTGTTGAAGTCCACCACTATTATTGTCTGAAGTTTGATGTGTGATTTAAGATTCAGTAATGTTTCTTTTACCTTACAGTTGGAGCATAGATGTTCAGAATTGAGACATCTTAGTGGATTTTTGCTTTGATGATCATGAAGTATCCTTCCATATTTTTATATTAAAATGAATACTCCAGCTCATTTCTTGGGCCTATTTACTTGGAAAATCTTTTTCTAGCTCATTACACTAAGATACTGTCTATCTTTGTTGCAGAAATATGTTTCTAGTATACAACAGAATGATGGATTCTGTTTACATATCCATCCTGTTACCCTGTATCTTTTTATTGGGAAATTCATTCTATTGATATTGAGAGATATTAATGACCCATGTTTTAAAACTCCTGTTATTTTGATGTCTTTGTTGGTAGTGTGTGTGTTTTCTATTGGCTTTATTGATATAAAATTATTTATTTCTTGAGTTTTCTTGAGTGTAATTAGACTCATTAGGTTGGAGTTTCCTTTCTTGTATCTTTTGTAGGACTGGATTAGTGGAACGATATTGTTTAGATTTTGTTTTGTCATGGAATATCTTGGTTTCTCCATCTATGATGATTGAAACTTTTGCTGGGTATAGTAGTCTGGGCTGACATCTGTTGTCTCTTAGGGTCTGCAAGAGCAATGCTCAGGCCCTTCTAGCTTTTAGAGTTACTGTTGAGAAGTTTTATGTAATTTTGATAGGTCTGCATTTGTATATCAAACCATTTCCCCTTGGAGCTTTTAATATTCTTTCTTTGTTCTGTATATTTAGCATTTTGAGTATTATGTAGATGGAGGATTTCCTTTTCTGTCTCAATCAGTTTGGTGTTCTGTAACTTCTTGTACTTTATAGGCATCACTTTCTATAGGTTAGGGAAATTTTCTTCTATAATTCTTTTGAAGATATTTTCTGGGGCCTTTGAGCTAGGAATCTTCTCTTTCTTCAATTTCTATTATTCTTAGGTTTAGTCTTTTCATGGTGTCCCAGATTTCCTGGATGTTTTGTGTCATGAACTTTTAAATTTAACATTTTCTTTGACCAATGTTTTAATTTTTTCTATGTCTGAGATTCTCTCTTCCATCTCTTATATTCTCTTGGTGATGCTTATGTCTGTAGTTCCTGGTTTTTTTTCTGATGTTTTCCATCTCCAGGATTGCCTCAGCTTGTCTTTTCTTTATTGCTGCTATTTCCATTTTCAGCTCTTAGATAGTTTTATTCATTTTCTTCACCTGTTTGATTGATTGTATTTTCCTGTATTTATTTAAGTAATTTATTCGTTTCTTCTTTAAAGGCCCCTATTATCTTTAGAAGATTGGATTTAAGATCATCCTCTTGTGGTTCAGATTAGTTAGGATATCCATGATTTGCTATAACAGGATAACTGGACTTTGGTGGTGCCTGGGGATCTTGTTGATTGTGTTCTTATGCATCTGGTTTTCCCTGGTGTTGGCTGTATGATCCTGATGACAGCAGGACTTTTCTGGAAGGCAGAGGGAGCCATGAGCCTGACTGTGGCGGTTAGGGCACTGGACTCTGCTGACTATGCCTCTGGTGGACCCCACTAGCAAGGGATTTGTGGGGCAATGTTCCAAACTGGTAGTTCTTGGAGCCCTTGCTTCTCTCCATGGGGTAAACAAGAAGCTCTTAGAGTTCTGTAAGGCTCCGCAGGACCAAAGGGCAAGCACAATGCTTGTTAGAGGAGGTCAGTGGACTGCGTGAAACTCACCTCTGCCAACTGTGCCCTAGAAAGACCCGCCTGGGAAAGGACTGGTGAGGCACTGTTTCAAGCTGGTTAGACATGGGGCCCCAGAGGCCTCCATAGGGGAGCAGTATGCTCTTGGTGTTCTGCTCCACAGAACCCAAGTGTGAGCCTAGTGCCAGACAATGGAGGTCAGGGGATTGCAGGCAACTCACCACTGCTAACTCTGAAAGAGGATCTTATAGAACCCAAGATTACCAACCTAGGGATGGTACCACCCACAAGGGCCCTCCCACCTTGATCACTAATTGAGAAACTGCCTTACAGCTCTCAACTGAAGCTCTTTTCTCTGTGGTAACTTCAACTTGTGTCAAGTTGACACAAAATTAGCCAGTACACTATTCCTACAAGTTCTGTGCCATCTTTACTCCAGCACATCTTGCAGATGTACAGATTATAGGTCAAAGATTTTGTTTTTGGGTTGATCTCCTGCTTCTGGCAGGAAGTGACCCGGGATTACTACACACAGGCGAGAGTTGTTGTCTGGTCTTTCAATTGCTTTAATCTCTAATTCAGATTCATATATTACGGTTATCGAACACATGCAAAACCAAATAAGAGCAATACACACTAATGCAATTGCAGCTAATATGCAAATACAGTCCACATATCTTAGTCAGCCATGTATACGACCTGTTCTCGGCTCAGGTTCGGTTCGGACTTTCTCAGTCACCTCTATCAGTCTCCAGCTGCGGTCTCAGCGAGTCTTCCTCCGCCAGCAATACCTGGCACGATGGGGGGTATTGGATGATCTCATCAGGCGGTAGCTGTCAGCGAGTCTTGCTCTGCCGGCAATATCCGGTGCGGTGGGGGGTATTGGATGGTCTCTTGGAGTCAGGACTAGAGTGGATTCGGGAAGCTAGTCATGCTGGACCCGGAGAGTGGACTTTTGCTAGGGTTTTTATACTCTCAACTTAGGTTGGGGCGTTTCCTATCTTTCACAGCACACTTTATCACTCTAAGTCACACAGCACATCTGGCTTTACTCTTGTTTATCTACTGCCTATGCTAGGTCCATCTGGACCTTCACAAATGCTCCTTACACCTGGTTATTGAAGACAGACAGTTTGAGCTCCACATCCTCCATTACTTTGATAGGGTAAATGACTTTGTTAGGGTAAATCTTGTAGACTCCAGTCATCTTTACCAAGACTCTCTGTTTCTGCCCTTCCCACCTCTGGGCTTATCTCTCTTCCCATACCTACTTGCCTTAATTTCACCTGCAAGTTTTATTTCATTACTCCTTCCCAGGGAGATCATGAATCAGCCCTTGAACACTCCTTGTTCCTTAGCCACTCTGGGTCTGTGGATTGTGGCACGATTATTCTTTACTAAACAGCAGAATCCAAAATATACAGAACTCAAGAAACTAGACACCAACAAACCAAATAATCCAATTAAAAATAAGATACACCAGATTTAAACAGAAAACTCAAAACAAGAATTTCAAATTGCTAAGAAACACTTAAAGGAATATCCAATACCCATAGATATCAGGTAAATATAAATCAAAACTACTTTGAGATTCTGTCTTACACCTCTCAGAATGGTTAGGATCACAAACATGTGACAGGTCAGGGTTGTAAGGTTGTGAAGCAAGGGGAACACTCTTCTATAGCTGGTGGGAGTGCAAATTTGTATAGCCATTATGGAAATTAATATGGAGGTTCCTCAGGAAGTTGGAAGTCTATCTATCTCAAAACCTAGCTATACCATGTCTATGTATATACTTGAAGGATGCCTCATCCTTTCTCGAGGACACTTGCTCAACTATGTTCATAGAAGCTTTATTCATAACAGTCAGAAACTAGAAACAACCTAGATGTCCCACAACTAAAAAATGGACAAAGAAAATGTGGAACATTTACACAGTGGAATATTACTCAGCTGTTAAAAACAATGACATCATGAAATTTGCAGGCAAACAAATGGAACTAGAAAAGATCATCCCGGGTGAGGTAACCCAGACCCAGAAAGACAAACATGGTGTTTCTTCACTTATGAAGCTCTCATTTTTCTAATATAATTGTAGAAAAGGTATCTTAGTACTTAGAAGTAAATATCACAAGAAAGCCATGTTCCACCTAATGAGAATGTTAGGGACTGAACCACCGTCCTCTCTAGAGCAGCACAAGATCATGACCACTCAGCAATCTCTTCAGCTCAGATCTTCTCCTTTTAATGTAGCCAATTAATCCAACTAAAAATTAATTGTTCATGTTTTTACTTTAGTCTCAACTCTGTGGTTTGTTTTGCACATGCACAGTTCAGAGGACAGTTAGTAACTGAAGAAGAGTTACATTCTATAGATAGATAGACTTCCAACTTCCTGAGGAACCTCCATATTAATTTCCATAATGGCTATACATGATACAACTAAGATTGTATCTAAAGAAATGCAATGTAAAATGAAGTTTAGCAAAGTAGGTGAGAGCTATGATTTTAAGTAAACAACTTACACCTTCAAACAATTGCAACATCTTTACATTTCATCTTTATGTCACCTTTTAGATTTTCTGAGGATTTATATAAAATATGTTTTGACTTCAGTTATCAAAGATAAACTTGAAGCTTAAATGTGAACAGAAAAGACAGATTTTCCAGATAGTATGTACATGCCATATTATACCACAAAGCCTTCCATTAACAACAACCTCCCATGCTCCAATTTTCACTCAGTTATCAGGATTATTTCAAATTTCTCATACTTATTTTTTCAAAAATAAAAATCATGGGCAATTATAAAGTAGATGAAATGGATTTCTTCACCTTTGCCTCACAGTAGTCAGAGGTGATGATTGGTTATTCAAAGCTATAATGGGGTGGTCTACCCATCTAGTCTTATAATTGATTAGTATTAAAGAAATGTATAAGAAAACTGAGTATCAAACATTATTTGATAGAGTCACTGCTAGTGACTCTAGCATCTTACACCAGCCTTGTTTTGAATGACATATGGAAGATATTTTTTCACTGAATGTAAATTGGTTTCTCTTACTGAACTGTTTTTCTGGGTGTTTTTACACTGATCTTTTGGGTTCTGCTAACAAAGCACAAAAATATACGTGACTTAACAAACAGAGTTAGTTATCTCATAATTCTGGAAGCTGAAAGTCTAAGCTTATGACGCCAGCAAAAGGATTTCTCTCCCCTTATTTGGAGCTTTTTCACCTTTTTCCCCTGCATCATCACAGGATCTTATTTTGGTGCCGGTTCCTTTTCTTACAAGATCATCAGTCCAGTTGGATTAGGGCCTCACCCTTGAACTTCACACAGTTTTTGAAGCCTTTGAGAAAAAAAATATAGGAATTAAGGCCTTAAGAATTTGAGGGTAATGTCCATAATTCTTTGACAGCTAGGAATTTGATATCTAAATCTGATAAGATATACCAAGTAATATCAGGAAATATTTCACATCATTCTTCACTTATATTTCCTCATTAACCTGATTTAAAGTTATTTTCATTTTTCATAGATGGCATTTGTTCTATAAAATGTTACATCAAATAGTTTATAAAATTGTAAAGATTTATTTGCAGAGTCAAATAAATAAAATTTTATCTATAATACAGTTACAAAATACTTGCTTGCTAAAGTTATTACTTGGAGTTATATATCTGGGTGCAAAATACACCGAAGAGGATTCAACAATTACACTACTTTGAGCATACATACATATTCACATGGATATTTGGGTTTATGATATACATTAGAATATAAATATATTTTTATTATGAAGATTTATTCTTCACTTGAAACTATAACAACATAAATTAAATTAAAAGTTTACAGGTAGTCAAGTTATTTTCTTCTTATCTCAACTCTTTCCAGAGACCCTATAAGAAGAAAGATCTACAACCTATCAAGAGAGACCTGAAGCCAGACAAAAGGTTGGTTTTTTATACCAGAAAAGAAAAAACACTAATCAGTGTGTTTATTTTGCATGTTGACAATATATCTGATGACTTTAATACTGAAATATAAGGAAGTATAGGTTATTGAGATCTCAATTAATTGTGTTACATTTGTTCAAGTATGTGAATCTCTGTGTATTCATGCTGAAGCCAGAGTTAAACATTGAGCATCTTCATCTATTGTTAGTTACTTTATTACTCTGAGGCAAGCTTTCACACTGAACCAGAACCTCAGCTAGACTGGCTGGCTAGTGAGCTCTTCAGATCCACCTACCTTTTTGCCATCATGCTGGTGTGTGACTTTTTACATGAGTGCTAGGGATTTGAAATCAGGTCCTCTTGCTTACAGAGCAAATTCTATGAAAAGGTCAGTTTCCAGATGTGTGCTTTTTCATAAACTGAAAAAAACATTCATTTATTAACATTATTGGAGAATCTGGGGCTATAGAGTAACTGGAAATTAATTATGGAATTCTACAAAGGAGAAGAATCGAGAGAAGAGTTCTTGGTCTGAATGTAACTCTTCTTCAGTTACTAACTGTCCTCTGAACTGTGCATGTGCAAAACAAACCACAGAGTTGAGACTAAAGTAAAAACATGAACAATTAATTTTTAGTTGGATTAATTGGCTACATTAAAAGGAGAAGATATGAGCTGAAGAGATTGCTGAGTGGTCATGATCTTGTGCTGCTCTAGAGAGGACGGTGGTTCAGTCCCTAACATTCTCATTAGGTGGAACACGGCTGCCTGTAACTCCAGCTCCAGAGAATCTGGTATTTTTTCTGGCCTCCATGGGTAACAGACGACATTGGCATAACCCTTTCCAATATAGACATATTTAAAAATAAAAATAAATCTTTAAGGAAAGATTCTAGATGTTGGAATATGTGTTTTGTAAGGAAATTTTATGCACAAGATGATGTTCATAAATCAGGGGCCTCTCAACATGGAAAAGGAAGCTATGAAAATAACGAGGGCAACTCTAGACATGGGACATTTAAAAAGAAACCACCAACTAACTAGACCAATATAAATGTAAACAAGTCCACATCCAGCACATTATTAAACAACAACAACAAAACAAAAACAAAAGAACCCCAAGGAAGTCCAAAAAAAACCTCAAACCAAATACTAAACAAAAAACCTTGCACAAATTATAAAAATCAAACAAAAAACAATGAAATTTAAGGCAAACAATAAAGCAATTAACAAATCAAAAAGTTATTTAAAAAGATGAATGAAATTTATAAGCTTCTATCACATTTGATTCTCAAAAGGATGAGAGAAGATGCAAATTAATGACATCAAAAATGGAAGAAAGGGGATTATTCTATATCCTGTGACATGAAAAGGAAAATAAGCAGTATATAAAATATTTTATGAAAATTACATTCACATAAAAGAGAAGAATTAAATTTTGTAAGAAAAAATGATAAAATTGACACAAGGAGAAATAGAAAATCTAAACAACCCAGTTAATTGGATGTTATTTTAACTTCCCATAAATAAAGTTATCTTAAAAATAATAAATATTAACTGTCACAAGTGAGTTATTTCTAAAGTTTGTGATACCCTTTACTTAAAAATATTCTTCTGCTGAGTATTTTGATTGAGAAATCCTTTTTCCTCATAACTATTAATAAATTAAAATTATTCTAGCCCTAATACTTTTAAGAAATTTCGCGTTTCAGATAGTTTCATTTGTTGCAGCTGCTTGCCTAGATCTAGCAAGTTGATCTGAATTCTAAACATTTCCTCATATAAGTCACCATTTGCTAGAGTACTGGTTCTCAACTTGTGGCATGTGACCCCCCACAGGGGTTGCATATCAGATAACTTGCATATCAGTTATATTCAATATTTATTTTACATACAATTCATAGATGAGAATTCATGAAGTCAAAATTTATAAGATCTGAACAAAAATCTTTATTTTTTAAAATATGTTATGTCTGTGTATATATGTGCAGATGCCTATAGACGCTAGAGTTGGGAATTAGATCCCATGAAGCTGTAATTACAGGTAACATCATGGATATTGGGTACCAAGCTTCAGTATTCTGAAGAGCAACAATTGTTCTTAACTTCTGAGTCATCTATCCCCATCTGTTTAACTAAAAATCCTTTTATACTATATGTTTTGATTATTTTCTCTCCTCTAACAACTTCTCCTTGATCCTCCTCACCCTCCTTTCCCCACCCAACTTATGTCCTTTCTCTCTCTTACAAAAACTCCCACAAAGTGAAAAGTCAAAGCAAACAACCAAAAATCCAGTAATACAAAAAGTGCCTCCCCCCCCCAAAAAATACAAAGCACATATATAAAAAATGGAGTTTAATTGTATTGTCCAACTGCTTCTGGGCATAGGGCCTCCCCTCCAGTGTTGTTGATACACCTAGAGACGCTTTATTGGAAAAATTGAATTTCCTCTTGCTAGTGGATATCAAGGGTAGAGAGCTTCTTGCTTAGGGATGAGGCTCCATGTCCATTTCCCCAACTCATTGCTGGGACCCAAGCGAAACCCAGTGTAAACCTCATGCTAGGACCCTTCTTGTTTGGTCCTGAGCAGGTCTAGTGTTTGCTAACAGTCGTTCCGGATGTATGTGTCCTGTTGTGTCTAGAAGACCATCATCAGTCACCCGCAGCTCTCTCCTCTTCCACAGATTCCCCCAAACCTTAAGGGGAGGAGTTGGATGAAGACATCTTTAAATCATAACTTTGAAAGCTTTTAAGCTTTGTGTACACTTGAGAAGACTGTTGACAACTGATACGATTAAAATATGCTAGAGAAAGCTCTATTTTTAAGGAGAAATAAGAAATATTTTGAAGAAAACCAATCAGTTTCAGTTCAGTCAGAATTACCTAACTAATATTTTTGGGCTTTATTTATTTAACTGAAATAAGTAATGTAGAATTTATAAACCAGAAATAATTGTTCTCAAGGAGGTGACTTTTTATTTTTAATTTTTAGAAAATAAAGTGTGTACATGAATTTAACATATGTGCATTTCCAAATCTAAAATTTTCTTAAATACATGTAAAACTTTGTATTTTGTACTGATACTGAAGTGAAATCTCCTTTCTGAGAGTGACATTTTGTAATTTCTCTAGGCTTAATCTACTTTTCACTATTCTAATACTTAAAAATCATCAAATATGGAGCTCTCTGACTCTCTGGCTAATGTCAAAGGGCTTAGATGAAGTTAGTTCTCCAGCTTTGCTATTCATAACATGCATTTCTCTTGGGCTTGCTTGACTCCCTGTCTGCAGTTCTCCTTGGCAGATATCTCATGGTCCTGCCATTTTTAACATCTTGTGTTCTATAGCACAACCCAGGCTTCAGTTCCACAACTCCACTCAATGGTCTCTCAGGGCCTCTTGCCTCTCACAACTTTCATCTAGGGACCGCCCTGCCACACAATACTAAGAAGCAGTGAGTCTCTAAAACCATGAGAAAAATCCAAGAATCCCTTATCTTTCTAAACTTTGAAGCACCAGATGGAGGATACTGTCAAAATGACTGTCAGCTTGGCATGGCCTTGGCCCCTTGAACTACATTACCATTAGCTTTTGCTTGCAGTTGCCTTCCAGGAGCAGAAAAATGTCTTATGCTGTCTTCTGCAAGCGGAAGCTTAGAGGGGTAGGATCTTGGCCTGAGAAGACACTTTTTCCCAAGGCATATTTGTCCTCTCCTTATGGACACTAATCTTAACAATCATTGCTTCTCTTCCTGCATAAACCTTGGCTGGAACATTATTAGGCTTGTGGTATTCTTTATTCCCTTCTGTTCATCTGTCCATTTTGTATTTTTTTTCTGTACCATTGTAGACTATATAACAATGATTGCTAGTAACCTCACAACAGAGCCACCATTAATCTGCTCTGATAACTGCACCAAAGAAGTTAGTTGGTTGATTTTAATTGTAGTTTCAAGAAAATGCTTAGGACATGGGCAGAAAGCATTTGCTGCCAACATCATAAGAATGGTGGGTTTGTAACCCAGCTACCAGTATTGTTCCTCTCTGAAACCTTTTGAGCAAAGCCCACACAGTCTGCGTTGCTCTCGGTGCTGTCTTCCAGGCTCCTACATAATTTAATTGTTCTACTACAACCACTAAATCCTTTCATAATCCTCTAAGAAGTAGAATGGTCACAGAAATAGCCCATTCTCTTGTACCAAATTTTGTATGACTTACTTTTTTCCTATTACTGTGATAATACACCATGACTAAAGCCTTCACATAGGGACTGCCCTGCCACACAATACTAAGAAGCAGTGACTCTTTGAAGCCATGGGAAAGATTCCAGGATCTCTTATCTTTCTAAACTTTGAAGCATTAAATGGAGGATACTGTCAGGATGACTGTGATAATACACCATGATAATAAACCTTTTTTATAGAAGAAAGGGTTTATTTGAGCTTATGATTCCAGAAGGACAAAGATTCATCACCACCCTGGTGAGGAAACAGAGCAGGAGGCAGGCATAGCTACTGGAGCAGCAAGCTCGGGGCGCTCATCTTAAAGTTCAAGCATGAAGCAGAACTAGCACCAGCATGGTGAGGGTCAACTTTCAACATTGCAGCTATGCAAAGCTGTAAGCATGGTGTTTTTCTGAAAAAAAAAAAAAAGCCTGGAAAAGGGGCTTGTACTGTTTTGTGAGAGCAGATGCTTGAGAGAACACATGATGTTTGGAAAGGGTATGAACATAATTCAATAGAAAGTGGGCTATGCTATGTGGTATTGGTTCGCCTTGCCATTCTTTGCTGGTCATCGTTTGTGCTGCTTCTACAAACTCCAGTCCACTTTGTAGAATCTTTTGATTTTTTCTGGATTGAACTGCCATTACTGTTTTGTGAATGGTGTTTGTGAGTGGATCATGGATTGAGCTACTGCAGCTGTGAGCTGAACTGCTGATATCCTGACAATGCAGATTGGAATCACTGCAAACAAAACAAAACAAAACAAAACAAAAAACCCAAAAAACTATTTTAAAACAGGTTTACGTCCTTCTTTGCCCTATTAACCTTTTCTTTCCACTACCTCTGGTGGGTGATAGGCTAAAAGAGAGGTTAAAACATTTAAGTACATTTATTAAAGTAAGGTGGTTTTATTTTTTTTTTAAATAACCCTACAAGGGTTTATTTTCGCTCACAATTTCTGGTTTTAGTCAATTCTACAAAAGATGTCATAGGCAAGAACCTGAAGTAGTTGGTCATATTACTTTCAGTATCAAGAACAGAGAGAAATGAAATACAGACATGCTCACCTGCTTATTTGCCTGCTTCTCTCAGCTAGGATTCTCTTCCCATATCCTCTTCAGAACCTCCTGCCTAGGGAGTGGTGCCAACTATAATGGGGTGTCTTCCTACAACAATGAACAATCAATATTCCCCTATAGGCATGCTCATAGGTCATGCTCATCTTGATAATTTCTCATTTGAGGCTCTCTTTCTAGTTGTTTCTAGTTTGTGTCAAGTTAACAGTTAAAGGTAACCACCACAGGATCAGAATAATTTCTTCTTCTTTAGTTGCCTACATTTGGTATTTTTTCACAGTGATAAGAAAGTTTCTAAAGATTGTATGTGGACTTTGAAAATAGTCTTCCTGAATTTACACATATTAAAAGTAATTTCCTGCTCCACAAGTTTAGTAACATCAAAGAGAAATAAATAGCTAAACTGTAATAAAGCAAATGGATTCAAGAAGACTTTCTTACTCCTTTTTTGCTTGGTCTAATACTTGGTACTCTTTCTTTGTTATGTAAACACTTACCCATCATCAATCTGATAACAGATTTGAACAGCAAACTTATAGGACCATGCTTTGCAAATTTTATTTTTTCATTTCTTTCTAAAAGAAGACATTTGGTATTTTTTGGAATTCTCATATCATATTCACTACCCAGTTTCTCATAGTAAACAAACAAACAGATAAATGTGGAAAGTTGCTCTTGTTAGCCTTGAACACTTAACCACTGAAGGGACACTTCAATTTTCTTTATGCGATCTTTTCTTAGCTTTAGCCTCATTCTTTTCCTTCCAGTCTGCTAGTTCCTCCTCTTCAGGATAGCATGATCAGTTCAGAAGAAGCTATTCCATTTCCAGTATATCCCTAGACAGTGTGTAGCAAGCTAGAAGATACATTAACTATATTCAACCTTTACCCCCCCCCCTTTTCCAGATTAATCTGGGTTCTTGGCATGGCTTACTTTATCCAGTGTTATCAGTCTAGTAAGTAGAGAGAGCCAGAGAAGATCACCTTGATGTTAACCCACTAGCATGAGGTTGTTATAGCTAGTAGGAATAGCTAGAAGAGGAAAACATCTTTGAGAAACACTTCTGTCTCCATGCTTCACACTTAACTCCAAGTCTTTCTCTAGTCTGTACCTTCAGTGTTTCTCCAGGATTGCTTTCTAGTGCAAGAACAACTAAGTGCAGGGCAAATAAAATTATCCTGTGGTATTTGGTTTGACCTGTGCTCTCATCCTTCTTTCTGGTTGCCTCGCCGTGAGTTTGCCTGCTTCCCATACTGTCAATAATTACTGTTGTCTTGCTTACTACTATTGTTAAAACGTTTGAACTTTCTCTTAATTGTGGAGTCTGTGCTTTTCAGTTCCTGTATTTTTCCTTCTTGTGGTATTTCTACTCAATAGAGCTACACATCCCTGCAGGAACAGGACCAAGCAGTTACCTATTGTAGCACAGATCTCAGTGCTACAATACACAGTGACTGCTGTGTAAGCAGAACCCTGATTCCAAATCTAGACTGATCAAATTAGAAGAGGCATTGCACTGTCAGGGGGTTAGCGGGGAGAGAACACAAAGTGACTAGGTACTAACCATGAGAATGTCTATGAAAACTGAGTAGAGCCTGTTGGCTATAGCTACAGGTTGAAATGAAACCTGCTTTCTCCCCTAGAGCCAAGATGGCTTGGTCTATATACTCATCCATGTATACAGAAGAGACATATTTCCACTGACATCTGCTGAAGGATACAGCAGCGAGTAAAGAAAGTACTGTCCTATGAAATGTACAGATGGGTGGCTAGGGGTGAGTGGCTCTGATTCTTGCCTGGAATCAGAAGGAAAATGACTGAGGAGGAACAAATCATGAAAAAAAGGATAAACAACAGTCCTCACCTTTAAATTACAGCACTATGCCAATAGCAGTGTGGAAGAATGAAATCCCAAGGATGGGAAGGCAGAATTGCAATGGCTTTTTCTTAGAGGAAGTTACAAAAAGTGCTAATAGAGGGGCAGAAGCCTGGGGAAAGGGGCCTCCCAACTCTGACGATGTCTGTCTTTCCTTCCTTTCTACTCTCCTTTGGCTTATTACTGCTGTCCCTTTTTTGGGAGATATTTTATTTGTTGTCATCAGGGTTCCTAAACTGATATATCTCATTGGAAATGTCAAAATCATTCTTAATTGTTAAGGGAATTCATTACAGTTGCTTCTCCTCTAAAGGCAATAGAGTCCCTGAGCAATCCCACATCTATGTAGAGAGCAGAGAGATAGAGGGGAGTCAGTAGAACTAGATTTCCTGCCAAAAAAGCTTGGTTTGGAATCAGAGGGCTGCCACATGAGACACAAAACACCTTGCTGTGGGAAGATCAGAAAGACTCACTGGCTTCTCTATTCAGAGACAAACTTATAAAAACTGTGAACCTGGTAACTGTGAATTTGAATAATAACCCTCATAGTCCCTTTGGCATGAGTACTTTAGTCATTCCAGATGTCTTCCAGGATAATTTTCTAGAGTGACTTACTAGTAAAGCATGGAGGTACAATACAAAGTGTTGTCAGATGTCTCTATTGTAAAGAGCATTTCCAGAAGCAGAAACCTTCCACATGAAGTTGGAATCAGCTCTGGGCGAGCAGAATACTATTCTCTTTCTGCTCCTACCTGTGCGTTGCATGAAAGGATCCTTTTTTCTGATGTGTGAATGATGCTCCTCTAGACTGCTTATCTATACTAAGTGGAAGAAATAATTGTAGTATTTGAAATGAATTTGAAATTTAAAAATTGTTACTGTATTTTAAGGAAAAACCATTGGAAAACTATAAACAAACTCATCTTTTCTTAAATACTAACAGGCTTGGAGAATTGTTTCTGACTCATCTCACTCAAACTCCCTCTGTTTTTGGTTGACTTCTGTCATTTACTGTCTGGAATATTCTAGAAATCTATTTAGATTTTTAAAAAGTGCCCCATTCAGAAATTCAGAAACTCTTGGAGACTTTAAGTAGGATTTCAGCTTCCATCTTTTAATATGGCCATGGTAAGACAGACTATAGACCCTTGAGTGGTTAAAAATAGATTGGCACATTGTGGGAATCATGGGGGAGACATTGGAACTAAGGGTGCCATTTTGAGTAGGAAAGGTAACAAGGAGCAAAGAAAGCTCAGAAGAAAACACATCTCATTCTGATGTTTTAAAGTGCTTTAAGATTTTTCCTAAATTAAAGTGACATTATCTTCCACTTCAGGAAGATTGCATCTCATTTTAGAAAGTTCCAGCAACCTCCTCTGATTTCTGGAGTGATCAGGTTTTGATGGCATGAAGTACTCAACGTTTGGAGAGGTTTGGAAATAGATAGTATGGAAGCAGAAGATCCCTTTTCTTAAAAGCCTTGTTGAATTCAATGCACCGTTTTCCTACTAAGTAGACTTATTTGGGGAATTAAAGTGGCCCGCTAACTTGTTGGCTCATTCCCAGATTGCTCTCAAATCCACAGTCAAAGCATTGGGACATCACATGCTTGTGCTTAAAGGCTGCACATTCAGGAAATGGAAGCCCTCGACACAGCTTGGTAGCAGAAGATCCGAATCAAAGTAAATTGTGTAAATTATAACTAAATTGCAAAGCATTTGAACAAAGCAGCATGCTAGTATAATCAGAAAAGTTGTGATATTTGCTTTGTGATAATGCAGGCTGGAAGAGAAATTGGGGGTGGGGGACACTCATCATCAGTCTCTCGATGTATTTCTGAACTTGGCAACCTAGACTCGTTTTCTTGTGTATTTTCAGCTAAAAAAAGTATTTGACTTTAAAATAGCCAAAATAAGTATTCTTTAATCACATTCAACCTATGAACAGATGGACAAACAGTGCTTTCTATAAATGAGGCATACAAAATACTTGCATATGAGCCAAAAACTGGGTAGTAGCAATAGCTGAACGGATCTCTAAAAGTGATTTAGTGTTTAATATATTATTATATAAGCACCAGCAGTTGAAATGAAATTCCATATTCAAATTTGTTAAGCTGGAAGTCAATAATGCTCAGACAATTAACTTACTAATTAATTTCTTGCATCTTTCCTCACATGTGATTTTACTTAATGGTTGGTTTTGTCTCTGAAACCCATGTGATGTGATACTTTGATTATGTATTTGTCAATAATGTTTAAGTGGCAACACAAATGCAGCCATGGTTCTTTGGTCTTTCCACTTTCTCATAAAGAGGGAAGATTATGGGGATCTGCAGACAAACAACATGATCTCTTCAGGTTCTAGACCCAGCCTCTAACGACCTATATATCCCACTATAAGGACAGCTATAAAGACTCATTGGTGGCCAAGAATCTCCATGAAAAGTATAATTTCTCTCTTTATCACAATTTTATAAAGACATAGTAAACAGATAATTTTCAAAATTTTGTTTGGAGAGAAAGACTAAGGCTGATTTCTGTTTATTCTCTAACTCAAAGGGTTCCTTTGGCCTCAAGACAGTGTTCATTTATCACTGTCATACAAAAATATGCATTCTATACTGGCCTACTTCAAATGATCTGACAATTTTTTTTTTTTAAATTATAACAACAAATTTTCCTTTGCAGCTCAGTGCTTTATTTGCATTTTAGAGGTTAGTGGAATATTTGCACTATTTTGGGACAATGAGTAAGAATTATGCAAAGTGGGCATTTCTTCTGTCAGAAGAATCTAATCCGCATGTGATTTAGAAACACTGTTAATGTCCCACAGGAATATTTTGGTATGTTGCTTCCTATTCCTATTTATATGCATTTTAAACAAAAGATACAAGCATTAATGTATGTAGTTTAATATCTTTATTCTCCTAATGTCAAAGACATAATCAACGTTGGTTTTATGACTTTATCATTTATGAATTATTATAACTTACATAGATATGTATAAAAATCTATGTATAAATGAAGCCACAGTGGATATTTTCATGCATGTGGATTACCATAATTTTCAAAAAGAATAGTGGGTTTTTATTCTTATAGTAGTAAGAGATTTTCTTAAATAATCTATGTAGCAAAAAATTATGTTGGGATTGTTTCATTAAAAAAATTTAAATTAAAAATAGATTCTTTCCTTATACAATCCATCCTAACGGTTTTCCCTCCTCCCACTCTTCTCATCTCTCCTTCACCTTCCCTCTCCCCCATATCCACCACCTCTCCATTTTCCTTTTAGGAAAGAGCAGGCCTCCAAGACAAACATGATAAAACAAAATAAAGTAAGACAAGGCAAAAGCCTTTCTATTGAGGTTAGACAAGGCAACCAATAGGGGGAAAACAGTTCAAAGAGCAGTCAGAGGCATACCCATTCTCACTTAGGAGTCCCACAAGAACACCAGTCTATCAGCCATAACAGAGGACCTTGTGCAGATCCATGCAGTCCCCATGCTTACCAATTCAGTCTCTGTGAGCTCATGTGAGCTCTGCTTAGTTGATTCAGTGTGCCATATTTTCCTGGTGTCCTCCATCCCCTCTGACTCCTACAGTTACCCCCCCCCACCTACCCCATTTCTGAGGGGAGAAATCTGATGGAGACCTCCAGTCTAGACTTTTTACATAATGTCTGCATGTGGGCCTCTGCACCCCTCTTATCTGCTGTCAGAGAATCTGACCTCTCTGATCACCTCTCTGATGATGACTGGACAAGGCACTGATATATGAATATAGCAGAATATGATTCTTTTATTCAATCACAATTGGTTCTACACTAGGTCTCTGGGCTGTCCAGTCTTTGGTTTCTGGGCATTCAGATGGTATTGGGTATGGGATTCCTCTCATGGTGTGGACCTCAGGTAAAACCAGACATTGGTTGGATTCTTCTACTAGTTCTTTGTCCCCATTGCTTTAGGACATCTTGCAAGCATGACAGACTGTAGGTCTAGTGTTTTGTGGTTGGGTTGGTGTATAGGTCTCTCTTTTTGTAACCTATTGATTACTTTCCTGTGCTAAAGAGACTAGAATCTTTAATAAAACTTTTTAATGAAATTGGACAGTTTTATGTAGTGTTTCCCTTTTAATTTTGAAAATGAAAAAATGGTGTCCTATTATTATTTCTATTTTAACAAAGTTGTTGTTAGAACATGTTCTCTTATGTTTCTCATAAAAATTTTGAAGAACCATCTTTGTGTTTTAATTAATGACAATAAAAACTTTATTTGAGAACATGATATCTTCAGTGTACTCTGGTTATCACAAACTAGGCTTAGAAATCATTATTTCTAAATTAGCATATATTGTGAGACACTATACAGTATGTTTGGTTTTGTGAGGATATGATATCATTTTCTAGAGATGCAATTTTTTATAATTGGGTTATACACAATTTTATGAAGACATATTTGGATAGTAGAAACTTAAAAATAGCTATTATTTTCCATTTAGAAAATGAGTATAGTCTGAGGTTTGTGAAGAGATGTTCCTACTCTCTTTTGCCTGAGCACCTGCTATTCTTGTAATGTGTTAGTGGACAACAGCTAAATGATTAACTGGAGTTTGAATGTATAGTCAAGGTTATAAGAATTAACACTGAATGAGTTAAGACAATTATTGATATGAACTCAGTCAGAGTTTACAGAAAAGAGTTTGATATTGCAGTTATTTTATAGATATATATCTGCTATGTAGATGAAGATTCATTCACAGGCACAGTTTGGGCCACATAATTTTGTTCAGCAACCGAAGCTTTAATACTGCTTTATTGGTCCAATTTTACTAACGTATGAAGGACAAGAAACACATTAAACACAGAAATGTATTTACTAAAAAATGGCACAAAGGATGACACTGACTAAGGCATCAGTAACTGTAATCATTTGTGGTTTTTACCTGCCCAGCTGGTAAATAATGCCATGTTTTTATTTATGAATGCTTTTGGCCTTAGTTTAGTTTTGCTTCTCAACTAGCTCTAATTTTAATTTAACTTGTTTATTCTAGTCCTCGTCTGACACATGGCTGGTTAGTTACCTTTCTTCCATTTCATACCTCCGAGTTCCCCTGAGTCTTGGCAGTGAGTCCTCCCTTGTCTGACTCTTTCCCATTGTTCCTCTTTCTGCCTAATGTCCAACCTTCTACTTATTAACTAGCTATTGGCTGTTCAGCTCTTTATTGACTGGTGATGCTTTTACATAGTACTCAAGATATTTTTCCTATAATAACTTCCTTCTAGAAGATTGATCCATTCTTTAGTTTGTTATTAGTAAAAACGTAATTTTTTAGTGTAACATACAAAGTAATTGGGTTCAGCATGTTCTTTTCACGGGTACATATAATTACTCTTTGTTCTCATTCAGCCTCATTTCCACTATCTTTCCATGTGCCCCTTTCCTCTCCAACTAGTACCTCTTTTCAGTTAATCTTAGTCTCATGTACCCTGGGCTGGCCTCAAACTTGCTGAGTAGCCTAGAGCTTCTGGTCCTGAGATAACAGGCAGTGGGACCAAACCCAGCCATGGTAATTATTAAAAATTTAGAAAAACTAATGCAATGATAAAATACTTAGTAAAATCATTTGTATGTTTAACTTATTTCCCAGATGAAGTAGACTATCATGTATTATTAATCTCTACTAACATATCTGTTGATTTCATAACTTACAATATATACAAAAATTTCTTTAGGAATTTGTTCCCTTAAACACCAACATGTTAGTTGGAAAACTTCCTGTATCACTTAGAAGTTATCCATTCTAGTGTGTACAAGTGAAGGCAATTAATAAATTATATGTAGGTATTCAAAGATTTTGCTCAAACTTTGGAAGAAAATAAATAGAAATTATAAACTAAAGATCATCAGGATGATTTTGGATTAAGAAGCTTCTTTTTATGAATCAGACATTATTCTGATGTCCTTGTTAATCCTTTTGCCCCAACTAGCAGGTGCATAGCTGTGGCAGCAGTCTTACCCTGGGAAGTCTGTTCCCAACGTTCTTTTTTTCTGTGATAAAATTCTTAAGAAAATATGGTCTTCATAAAGCTGTCATGCTTTGATTGTGCCTTTCAGAAAACATGATTGATGACTTGTGTGCACCTTATCACAGGGCATATAGGAAAATGTAAGGGAAAGGCAAGACTGGCCTCAGATATTTGAATGAATAGGACCAGCTTGTTTAGCAGGAATCCCCAGTAACCATGGTTCTCCACATAATGTTCGTAGAAATGTAGCCATTCATCACTTGGACCTACTAAAATATCATTGACACCAAGGGCAGTGACAAAGTTTGTGACTTTATAATGTCACTACAAGGAAGGGCTTGTAGCTGCTCTTTTTCAAAATAAAAAACAACAGTAGTTTGGGCATAAATGACAGTTAATATCAGGGATTCCAAATTGTGCAAAAATCAATCACAAAAAAAAAGGAGGGAAAGAATTTACAAGCATTAATAAATTGAATGGTTTTTTTGGGGGGGTATCAGGAACATTTTTATGTAGGGAAACTATATTAAAGGCACAAAATAAGTCCTTCTCTGTCAAATTAAGAAGAGACTATACTGTATAAAATCAGGTAGTCAGTGTAACAGAAAGGATTTCACATTGAATTTTATTTTTTTCTCTTTTCCAACCTGAGTAACATTTGTGATTGGCTTTTCAGTATTAGGGACCAATCTCAGGGCCATGTTCATGTCAGACAAACACTCTTGCTGAGTTAAATTATTGGCCACTCTATTTAATGTTTTATAGCCATGAACTTGTAAGGCTTTGCCTATTTTATTATTATCCTCATCAAAATTCATCTGTCTCCATTTCATGTATCTTGTACTTTCTTTCAAATCCTGTAAGAACAATTCAAATCACTCTAGGAAGCCATCTATAAAATATTCCATCTCAGTTTTCTTTTTACTTTAAAAGCTAGTCATTATCTATCCATTACTGATCAATATCTGTGTTTTTAGGCCCTAAAGTAAAAATTTTCTTTACATTTTCACTTATTAAGAATAATCAGTTTCAACATTTTTAAATGTTTGCATTTCTTATAAAAATTCTTGAAAACATTAGACATGAGCTCAGTAGCTCTATCCCTCCTGTCCCTTCCTCCTTAACTCCTACTGCGACCTACTTTCTCTCTTCAAATCCATGAACTCTTCTTGAATTATTACTCTTGTGTGTGTGTGTGTGTGTGTGTGTGTGTGTGTGTGTGTGTATGTGTGTGCATGTGTGCCTGTGTTTGTAACCTACTGTGCTGATAATCACTTGTATTGGACAACTTATGTGGGAGCTTGTTTCTGGAGGACACTGCTTTCTCCTATCTCAACCGTAATTGACCATCTTTGGCTCTTTATCTAGGGGTGGGGCCTTAAGGAATTTTCCTTATTCACACTGGCAGGTCAATTAGTTGCCACTATGTTGGTTTTGTCTGGCAACCATGAATGCATTTTCCTTGTCATGTGTAGGAGATTCTATCTAGCAGCAGATGTTCCCTGAGTCCCTGGAACTTAAAATCTTTCTTAGAATCCATTGACTCGCTGTAGTTCTTCATCAAGAATTGAGGTTTTATGAAATTTCCTCTGTCTCCATTGGCATGACAACTGATGTTGTCATTATCCAGATCTTGTTTATGCAACTACATTGTTGAGATTTTATGAGTATAGTTTCCCTACCACATATTGAAAGACACTGTCTAGCACTGCCTTCTGGCTCTTAAAATCAAGGAATTATATGCATTCTACTTATTCTACAGAATTATCTATGAATAATATTGAAACTCAAATTCCAGAATAGTGTTATACTAGAATAGAATTCATATGACATATTACCAGGTAACAGTCTTCAATGCAAATTGTAAGAAAAAAATACAAAAGACAGATTAGAGATTTCTTGCTTTTCTACTGACAACCATGCTTTGACGGCTACTTTAGATGTCAAAATCAGACTTACAACTTCTCAAATACCAAGGAAAGAGAAACAATAACCATATGTAAAACAAAAAGCAGACTTGCTCAAGAATCCACAGAATTAATGCAGAAATAAAAATATACTAGAAGAAAATAAAGCAAACCAATGTCAGTTTGAAGAAAATAAAACGAAAGTCAGTTTGAGTCAGAGATTTAATCTTAGAATTAAGAAAATTGGGTTTGAAATTCCCTGTTACTCAGCTATTAACAACAATGAATTCATGAAATTCTTAAGCAAGTGGATGGAACTAGAAAATATCATCCTGAGTGAGGTAACCCAATCACAAAAGAACACACATGGTATACACTCATGATAAGTGGATATTAGCACAAAAGCTGGCAATACCCAATATACAACTCATGAAACTCATAGAGAAGGAAGACCAAAGTGTGGATGCTTCAGCCCTTCTTAGAAGGAGTAACAGAATACTCAAGGGAGCAAATATGGAGACAAAGTGTGGACAGAAATGGAAGGAGGGGACATCTGGAGACCATTCCACCTGGGTATCCATCCCATGTGCAGTCACCAAAGGTAGATGCTGATGTGGATGTCAGAAAGTGCATAGTGACAAGAGCCTGATACAGCTGTCTCCTTAGAGGTCTGCCAGAGTCTGACATATTCAGAGGACGATGCTCACAGCTAACCACTGATCTGATCAAGGGTTTCCCAATGGAGGAGCTAGAGAGAAGACTGAAGGAACTGAAGGGGTTTGCTGCTCCATGGGGAGAGCAATAATACCAACCAACCAGAGCTCCCAGGGCCTAAACCACCAGCCTGGGAACACATAGGGAGGGACTTATGGCTCCAGCTGTATATGTAGGGAAGAATGGCCTTATTGGGCATAGGTGGGAGAGGAAGTCCTTGGTCCTGTGAAGGCAGGATACCCCAGTGTGGAGGAATTTGAGGATGAGGAGAAGGAGGTGGTTGGGTAGGTGGAGGCACATCCTCATAGAAATAGGAGGAGGGGGATGGGAGAGTGGGTTTCTGGGTGAGGATGAAATGGGGAAAGAGGATAACATCTGAAATGTAAATAAAATATCCAATAAAAAAAAAGAAGAAGAAAAGTAATTTCCTATTCTGTGTCCAGGAAAAGAGAGTTCTGTGGTGGGTGGGCTGCCCTTTGGATTTTTTTAGATATGTGCCCAGGAGTCATAATAGTAGTGTTTTTTAATTCCTATATGCTAAGAATTTGCAAGAGAAGTAGAACTTGAGAGACACTGAAAAATCAGTCACCATGTTAAACACAAATTATATCTATGAAGAAAACAATTTGGATACAAAGTTGCCCAGGCTCCATATTCATAATACACAGTACATACATGCTCACTGTAGAGAGCCCACATTTTCTTCCATGCGTATCATCATTACTGAGGGTTTAGTTGTTAGTATTGATGGGCCATCATGGTTTCTAGTGTAAGCCCTCTGTGCTTTTCCTGTTGTCAGTGACCCTGCTTGCCACACTGCTGCCCCTCTTTGGTCTAGTGTCAGAAGTCATTTTCAGCTGATGTTGGGTTGGCATATAAGTGATATATGGCTGACTTATATAAAGTGACTTACATTATTCTAATATAACTGTTGGGGCATGAAAATTATTTGGACTATTGTGTCCTTTTTGCATAGTTGGAGGTCAGTTTGAAAGATTCCCTTTCTTTTGGATTTCCTTCTTTTAAAAGTTTAATGTTATGTATGATATATTGATTTTAGCATCTTTATCCTTTTTTGAGAATGTTATTAATATAATTGAGGGAGGTTATATATTAAATTCTATATTCAAATCCTAGTACATTTTTTGTTTCAGTGTCTTTGTTACTGAAGGCTGAACTAATAGTAAAGGCCTGTAATTCCAACTTCTCTAGAATCTGAGTCCCAAGGTTCATGACTTCAATACCTGTAAGGGACACAGTGAGTTCATGAGCAACCTAGTAAGACCATGTCAAAAAAAAAAAAAAAAAAAAAAAAAAAAAAAAAAAAAAAAAAAAAAAACAACAACAAAACCAAAAAACCACTAAAAAACAAAACACAACCAAACAAAAACAAAATAAAACCTCAAAAACCCACAAAACAAAACAAAACAAAACAACAAAACAAAACAAGAAAGCTGGGAATATAGCTTGATGGTAAATTGCTATGAGGCCCTGGCTTCAATCCTCAGTACTAAAGTGTGTGTGTGTGTGTGTGTGTGTGTGTGTGTGTGTGTGTGTGATTCTGTATGTGTGTGTATGTGTACCTTCATCATCAAAAGAATTTAAGAAGGTACACATATATACACATAGTATATTTATTTTTCTAGTTATCTCTAAAAAGTTTTTATATTTTATTTTCAGGTCTAAGACTGTTGTAAAGTCTGATAAAGTAGACAGCAAAGTTAAAAGAATTGGACCACACATAGAAATTTACCAACTATTCCAGGGAAGAAACAAACCCATATTTACTAAAAGAATTGTTAAACTGGTCGTCACTGTCCAAGCATTTATCAGGGGGTGGCTTGAACGCAAAAGACTTCAACGAATAAAGAGCAAGGTAAGGACTACCTTACAGATAAGAATGTCTTTAAATTTTTCTGTGTAGATGTATGGTTTTTTGTTTGTTTGTTTGTTTGTTTGGGTTTGTTGTTTCAAGACAGGGTTTTTCTGTGTAGTCCTGCCTGTCCCGGAGCTTGCTCTGTAGACAAGGCTGGCCTTAAACACAGAGATCTTCCTGCCTCTGCCTCCTGAGTGCTGAGATTAAAGGTGTGCACCACCACTGTCTGGCTTCTTATGTAGATTTAATTATAGAATTTAAATAGTTTGCCTGGAAATAGGTATGTGATTTATTTACAAATGCTCTATTATCTCTACAAAAATCTATGATTTTTGATTGAGAAAAATCAAATGAGTAATTTGTTCTGGAAACAGTTTTGCCTTCTGAGAATTTGGGCACTGAGCAAAATACTATGCTTATCCAAAGTTCAGCAGTTCTGGGACTAGAGCATACTGTCTTTTTTGGTTTTGCTAATTACTCTCTAGCTAGAATAATTAAGAGCTTTCTGCTTCCCAAGCTCCTGCGTACTTTTGCAGTGCATTAAACATTTCCTTTGAAAATAACTGTGTGTAACCCTTTCCTCTCACAATTACCTTGGCAAGTTTTAGAGAGAGCAACACTGAGTTTCATAACGAAAGACAAGTATCCCCTTTGGCTGCAAAGACAGAAGAGGAGCTCAACTAGATGGTCCTGGGTCCTGGGTCCCCTCATAAAACTATGAGGGGATAAGGAATGCCCTCACCTGAGGTCTAAAGCTTGGTAAATGATGGAGAAGCATACACAGTCTTCAGAGTAGCCCATTAGAAGGATATTTTTGTTAGGTCCCGGAGTACCTATTTGTAAGAACACAGCTATCTGTTTGTTTATAAGTGAAAATAAATCCATGGCTTTTATCATTCTGATGGTAAATCTAATGTCCTGTTAAAAGTAAACTCTTTATCCATCACTAATTCTGTTAGGTAGCCACTATCTAACATGTGAAGAAATCCAAGCTTCAGTAAGTCAAATCACCTTCTCAAAGTTGAGTCAAACAGCTGATAGCAGGACAGTCTGACACCCAAGAATGCTTATTCTACACAGCCTATTGCCTACTTGAACTACTTCCAGCAAGACCATTTCTTAATCCAATCAAAGCTACATCATAGATGCTTCTCTGTAGCTCAGACCCAGGTATTGTATTGCTTACTTGAAGTTTCCATAGTTAGGTCATACTTCACGTGGCCCAAAATGAACCCATTTTCTTACTTTTCCAAGTACCTTTGCTCCTACACTGCATACACATGACATCCATTGTGCAGTCACAGCCTAGAATTGTCTTGCATTTCTGACATTTTTGTTGCCATACCCAGTTGCTGTGAGTTTCACATATTTTCCTATATTCTCTTTTTCTCCGCCATTTCCCTCAGATTTTATTTTCATAAATAAAATCTCACATGAAGGATTACAGTAGATTTCTAGTGAGTTTCCTTGGTTATGGGCTTATTTTCATTCAGTCCTCTGTAGTATATGCCATATTTTATACTTGACACATTTCCCTTCTTCTCGTAGTATTATGCTGCCTTACATTGATAGGACATGAAGTGGGAACTTCCTGACATGGACATATGACCTCCTATATTTCTTGGGATTCTGTAACTTTATAACATGGTGCTTCTTTGCATACTCTTTAGGAATTAATAAACTCTAAATTTTAACTGTTCACTGTTATTTTGTGGCTTTGACTTTTAAAATATTACAAAGGAAAATGTTATCTCCTCCTCCTCCTCCTCCTCCTCCTCCTCCTCCTCCTCCTCCTCCTCCACCTCCTCCTTCTCCTCCTCTTCTTTTTCACTTCTTCTTCCTCCCCCTCCTCTTCCATCTCTTTCTTCCCCTCCTCGTCTCACAAACTCCGAGTCACTCAGGTAGCCAACACTCCCAATTCCTGGTCTACAGTGCAGATCTGACTCCTACATTCTTTTATCTAGTTCTCTGAATCATGATTGTCTACATTATGTACACAAGTGCCACTGGGTATGTAATGTGCAATATTGTCAAACTGACAAGATGTAAATTTACCACAGAAGCAAATTTCTGGTCACAAGGTGGGAAAAAGACACCCTGAATGTAGGCTTTATCATTTTATGAGCTGAGTCCTAGACTGAATAAAAAGGAGAAACCCAGCTGAGCACTAGCGTTCATCTCTCTCTGCTCACGACTGTAGACAGAATGTGATCAGACTCCTCCTTGAGCTGTACCCCTACTTCCACTGTGGAGTAACAACAAGAAAAGCAATAATAATTCCTTCATTCCACAGTTTGCTTTTGTCAGTTATTTGATCACAGCCAAGAGACAAATAATAAAGGAAGCACAATTTTTATGATTTAATTGAGAGTTTGTAGATTCATCTTTACATTTATATCAGCATATACTACCTTGACATATAATATACAATCTAGCATTTTAACCACATGACTTACTATCTGCTATTTTTCTTGTTCATGATCTCTTTATGTGTTTAAATTCTTTATTTGGGTTAGATTATTACCCATGTCTTGTTTGCTACTGTTTTAAAACATAGAAAACAATGTTTAACCTATGGTCTTTCTCTTTACTTAAAAGGTAACTATAAAATAAATAAATTGAATCAATAAAACATTATTTTAGAAGTTTGTCATGGTTTTCTAATGATGCAGAGCTTTAATGTTCTTTGTTCTCAGTTTTTATATATTATATAGTTTAATTGTATTATTTCCTGCTGTCAGAAAGAACAGTAGTCATTCATAACCTCTGGAACAAAAGTGAATCCAGAAAGTTTAGCAACACCATGACTAAGATGATGCTTAAAAGGAGATACTGCTATGGAGACCATTGACTTTCTCTGAGCCAGTAGAAAATGAGAAGAAAACAGTGGGAAGTACCTTAGGGGATCCGATCCAATAAAAGGATGATTGTAGACTTTTATTTGGTTATAAATTCTGTTATGATCATTGATTTGTTGTTATGCTTGTTCTTTCACTGGTCTGGCATTTTGTGAATTAGATGGCTGCTTTGTTGATATGGCTAAAGTTGTTTGCCTATTGACAAAATTCTAGAGACACAGGCTTATAGCACAATACACGATGCTTCTTAGACCATGCCTACATGAAAGGTTGCTACTGGGGAATCTTGAGGGAAATTCTTCTCTAGAAGCTGCAGAGCAAATCACTGAATAATTGCCAACACCGTGGCTATTCTTCTGGAAGACTTCCAACTGTTTGCTGTGGACACTTTACTACAGTGATTGTTTGGTTTTTACTATTGCTTTTGAAATCCTCTCATTTTGGGCAGATTTGGAAATAATGAAGCAGTATTCAATTATCTTACCAGTCATAAATCAGAAGATAATGGAGATTTCAACTAGCATAAATTCTATCATTATAAAAGTTCTTTTCTGTTTTAAAATTTATTTATTTTATTTTTTTACTTGGTGAATAACAGTTTGTATTGTTTATAAATCAAAAATTATTTATAAAATGTGAAGGTATAACAGATTTATGACTACAGTAAGAGGCAATCACTCACTTTCCAAAAAGCAATAGATGAAGGAAATAAAAGTGAGAAGTGAGCATGTAATGATACTATCAAAACAAAAGTCTAATATATATTGTAATACTTATAATAAATTGTAAAAACTGATCACATCATAGGCTAGGCTATATCAAATCTCAAGGAACACGAAGGAGCAGAAAAAATACAGGATACATTTTAATAAAAATATCTAATTAAAAGAAAATAAAATTAATGGTTGAAGGTTGTTTTTTTGAAACTGAAGTAGATTTTATTCAACCAACAGCAAAAGCACTACACCACAAGAAATAAATTACAAGTATCTAACAGAGACAATACCTAAATGAAGGAGACTTGAAGCCATTGACAAGTCACCTTAGCATAGCCATTGGGAGAGATTTGACTTTGTAATTCTGGAGATATTCTTGGTACCCAAGACATACAATTTCCCCACTCCAACAGAGAGTTAATGATCTATGTGGATATTATGTCTGCATTAGAGTTCCTAAACTGTAACTAAAGACAAAGTCATTTTTATAATCACCCTACTGTGGACCCAACCTAAAAACTGTCACAAATAAGGCTTCAGACACACAGCATCTTATTGATTACTAATGTAGAAATCAGAGTGAGAGGGATATTATTATTTTATTGATCAGTAATTAATCACCTGCTGTGTGTCAGCCTATTTGTAAAGTTTGCTGGGTTGCATTGTACACTCACAGATGAGTAAAAATTCGGAGAAGTGACAAGGAAGTGCGTTAAGATTACTGAGGCTTCCATAATCAGCATCAATTCAATGATGGCAGTAACAGGAATTCCTCAGGAAAATTCACAAATATTTCTTGAAATGAGACAGAAAGTAATTTTTTTTGTTTCTTTGTTTCTTTGTTTCCTTGTTTCTTTCTTTGTTTGTTTCTTTGTTTCTTTCTTTTTTTTTAAAAAAATAAAATTGTAAATTTTAGTTTTTCACAAAGGGGTTATAAACACAAAAAGGCAGGATGTGGGGAAAGGGATGACACAGGAGCATAGGTGTTCAGGGGGAATACAGGTATTTTTCAGAACAGGGTATCAACCGGGTTAAGGTTCAGGGAACAGGTCATTATGACTCTGCCTATGATTCACTTGTCCTTATCTAAGTTGGTACTATCCATCATGGCTGCCTATTTACATGGTCTATGGCAACTCAGGCTGGTAAATTTTCACAGAAGCTGCCTGTTTACCATAGCTTTTAGCCATCTGTTTCAGTGTTTCTTCACAGAGACCCAAGACTTTATGTAAGCAGGCATGTATGTCAGGCCTATTGCTGATTTTAGGCCTATGGCTGATTTTAGGCCTTCAGTGTATAAGCAGGGCTGCCCCTGACATCTCCTCCCTTCTCCAAGTATAGAAGGGCAGTGCGAAGGCGGGGATAGAGGCCTGACCTCCAGTAATTAAAGGGGACCTTGTAATGGCTCTGGTCCTCCTGTTATTGTCCAGTGAGGCATGAGGGTCAAACCCATCCTGATGTCAAAAAGTTCTTTTCTTAAAAAAAAAAAATCGTTTTGTTAGTTTCTGATTTCAGTATAACAATACTAAAAATTGCAACTATACACAAACAGAATAATATTTCTTAATGTAATATCTCTAAAATCTTATTTAATAGCAATATTTTATTTATAACTTAAATAATTTCAGTCCTTAGATGATATTGGTCAAAAATTTAGGATTAGGTTAAGAAAATGTTTAAAATCTTTTGAAAATCCAAGTTTTAAAGATACTATAGCAATGGACAATAAATGGGTCATTAATATTTTGAAGCTTATAAAATTCTTTAAAAATTTTCTAGACTATTAATTGCCTCTCATTATCACGTGTCATATCTATAGAAAAAACAAAGTGTGCTTGGCCTATTCAGGGCTTTCATACTGACTTCATATAGAAGAGGTTTATTGTATAAATGTTTGGTCCCTAGTTCCCTGTAGAACATTTACTTGACAGTATAACCTATTTTGTTTAATGTTTTTACTTGAAAGAGAATCAGATCAATCCAACAATATATATTTTTAAATATAATAGTCAGTAGATGCTGGGTTTAATTTCCTGGTATATAATTTCATGTAGTACAACTCATGAAACAACTCAGTTAAAAGTACAGATGGACTTTTAAAAATCTCAGGTACTCTATGAATATTTAATTATGAATACTTAATTAACAAGGCCAGTCAGTTAACCAAAATTGCTTTGTCTGGTGTAGGGTTGGTCAGTGCCAATATACTGAGATGTAGAAAGTTCTATTTTGTCAGATGGTTGTGAAGTCATAGAGAGACAAGAAAGATAATGCCAATGGCCTCGAATGAGATGGAATACTTACAGGGCAGGTGGAGTCTTGTGAGGGCAGTGGAACTGGAGGAAGCTAAAGATAAGAGGCATTTTAAGAGAGATCTTAAAAGTCATGTTGAAAACCATGCTATGAATCAAGGCTTATAACAGGTATGTAATTTGTGAGATTACATAGATCAATCACAAGAGTTTTTAGATTAGAGTATGAGGTGTTCTGAATAATGTGTCAGGAGCAAAGAATGACAAAAGAGAAGCTCTGGCTACTGTTTTAGTATTTATGGAAATTTGCCTTTAACTTGGATCCATCTCAATCTTTCTTTTATAGGATTCTTTCTGTACTATACATAGTTTCCTGAAACAATGATGTCTATTCCCATGACGCTAACTACCATCAAAAATAATAATTCTAAAATTTATGGGAGTGAGTAGTATACAGAAACAGCACTCTTGGCTAAGAGACTTTAGAATGTTTAGGAAAAAAATTCCCCTGATCCCAATGTGCAATTATACACTTCTATTTAATTATTCAAAAACATGCATTAGGCTCCAAATAAGTCATAAGAAAGTTCTGGGCTTTGTAGACAATTTAATGAACATCTAATATTACTATTCTCAAAGAATTGTATTCTACTAGGACAATAACCTAATAAGCAATTACGAGATAGGTACCAAGTGGAGGAAAAAGACAGTGTCTTCTACATCCTTGTGTGGCTAAGAGTGTCAGTGAACTTTTTACTGGCTGGAAAAATTGGTATCGAAGTCACAACTAGTGTTTCCTGCCTTTGTTACTTGCATATTTAAGTGTATGCTTATGCATATAAACTTAAGGTGGATACTTAGAATATTTTATTTTATTTCACCTTGTTATTTTAAATTTTATTTCATTGATTTAGTCATTTAAGTATGTTTTTTTCCCCCTTCTTTATGAGGCTTTAGAATAAAGACTCTCTTGGATACTGCCACGTGTCAGTGTTTAGACAGGGTTAGATCAGCAGACCAGGTAGATATTTTCTCACAGGGGCTAGCACTCCATTTTCTAAGTGCTGAATAAAAGCAACACAAAATCATTCACAAAGATAGATAGATACTAGGCTTAAGAAAACATACCAACCTTCAAAGTTCTCTGAAAAAGTCCCAAGTTGCACAGAGAATGTTAAACAAGCAAACAGGACCAGATTGCACAGCTGAAAAGAATAAATGAGTAATAAACAGGGAAGGGTTTCCTCTTGCTAATAGTTAGAGGAACCACTTCTCACTAAGTGTCTTTGTGCTAGTGACATGACAGAATCAAACAAAAGACAGACCGAAGCATCCAGACAGATAGTGTAGATTTGCCCATTATGTAAATAAAATTTGAAATATTTTTATCAATAATTTATATTAACTTTTGTATTATAGTATTAGAAAATTTAATCAGTATTTTCTCATATATTCTGTATTTGTTACTTTTGTCAATATTAGCAAATACTTGACAAAAAGCAATGTAAAGCAGAAGGGTTTACTTTGGCTCACAGTTCACTAGTGTACAGTCTGTTACAACAGGAAAGGTGACCTAGTTTGCTTTCCTTTGCTGTGATGAAATACCAGGGCCAGAAACAACTTGTGAAGGAGGTACTATTTGTTTACATAGCACGACTCCACTCTATCACTGAAGGAAAGCAGGAAAGAGACTCATCGGGAACTGAAGCAGAAGGCCTGGAGTAATGCATGTAGCCTTCTCCTCCCTGGCTTGTTCAGGTTGCTTTTTCATTACCACTTAGGATTACTTGACGATGGGTGGTTGCACTTCTCATAGGCTGGGCTGTCCTGCAAAAATAGTTAATTAAGAAAATTCCCCAGTGCCCTACAGGCAATGTAATGGTTGTATTTTCTCAACCATTGCGAAAACCATGGGGTTTCCTCTTCTTAAATGAATCTAGCTTGTGTCAAAATAACAAAGAAACTACCCAGCACAGAAGATCTGGTGATGGAAGTGGCTGTAGGTGCTCTGAGGACAATGCACTTCAGGGTGCACATTTTTGTATAGAAGATATTCAAGAATGGCTTTTACCTAAGTTGTTTACTCTGGATGCCCAGATGGGTGTAAATAACAGACATACATGAAGGACATTATTGTGTGTTTACTTTTCATAGGCTTTGTATCATGGACCAAATTTGAAAGCAGTTATAAATATGTACCAGAGCTTAATCCACCGTGTGAGACACCGACTTGGCCTGTGGAGGACAAGGCAGATTATAAACTTTGCAGAGTTAGAAGAATGGATGGACAGAAAAAAGTGTAAGTATTGCAGACACTTCTTGTTTGGTGCTAGGTTTAGAACCAATTTTACTTAATGAAGATATCTTTATATCTACTTCTAGCAATGGATGGGAGACTGTGATTTTTATATTTTCATTTGCATTTTAAAGAGGCATGCTATGTACTTAGATTAATTTATTAGGTCTCTGTTTATAAACAATAGAATCCTCATTTGGCTACACAAAGTGTAAAAGGAAATTTAAAGGGAAAGTGTTGGAAGCACAGGTAAAGAATCAGATTCCATAAAGTATATAAATATGAGTTGCTCCAGATCAGAAAATAAGGAAAAATAATCTATTGTTTCCTGAAGAGAAACAGATCAACTTAGATTGTTACTTAGAGACTGCTATCTATCTATCATCTATCTATCTCTCTATCTATCTATCTATCTATCTATCTATCTATCTATCTATCATCATCATCTATTATCTATCATCTATCATATCTATCATCTATCTATCATCTATCTATCATCTATCTATCTATCTATCTATCTATCTATCTATCTATCTATCTATCTATCATCATCATCTAATCTATCATCTATTTACCTACTTACCTACCAACCTACTTACTTACTTACCTACCTACCTACCTACCTACCTACCTACCTACCTACCTATGTACCTACCTACTACTTACCTATCTTCAATCTACCAGTGTATATATTGAGACGAAGCTCTCATTTGCCTAGGTTGACTTTGAACTGTAGATGTAGTTAATAATGACAACGAACTCCATCCAGCTACTCCCCCTCTACCTCCCAATTGCTGGTATTACAGGTTTGTATCACTGTAGCGGGTAATATTTAGAAATACCGCTGCTTGGTTTGGCTCTGTTAGCTATCTGGGCCGCCCACCATATTCCTGACTAGAAGTGGCCAAAGGTCAAGAGCACCCCACAAGAAGTTACCTGAGCAGTTGGTTCCACAGATCAGCTCCATAGAGACCATGACCCAAAGCACAGATTTTGGCCCAACCCTGTCACCCTCATGGTTCTCTGCTAAGCCCCAGACAATACCCGCCATGCTCACAGTTCCAGGTAGAAAGAAGACTTTTAGTGCTTAAAGATCATTCAAAGGATTTGTGTATTTGGAAATGCTCAATTAACAAGATGCCCACACAATTAGAGTTGTTACCTAACCTTTAGCTATAAATTGTTACCCAGGACTGCTCTCAATCAATTCGTCCTCCCCTATGGTTGCCAGTCTCCTCCTCTCTCTACTCCTCTTCCTTCTCCTTCCCACTCTTTGCTCCTCTCACATTAGCTCCTCCCCAATTACCGAGCTTTATTGCGAATGTAGCCAGAAAATATACTGCTACATATCACCATGCCTGTTTTTACGCTGTTGGAGAACTCAGAGTTTCATGCATGGTAGGCAAACACTGTACCAAGTAACATATCCAACCTGAGACACTTTTTTAAAATTTGTATTCCCAAGAGATTTTAAATGAGTGGTTTAGCCTGAGCTGTAAGTCAGGAACTTTGAAGTGGCTGTCGAAGGACTGGAGGCCTTGAGAGTTACAATGGGTGACTCTCTGCCTATTGGGGGAGGGGTTGGGCACTCGTGAAATGAATATTAAATTGTAATACTAGGTAAATGTTAAAGCACCCTGAGCAAAATAAGGCACACATTACTTCAAATTGTTAAAAGATTCTGGTCATAAAAATAAGAACACACATTTTATCATTGTTTTTTATTTATATTTAATCAGTTGAGTATTATTTAAGTGGTGCGTATTACTAGACCAATTTTTTAGGAATTAAAATGAATGATACGAGTAAATTATACTTAATCGGGATCATTTATGGTTTTATGGGGATCAATGTTCTACATTTGGTAGTTTCAGCTAATTATGACATGTTTATTTTATATTTGGGACTTCACATTCATAAAAGAACCATGAAGATGGGGCTTATGTTTTTCAGTGAACATTCACTATTGAACATGTGCCTAGTGTATTGGAATGGCAAAAAACATTTGTTCGAAAGACAATTTTCATTAAGTTTATACACAAAAATATATTTTCAAAATGAATCATACGTGTTCCACTTCTGTTGTTAGCCATTAAAGAAAGAAAAAAACCAAATAGAGAAAGAGACACAGAGAAACAATGAAGAGGTCCGTTATACAGAGATCTTGAGGACTCAGTTCAGGGTCTTACAGACTGATTTTCAGAAAGTTAGATAAGGCATTTGTAGAATTCTCAAGGCTTCTCTCAAACAGATAGTAGAGCAGAAAGTCACAGATGGAAAGCTAAGACAGAGGCGGAGGCAGTGAGGACCTGTTTTCATTTTGGAAGCTGCTGGGACTTAGTTTACAAGCTTGAGGGAAGAAGGGGAATAGGGGTTCCACCCAGTGTACTTGGAGTTTCAAGATTATTAGTCATGAGAGCCCCACCCACTAGTACAAAATCAGTAAGATATCTCAGTCGTCTTCTATGAGTAGTAGTTTTATATTCTGTTATGCTTTGAAATACAGATTTCCTAATATTTATCAAAATGTGTGATAAGATTGTAATTATAGCACCAACTAGCTTTCCTCCCACCCATTCTATTTTATTTATTTTATTGTATTTTTCAATGGCTGATTATTTGCTACACTTATTTTTTACTAGACTCAGACTTAGAACTAGAAGTAGTCAGTGAGGGCAGCCTACTTGACCATCTGTTCCTTTTCCAGTTTTCTTTGGCTTTCTTCACTCTCTTGGCCAAAATTTAGCAGATTTTGCAATATCCTCTTGGTTTTTTTAGTATATTGCTTCTTCAGAGGAGTACATCAGTGTTTCTGTTGCAGAAACATTGCAGGGCACATGGAGGAAGAAGACACTGAGTCTTGGCTGTTTTGATCCCGGACTTTTTACCTTCTTTGTTTAAGAGCTTTCTGACAACATATTGAGGGACGCTGTCTTCTTTAGGGAGACTGAAAAGCTCCCTAAAGATTTTGGATTTTGCTGGTTCTTTGGGGTCCTAACAACCGAGGCACAATAGTATCTGTCAGTCCAGGAAAATCCTCCTCCCTCTCCCTCTCCCTCTCCCTCTCCCTCTCCCTCTCCCTCTCCCTCTCCCTCTCCCA
>JANHMN010000018.1:2713712-2764288 GCA_030674055.1 Rhabdomys pumilio
CTCCCTCTCCCTCTCCCTCTCCCTCTCCCTTTTCTCCCTCTCCCTCTCTCCCTCCCTCTCCTTCTCTGTCTCCCTCTCTGTCTCCCTCTTTGTTTCTATCTCCCTCTTCCTTTCTGTTCCCATCTCCTGCTCTCTCTCTCTCTCTCTCTCTCTCTCTCTCTCTCTCTCTCTCTCTCTCACACACACACACACACACACACTCTAACCAAGCTGAGAACATTTAAGGTGGCATCTACAGTAGCTACAATGCATCCACATTGTTATACTTCCTCTTCAGCATGCTTGTTCTTTAACAAGAATGACACTTACTCAACAGCAGGTGTGCTCTGATGGAGGTCAAGACATGTTGATTCATGAGAAACCCTTGTGTGTTGTTTCCACCACTAATTCAGACCACATGACTCTTCTACAGTACTTCTTTGGTCATTCCTAAGAGGCACCATGAAAGAGTCTAAATACTAATTTAGCCACAGAATTCCCAACCCCATGTATTTTCTAAATGTTCCCATTTTTTAAAAACCTGGTATTATCATCATACTCTAAATTCTGTCACTATGCTTTTTTTTTTGCTTGTTTTATAGTAACTTGTTCATTTTAGTTTTATCCCTACAGCCATGATTTTTACTCTTGACTTGTATTTATAGATTTCAAATTTTTGATGATGATAATTTGTTTTCTATTTTATTCTTAGTTTGGAAACATATACAGATGTACACATGCACAGCCCATGTGTATCTGTTTTTCCAGACTGAATTCTGATGGTATCTAACTGATAAGATTATTGAGTAAAAGTCTTAAAAGTCTATGGATAACTTACACGTGTTTCTTGGTTAGATTCCTAATCAAGTTGAGAAGGCACTAGATTACAGAGAGAGAACAATGGTGCAGTTTATGGATACATATCACTGTGGTTAGGCTGGCATGAGAAAAGACAGAATAAAGACATTTGATTAGACAGATGGTGCTCTGTCCAACATAGAATCTGAATAGTTAAAGGGTTAGTTTAAAGAATTATGAATAACCTTCACTTACATTATACCTAGAGTTCACATAATTTGCAAGGTATTTTTGTGATGTTTCTTATAGAATTCTCTTCTTTTTCTATACAATTATTGCTATTTTTATATTTGGCAAATACCTGTGTACCTTTTAAAATATACTTCAATAATTTCAACTATTAATTTTCATAACTTTCAGTTATGTGTTTACTGAAACTGGCTAACTAGCTTAGTTCATTAATTTTACTAGTGAGCTGCAGAAAGTTTGTGTTGTACATTATGCACTGTGTAGTCAGAGAAGTATGATATAAAGATATGAAAAACATCTAAGGATGAGCAAAGAAATTAATAAAAGTACATGAATTTTTATAAAAATGTATTTATGTAAATAACAAAAGGACATTCTCTGTGTCTTAAATTTAGGCCTTTAGAGAAACAAATTCTGAGAAAAGGATTCCAGCAGAGATAACTTATTTGAAAGCAAATCCCATAAAGTACTCTAATGGCATGGAAAATGCAGTAGGGACAGGATGGAAATTTTTTAAAAAATACACTGTCACGAGAACTCATAAAAATAATGAAGCCAAGTTTCTCAAAAACTAGATTTTCATAATCAGCCCCCAACCCCCATCCCTGCTGCCGCTACTTCAACAGGGGTTGAGGGCCACTTTGCAGGGGTCTTAAGTCCCCGGAGACTTCTGGATTATTGCCCAGAAGTCAACAGATTGAAACCCCATGCTAGGAGAAGTTTTGAGGCAATGAAATGCAGATGCTGGCACTTCTGAGTCAAAATGCCCAGAAACAGAAAGAAAGCCTCGAATTCCATTCTATAACTGGATGTGAATAGGCTCTGAATCCAGCAGCTATAGTTTGTAGATTTAAAAAGAGAGAAAAACACATACCTATATCAAATATTAATTTGTATGTGTTTCTGATGGCTTTGAAGATCTGGTACAGCCATTCATATTCAGGTAGGAGTTTCTTTTTCTTTTTTTCCCCCTTCTCTTGCTGTGAAGTCAGTGAGCAAAATGTAGATATTGCTCCTAACTCTATTTCTAAATCAAAAATCCAAACTATAATGGAAATCCCAGTGGTTAGGGTGTGGACTGGAAGCTAAAGAAGTGAGAAGTTTATAGAAGAAATGACTTCTGACCTGAGACATCAGGAGTCAGGAACCTGGGATTCCTGTTGTTGCTGGTGACAATGTGGACAAAGGGGAACAGACAATATGGAGATCCAAAAGATAAACAAATAAAATAAAAATTAAAAATGGAACAATCTGGTTTACAGACCTATAATGGTTAGAGCAAGGGGTTTATAAGTTCCAGGCCACCCTAGGCGACTTAGCGAATCCCTGATGTAAAATAAGAATAAAAGACCTGTGGTGGTGGTGGATACAGTAGTGGTGGAGCTCTTGCCTTGTGTGCACGGTGCCCTAGGTTCAGGAGCCAGTATCATAGAATCATTGTTTTTTAAAAAATAAAGAAAGAAAAAGACAAAATCTCACATGATATAGCTAAGCCACTGAGTGTGCATCTGACAAAGCCAAAGCAGCACTCCAAAGAGATGCCTACTGTCTGTACATTGTCACATTAGTCATAAGGCATGGCATGGAATTAGCCCAAGTGCCTAGCAACAGATGCATGGATAAAGAAAACATGGCCTATATCCTGACTGCAGTGTCAGCCATAAAGAAAAGCTCAATACTTTCATTTTCAGCAGTATGAATAGATGAGTAGATATTGTGTTAAGTGAAATAAGCCACACATCCTCTTAAATATGAATGTTGTACACACTGACATAAAAATTAAATAGCAACAATTAGTTAAGAAGAGATACAGAGGGGTAGAATTAGATCTGTAAGTGCTATTTATATGCCTTGGATTACCACACTGAGCCCCAGTAATGTGTACAATAAACATATCTTAATAAAAATAAAATATCCCACATTACAGCTAATGATGTAGTTTATATGCTGATATATATAACGGTCTGTGATCATTTGTCATGAAGCAGATAGAGGTTCCATCTCTGTCCTGTGCTCTTCATGGGGAGTCTGACTGAATGTTATTCTGAGGAAATCCATGCTGTGGAAATGGGTGAGGAAGAGAGGTCCTGCCTCCCGTCCCTTAGCCAGAAGGCTAACACTGACTTCTAGAATGCCAAAGGCTCATCCACAGGTGTGAAGGATAAACCTGGCTGACAGTTAACTGCAGTACAGAAGAATTTTGTAGGTGACTTGTGCACAACACACTATTTGTAAAAGAAACTATATAATTTTACCTTTTGATTTTTAGTCTATGAAATCATGTTTGCCAAGAGAGAAGATTGGCAAGGATTAGAAAGAAGTGAGCTGTTGAAGTACTTCAATGACTGTGGCCATTTCCCCACGCAGACCCAGATCGATGAGTTCTGGGACCTGTTCCACAGAAGTGAGTGCCGCTGTCCTCATTCCTTGTCTCTTTCCTTCTCTCCTGGCTTCTACTCCTCTTACTCTCCTATTGTTTAGTCATGTATATTCACTGCGCATTACATGTTATTAGATAAGGACATCTTCATCATGCAAAACTTTTATGTTGAACCCATTCTCCCATGTCCCTTAACACCTCCTACACTTTGAAGCCCTTCTCCTCAAATTTGTTTGTATCTATCTAATCTTGATCCATACTAGAAAAGGCAGGTTAAAAGAAATTAAATTGTATTTTATTTGGAGAGCAGACTAAGGATTTCAGCTTTTACTTTAAAATATATTATCTTGATATACCAATAAATTACATCCAGCTAAGTATGCTAATTACTTTTTCAATTGATACAACAGATACTTGAGACAAGCAATTTCAAAGGAATTTTTTGACTCTTGGCTTCTGAGGATTCAAACACATAATGAAGAGGGAGTGGGAAAGGGAGGAACCAGGATAGAGTTCTATAACATGATGCAGTGCTCAAAGCTGTGCTTCAGTGATGTATTTCTGGAAATTTCCAGAACCTCCTAGAATAGCAGCATCAGTGTTAGATCTAAAGCCTTCAACAGCAAAGCCATAAGGGAGTATTTCATTTATAATAAAATTACACATAATATGTTTAACCTACAAAATTTTAAAAATTGTTCTTAAAATCTTTCTCCTGGGTAGTTAAATTTGATAGTGATAAGCAAATTCAGGTTTAAATCATAAATATAGTAAGCTAAAGCAGTTTTACAATTGGAAAATAATTTCTTGCTTCGTGTACAGAATTGCCTAGCATACACAAGGTCGTGAGAAAATCTCCAGCGATTCCAGAAAAGGAAAATCATTTTGTTCCAAACAGTAAATAGATAAAATGATAAAATTGTCTGATATTTTAATAATATATATCAAACAATATTTTTCTCTTCTCAAACCAGTAAAAGGGAATATTGTTACAGGTATAAGAAATCTTAATGACTAATGACAATTTTTTAGTCTTTTTCTTCCATATGCTTATTGAAGTCTAATGAACAAAAATATTTGAGGAGTATGATGTGGTGTGATATGTCACATATTAATAGCCAAAACCTCTAGCCAGCATATTGGTGGTTGTATATAGTTCCCTTGTGCATACATCTGTGTACATCTGGAAGAAGACAATGAAGAATTCTACTCCCTTAAAAAGTTTTGTAAGCCATACAGAATTATTTTTTTCTTCCTCTCATTAAACTTATTTTTAAATTATGCTACTATATTTTGGGTTTCTTATTCATTATATAAGTATATGTGCCTTATAACTGACTTACCACTGGCAACATTTTCAGATTCAATAAATAAATGAGATTATGTAAGATTTTTCTTTCAACATCTTAATCACTTCATTCAATACAATGTCCACCAGTTTTACACATTTTCAAAGTGATACAACTTAATTAAAACAATAAGTCTGATTCCCTTGATTATGTAGCCTACATTTCTTTATTCAGTCTTCTGCTGATGGACACTCAAGATGGTGCCATGTCTTGGCTATTAGAACATTTCTACAATGAGCATAGAATGAGGAAATTGATGCTTTGGAAATGAATGAGGAAGAGAGGCCCTGAGGTACCTCTTTGCCATGATGAATTAATTGCCTTGTTCAGAATCATAATAGTTCTGTTGTAATTTATTTAGCAGTTCCAAATTGTTTTCTATAATGGCTGTAGCAATCTACATGTCTACTACAGTGTTCAAATACCCTGACTTCCCATATCTGCACCACTTATCTCTTGTCTTGTTGGTGTATGGTGTTTATATACCATATATTGTGATATTATAGCATGTGTGTAGTGGCATCTCTGTGCTTTTGATTTGCATTTCTCTGATCATTAATGATGTTGAGAATATTTTTTCTTATTGTTGGTTATTATAAAAAAATTAAGTGTCTGTTCTGGTCTTTGTCTACTTTTAAGTGAAGTTTTTGTGGGCTTAGGATTTTTCATGAGGTTTTGTGTATTATTTCATATCACAGATACAAATTAACAGTATTCTCTCTCTCTCTGCTGGCTGCCATTTCAGCCTGCTGTTTCTTGTTTATCCCATGTGTCGGTGTGTTAATTTGATGTAGTCTCACTATTTTGTGTTTTTGTTGTTCGCTTTGGGAGGATGTTCAAAACAACCCAGCCAATCATACGCAAGCCTGCTTTGTCGTCACGTTGTCCTCTAGGAATTTCATGGTCTGAGAATTACACTTATATGTAATCCATTTCTAATGGATATTTTATATACGCACCACAGGCACATCTTTACTGTTTTATCCACAGATGTCCAGGTTCCCCAGACTCACTTGAAGATGCTCCCCTTTTCTCATTGTGTTCTTCACATTGTTGTTAAAGCTCAGTTACCTACAAATGCATAGCTTTGTTTCTGGACTATCTGTTCTGTTTCATGAGCTTATAATATGTTTTATGGCTGTCTCACACTTTTTTAAATCTATAGACTATACTAATTTAAAATCAGGAAGCACAATGTCTCGAGTCCTGTTTTTCTTTCTTAATATTGTTTGTCCATTTGACATCTCTTGTAATCCTATACAAATTTTAGATGTGTGTGTGTTTTTCTAAAATGCTATTTTAAGTTTTGAAGTGACTAAAATAACATCTTTTGTTGACTTCATTTTTGTGTCTGATTATGTACTTCTCAGCCTTCTATTGCTTCCCAATACCTACATTCATCTTGGCAACACATTTGGTATTGTCTTTGATAATGACCATGGTTCACATGTACTAACCAAAAAATGTTTATATAAGCTAAACATAAGCTAAAATAACTGATGAAAATATAAATCAAATATAGTTGTTATGTTTTATCTGAAATAGTTATGTTCTGCTAAAACATATATTGCAAGGTTACTCTGATCCTCATCAAAGAATAATATAATTGTGATCTGTGTGGTCTTTGGGCTTTAAAAATGCTCTGCCCATGAGCTTTGGTGCCCAAGAGTCTTTCTAAGATGCTATTCTGTTCTTGGTCATCTGCTAACAAAAAGGACTCTAATTTGTCTTTATATTCATGGTGGTCTGTAACTTTATGACCTATACTATAACAGTTTAAAAAGATTACGTTAAATGTGAGTGTAATTTGGGCAGTGGATGTATTAGTAATTCTTCCAATCCCTGAATGCAGCATGGCTTTCTGTTTATTTGTACTCATCATTTATTTCATTAATATCTTATTGTTCTCAATGTAAAAATATTTTACTTTTTTGATTCAACCTATCCTCAAATAGTTTATTTTTCTGATATCATTGTAAGTAGAATGATTTTCTGTTGCATGTAGTTTTTGCTACCCCACCTATGCTCCAGAAATGGGTCACACTACCAGCTCCCGCACAGTTTCCCTTGAATCCACAGATAAAAGTCATGCACACAATTCTTTATTTTCAGCTTGCCTTCTTGGCACAATTGCGGGGTGCTACTATCTCCCACCTGGAAAACATGCCCTTATCATTACTCTTAGCTCCATACCTCCCACTTGTCATAAGTTTAGTTGGTCAGTTGAATCTAGTCCCTGCTAAACATCTCTGACCTCCTTCCTATAGGAGCAACCACAGCCCACTGCTCCTCTAGAGACCTAACATGGCTGCCTGGTTCTTTATTCTCCAAAGCATGGCAAACTCCCTCCTCCTCCATTGCATCTGTCTTCTCCAGGGACCTGGAAGTTCTGCTTGTACCTTTCACCCAGCAATTGGCCTACAGCTTTCTTTACTGACAGGTCAAGAATGAGTTGGGGACTAGGACCTTAGCATCAGAACCACCCCTACAATTTTCTTAATTTATTTTTCTGATATGTTATCACTTTCGTAAAAATTGCAGCTTTTGTTTTTGTATGTTAGCATTTCTTTGAACATATGAGTGTTATGGCATTCTGATATGTTTATTGGTGATGGATCCATAATTCAGTCCAGGAGAAACAATATTTTAGGTTGTACTTTTTGAAAAAGTGGTCACAAAAGTTGGATGATTTTTGAATGCCAATACTGAATATTGATTTTAATTTTAAACGTGTCTTTCTTTGTTCTTCAGGAAAATTTACCCAATTTTCTTCACCTTTGTCCTTTGTCCACTGCTGTTTTATACTTAGAATTACCTTTTCAGCTTTTTCAACTATTTGCTCACCTGTTGTCAGAGGCATCGGAATTACTTTAAATTTTATTGTTTATGATTAGCTGTTTGAGTCTTTTAAACATGACAAAATACTGAATATAAAAAGTGTGGAAAGTATCATAATATATAAAACTTCCAATAAATTGCAGTTATTAACATGTAAAATATTTCTAGCATTCACTGTGCGTATACATTTTAATAAAAATCTATATTTTCTGCATATTATGTATACATCTGTTATTTTGCTTTATAATACTTCTTTTTTTAGGGTATACATTTATTCACATATGAGTATTCTAAAATGTATTTACTGTTGTATATTTAGGTTGTTTAGATTTAAAATAATTTAATTAAAAAAAATTAAACACAGCAAAACAGGTACTTTAGAACTGAACAGGTGTTAGTATTCAAATCATAAGATTTCCAACTTAATATCTTCACAGTGTGGTTTTATTTGGTGATTATTTTTGGATATAGCCATTGAATTATTAGAGTTTACTTCCTGGCTTGACAATTCTATTTGGTAACTATTTGTGTTTCAGAAGCGCTTTATATCCTTCTTATTTTGTTCTACTTTTATAAAAGTCAGAATATCCAGGCCATTGTATTTTTGTAAGGCTTAAATGAAATTACTCATGTGAAATATTTGACATTTGACAATAAGTTTTCAATAATTGTTAGCTGGTATTTTCTTTGTTGCTACTATAGTTTAAGTAACTTAAGTAGTTATTTTTATTTTTAATTTTTTTGCTTTAAAGATGTTTAAATCTTTAACCTTTTTTAACTGTGTATTGACTCATTTCACAGAGAATTGAGACAATTTGCTTCTATAGATTTTATGTCTCTTGATAGCAAAGAGTTCTCAGTCATTTGACAAAGGAGGACAAGGTGTAAAAAAACTTCTGAATTCATTGATAAGACTGAGTGATAGTGATTTCATCTTGCTTTGTGAAGGTATTTCAAAGGCAGTGGTATGGAAACAGATTAGTTAAAAAAGACATTGGGGTATCAGACATAGCTCTGTAGTGAGGTATTTGCCTAGCATATGTGAGGTCCTGGGTTAAAACAAAATGATGCCCTTTCCACTCCAACAACTACCAACAATGTGAACATCTTTGCATTTTACTTTTTATAGACTAACTTCAGTGAATTATGCAATAAGACATGCTTTCATTAAACAGAGTCTGATTAATAATTCTTATTAATTAGAATATTCTAAAAAGTATAAAAACCTGTTTTTTTTTCAATTCCTAAGGTTAGAGAACTTTCTTTTTCTATTTATGTGGGTTTCAGGGTATCTATGCATGTGTTTGTGGAGATGTATCAGTGGCCAGAGAAGTACACTGCTTTATGACTTTCTATTCTCTGGAGTGTAACAGTAATATTAATATAAATGTAAGGAGTAAATTAATACAGGGGCTTTCTTTTATTCTAGTGAGTTCCCCAATAACAACACAGAGGGACCAATATTTATTTAATCAACCTTTACTATACAATTCCTGGGCAGCTATTAATCTATTTTAATCTTCCTAGCTAATCTTGCTACCTCCCAGCCAAAATCCCTGAGATATTTGTATTTTATTAGTAGTCTGGCCCTCTAGGATTCAAATGTATTTTCCTACGATGCTTTCTCTGGCCCTCCTTGTGGCTGAATCTGGTTTACCCTTATGTTTCTCTCCCTTCCCTGGCTGACCAAAGTCCTGTCCAATCTTTCTTCCGCCCAGCCACTGGCTGATCAGCTTTCATTGACAAGGCTAAGAATTAGTGGTAAGCATTGTCTACTCAAAGTTGAGACAAGAGATTCTTGACATAAGCATTACAATGCCCTGTCTGAATTGAAACTAGATCTGAGGGCAGAGAAATTAGCATAACACAAAAGTAATCTTTACAGAATTTGAATAACACAAAGATAATCTTTACACAATGCACAAAAACATGCCTACACTAGAGCTATCTTTTCTCATTAAACTTGAAGTTTATTGTCTTTTGGTTAGATTGGTTGACAAGGAATTTTCTGTCCTTCTTTTGCTCCTTCAGTGCTGGTGTTATGGGTACACATCTCACTTTTTATGTGACCCCCAAGTCAGGTATTTATGCTTGTCTGGAAATTATTCTTATAAGATGGGCAAGCTCTAGAAAACTGCCATGTTGTTTTTATTTTATGTTTAATTATAGTGCCCTGTCCCTTTAAAGATTCCTTTGATGCCCATGATAATTACTGAAAGTGAAGTTAGCAGTGGAACAAAAACAAAATCTTGGAGAAATAATGATCATTTTGTCACTCACACCATTTTCAGGAGAACCTGATTGTATTCATTTAGATTGTCAGTCATTTGTATTCATACCAACTCTGGGTGGTAGCTTGAAAGATGCAAGCTACATGGAAAACATTAACCTAATTCACATGTAGTCAATTCACCTGACTAACTTCTAGCATGTGGTATCAAGTGGGTCAGATTTCTGAAAGTCTTTGCATCTCTAGGTATTTTTAACTTTTTGTCCTTTCTTATTCTTACTATGACAATAACAAAGGAATTTTATTTTTAAATATTTTAAAATAACAATGTATTTTACTTTTAAATGTCTTTTCCTCTGTTCCTCAGGGAAATTTATCCATTTTTTTCCTCCTTTGTGCACTGATGTTGCTATACTTAAAATTACTTTTTTCATCAGGGCTCAGGAGCTCACAGAAACTGAATGACAATGGGGGAGTCTGTATGGATCTGAGTTTGGCCTTCTGAATATATGTTATGATTGTGCAGGTTGGTATTCTTGTGAGACTCCTAACAATGAGAGTAGGGCTTGTCTCTGATTCTATTGCCTGCTTTTGGGACCCTTTTCCTCCTACTAGGTTGCCTTGTCCAGCTTTGATATGAGGGTATGTGCCTAGTCTTTTTGAAAAATTTTATGCCTTGTTCAGTTGATATTCCTGGGAGGCTTGTTCTTTTCTGAAGGGAAAGAAAGAGGAGCAGATCCAGGAGCGGATCCAGGAGTGGACTCAGGAGCGGATCCAGGAGAGAATCTAGGAGCGGATCCAGGAGTGGATCCAGGAGCGGATCCAGGAGTGGACTCAGGAGCGGATCCAGGAGTGGACTCAGGAGCGGATCCAGGAGCAGATCCAGGAGTAGACTCAGGAGTAGATTCAGGAGTGGACTCAGGAGTGGATCCAGGAGTGGACTCAGGAGCGGATCCAGGAGTAGACTAGATGTTTGGGGAAGGGATTGGAAGGAGTAGAGAGAGTAAAGCACAGTTAGAATGTAATATATGAGATTAAAAACAACCAAATAAAACTATAAAAATGATGTCAGACTAGTAAATATTGGTGGTGAAATAATAAAGAACTAAGGTTGAATTTGGGGCAAAACTATTAGTAAATATCCTTAGACTAACAATATGCAGTCTTGGGACTGGCTTTTTAACCATGTTTGAGGTTCATTTATGCATTAGCATGTATCTGCACTTTGTTCCATACAACTAACAATATTCCAGTGTGTGTCTGCACCACATCTGTTTACCTAGCCGTTGGCTTAACAGCTGTTGGGGTTGCTTTGTTCTTTTTTTGCTATTTTGTACTATGAGCATCTTATTATGCCTTTATTTGCATTTCCCCAGTAATGAGTTAAGAGCAAACATCTTTTCATATTCTCAGGAGACATTTCTTTACCTTCTGTAGAGGAATGTGTTAAAATTATGTATATCATTTGAATGAGAACTTTATTTTCTCATATTACTGGTGTTTTCCTGACACAGTATCTCCTCTTTCAAATACATCATTTTTCATAATATCAGCACACATGCATGCACACGTACACAAACATATTATTAGTAACGTCCATTTAGTGTTGCTTTGAGAAATATAGTCTTTAATGTCTTTTATTAACTCTAATCAACTCACCTGTCCAGGCAGTCTCTGTCAATTGTTTAAATTTTAGAAGCTGTGTCTTTGTGCTTTACTCCCTGTTTATTTTAAAATCATTTTTGAGGTTGCAGATAAGCCTGTTGTGTGGTCTGTATTTGTACTTCTTGTGTTCCTAATCTTTATAGTGCATCTTGTTACTTTTCCTCTCTTTATTTATTTTGTTTATCATTTTTTGATTGCCACCATATTTTTTGAATTCTTTATGGTTTATGATAATAATTTGAATGCTTATCTTAGTAGCTGCATTCAAGACTGTACTAAATCTAACTCCTAAATCCACAGTTACTTGCAGCCTGCTTCCTAGAGTATGAGAATATGTTCCTATTTCTCTGCATGTCTCATTTTATGTTGTTGTTAATATTGAATACTGGATATTCTAGGTACAGTATTATCATAGGTATGGAGTCTTTCTCAGTTCCAAGGCTTTATTTATTCATTTACACCTGATTGGTGGAAATGGATTAATGGGAACACCAGGCTCATTGGCTGTTCATTCCTCTATTATTTAATGATATGTGTGTGTCTGTGTACACAAAAGAGGTCAAGGAGGACCTCAGATGCCCTGTGTCTGGAGTTACAGCTAATTGTGTGCTGATATGGGTGCTGGGAACAAAACTCTGGTCCTCTGGAAGAGCAGCAAGCATTCTTAATCAATTAACTGTCTCTCCAGCCCTTGGTATTGTTATTTTAGTTCTTTATTGTTGTTGTTGATGATGATGTAGTTGTTGTTTGAGTTTTCAAAGAGTTACTCTGTATAGTGCCCACACAATGGTTGGGCAGAATATTCACTCAGATACTTGGAATTCACAAAGTGTTGTCCTCTGCTCACAGCTCTGTGTGAGGTGAGGCTCACCTTCAGTGGTCAGTTTGCATGTGAGCCCCATGCTTGACATTTACCAGTAGTCTGGATTACTTCCTTCTGAGCCGTTTGATTTCTCACACAGCTTTGAAAGGTACAGAAAGTAGCTTTTCATTTCTGTGGTTTTCCTATTACATTCATGGCAGATCTCCTGTTGATTCCAGCTCAGACCGAGCTTTTCTGTGTATTTCTTACACTGTTTCTTTCTTTCTTTCTTTCTTTTTTCTTTTTTTTTTTTTTTTAGTGTCAATGCTAGTGACTGTCAGTTCTCATTGCTTGAAATCAATTTGGCTTCAAATGATAGCTTATTAGGAAAAGATCATTTGTACTTGAGCATTTTAGAATTTGTTCAGGGATTTGTATTCTTGCCAGAAACTAGTTCAGTAGTTATACTTTTCTTGAAAACAGAGAATGCTTGGAAAAATGGAGGTAGGCAAACAAGCAGAACATCTAACACAAATCGGAAGGTTAGAAACGAAGCAGCCAAGACGACTTAGACATGTGGCTACAGTTAGGAAAATGTTACATCTTCCGATAACAAGCAATGGGAATATTCCTTTGACAACCATTCTCATGTCAGCAGTGAGCTGAGCCACCAGACCTGTTCTGATGTGAGCCTATTTAGGAGGATTTGAGATGTTCATGTCATATGACACTAGCTCACTGAGGAATAATTGGATGGCACCCCATCTGCTGATGGCTCTAACCCTAAGTCCCGTGTGTCTATGTGTATCATGATCCAGTTTTCTCGAACTGGGTATTTGCTAATGCTTTCTGCCTCGAGAGAACGTAACAGTGAAGAGAAATGCCTGTGCATTTGCTAAGGGAATGCTTCTCTTGGTTGTTTATATTCTCTCTCTCTCTCTCTCTCTCACTCTCTCTCTCTCTTTCTCTCTCTCCTTGTGCGTGTGTGTGCATACATAGGAAGTTAGGTCTCATCTTCTATCACTCTGTACCTTATATTTTGAGACTTTTTCATTGAACCCAGAGCTTACCATTTTAGCTAGACCAGATGGCTAGCAAGTGCCCGGGATCTGCCTGTCTCTATCCTCTCTGTGCTGAGGCTACTGATATGTGTGTCGCTGTATCTCACTTTATGTGGAAACTGTGATCTGAACTCAGGTCCTCAGGCTTGTACAGTGAATGGCTTACCATTTTCTCACTACTACTCCCCTGACCCAATTTACTTTTGATGAAACTGTTATTTATAAATACATTCTAAAAACTACTGTTCGCACTATAAGGACAGTCACGTGTAACTGGACAAATTCAGCATCCCAAGTTTTATTCATAAATGTGCTGAGTGTGACAATGATACAGGTGTTAATCACGGTTTCAGTCTGGAGATCAGAGACGTCATAGAGAAGCTGAGGCATAAGCTAACTGTTGAGGGGGAGTTAACTAGATTGAAAACAAACAAAAATGTTTGATAAATAGAAGGAGGATACTACGACTTAGAATTCTCCAGGCAGCTGGTTCCTCTGAGTAGGAGAACATGCTACCAGGAGACCCCCAAATGAGACTGGAAAACGGAGTTCAATGCAAACGCAAGAGGTTTATTTTTCCAGTGTGCTGGGGTCATCCTGCATCCAGAGGAGAAGTAACCCCTTCTCTTTCTTTCACAAGCTTTTTATACATTTTTTGAGGGCAGATTATAGTAATAGCAACTAGGCATGTAATGATTGGTGGTCCTGGTGACCTTTACATTAATTGTCTGGCCAAGGAAGGGGATTCAAGGATCTTCTCTATCTCCAGGAGGCCAGATAATTGACTGGGCAGGGAGGGGGACTCAAGAACCTTCCCTAGCTGCAGGTGGCTAGATATTGGCAGGGTAGTGAAGGAGAGTCAGGGACCTTCCCTAAGGCCTGGTGGGAAGTTCCAAGTTGGGGCTCTCTCAGATCTGCTGGGTAAGTGAAAAGGGCACCATATTACCGAAACTTATGGATAAAAGCAATAGCAACAACACCCTCTTGGTCATTTACTGGGACACAATTGATGGTGGAAAATTTTTACTGTTTTGAACAGTTTATTCAAATATCATCATCTGTCTTCTGAAAAAGTAAATACTTCCAAATGTATTATACAAATAAATTTTGGATGTAAATCAGTCATGTTCCAATAGGCACTATTTAAGCACTTTCCCTTAAAGCTGTACATTTCCAGAGAGACTAGACACCAAGCCCTTGGGAGCAAATAACAGCCCTAAGGATATCTGATATCACTTTGTTTTAGTTCCTCAGTAGAGTAGCCATGTCTGAGAATCATCAAAGACACAGAAAGACTTCCCTTTTCCCACTTCCCTGCCCTACCTGTCAGTCATGTAAAGTTCTGCTCCAGTTAGAACATTATCCTAGTTAGCCACTCTGTATTGTGTAAAACTTTGATGTTTTTTAAAATTTGTGTTGAAATACTGAAACAATTGTTACAAAAGCTACACAGAGAATTTGATTCAATTTTGTAATAACACTTGACATTAGTTGTTCTAAAGCTTGCCTGTTTCCCTTAAGAAACAGGAGGAACAGTGGGGATGGAGAATAGTGTAACATCAACAACAAAAAAACGTACAATCATGTCTGTAAGTCTCTTCTAGGGCAAGGAAACCCACTAACATATCTCTGTTTTCTTTGCTCAAATGATGGAAACATAAGAACTGTAAGCTCCCTTGTAAGAATACGTTTGCTGTACAAGGTTCTGACTTAATCTAAAATATTTCATCACAAATTCTTAAAAGTTTTATGTAGCACGATTAACTCAGTTTTATAAACACAGCATGGAAAAAAAGCTTATCTTGATCCAGAACCCACAATGAAGTAAAAACTGGTTTTTAGAACAGTTTTCAGCATTTTAGAGTCCAGTGAATTTTGTACTTTACACGCAATACACTTAAGTCACATTTAGCAATGAACATTGTTTTTGAAATCAGCTTTTAAAGGGGCTTATTGTTTGCTCATCAGAATGCCATGATGAGCCTCCCAGGCTGTGAAGTGGATCATGTGTTATCTACATTATTAGTGGTACTGATGTGAAAGCAATGCTTCACGTCTGTAAAACCGATTGGAATTGGTCATCTCAGTGCCCTACTGTCCAGCTGTTACTATTAAAGGCTTATTTCTTCCAAGTTTATGTCTAGAGCTATGGTGCTGTGGTAGGCTATAAGAGTGCCATTGTGGCATATTGATTTCAAAATTTAAAACCATTTCCTCATTGAAATCAACATGGGAATGCTGTTACAAGATAAATTTTACGTGCCATGCTAACTTCTGTCGAGATATTTATAGGACAAGCTTCCATGTGGCAATGAGCTTCAGGCATTAACTCATGCTTCTATTCTAAAAGTGTTGAGTTTTATTTTTTAGAATACTCTTGCCAATGATTCCTCATCTAACAATTGTGATTTATTTTTAGTAGCAGCACGGACCATTGTTTCAGTTGACAGTCTTCAATGGTGGGATACAGAGGAATCTATTTTTGTATGCATCTGTCTTCTATTGAGGTTAGCACAGGTAGACACATTAATGTATATACCTATATATAATCACAGTAACACTAAAACCTTCCAATATTAAAGATAGAGCTGAATTTTTTTCCATTTTTGGCATGTAACTCATAGCATTAATTACAAAGGACTCCCAATTTGCTATATATGAAACACTTATTGGGTATAATTTCAAGCATTATGATTTCCATGTAAGAATAAAAACTTAACAAGTGAATCCTTACTAAGGCGTTACCTATTACTCTTTAAATCGGTTTTAAGTGAGAGCCAAAAGATTTGATGGTAAATGAGTTAAGACCTCTAGATTTTTAAAGTAAGAAAGAAATTTGAATCTATTAAAAGATGTCCTTTATACTATAATCCTCATTGAAAATCTAAGAGGAAAAGTGCTGGAACTTTCCATGTACTTTTTTGTATAATGAACTTCTTGCCTTTTAAAAGTATATAAAATTTAAGAATTATTCTTTCCAGTTCCATTAAAATATAAGGAATTGATTTATGTTGACATAAAAACTTTCGACTCTGTAAGTGATCTTTACAAGTTTCCTTTTATACTTTAATAAGGTTTTCCTAACATTTTTCCCCTAGAGATTTTTTTAATACTTTGCTAGATTGATTTCTAGTCACCTTATTGTTTTGCTGCTATAGAAACATGAAAAGATCTGGTCTCATGTAGTGCCTCTGACTGGGTTCTAGGCACACAGATGTAGTCTTTAAATTTTCTCTTTGTATAACTCAAATATGTCTATTTTCATTGCATTCTTCTGGTTCTTCTGTCATGTGTACAATGCAGTCCAGGCACCTGTGCTCAATACTATTTCCTTCTCACATCAGTTTCTGCTTTCCTCTTGCTCATTCTATTTCAGCCAGGAAAACAACTTGACTTTTAAATGCACTAACTTTTTTCACTTTTCTCTGCTATATAGAATTGCCTTTTCTTATGGATCATTTTGTGAGGGGTTGACTCACATTTCTATTTAAATATCAACTGCTCTTCAGGACCTTTCTTGACCTCTCTCCTGAAACAGCCCATCATATACCCTCTGCCCTTCTCCTTGCCCCATTTTGTATTTTTTGGTTGTGAGCCTAGCCTTTAACGGCTGAACCATCTCTCCAGCCCAAAGTAATACTCATTTGTAAGAGGGTATGTAAATATACTTCAAAAGCCACCTTACAAGCTCTCCAGCTGCTGATACTGGGAGTAGGGTTCGAACTGACGCAGGCATCTGCCCATTGGATCTTAAGTCCAACGCCTTAACCACTCGGCCATCCCAGTCCTGCTTCCTTGCCTCATTTTAATAGTTAACATTTTATTCTGATAAAATGTATATTATTTATTTTTTTACTACCGGCCTCGTCTATTAGCTTATGGGTTACCGTCATGAAGAGGCCTTTCTTTCTATGTTATCTGCTAATGAATGAGTTCATTATGGTAGAATCTTGAATATGGAATAAAAAGGAGGGACTGTATTACCAATGACAAGAGAATGAAGGGCAAATGATAGTTCTAAGATGAGAAGCATGACAGGAAAACCCCTTTTCCTTCTTCTAAAGTAATTGTGCAAGAAAAAATTTAAAAGTAGCCTGTGCCTCTTCATAGTGGAGGGGAAAATCTAGACTGTCTGCTTATCTTTTTTTTTTCCCTTGCATTGACTCAAAAGCTAGAAGCATTTGAAATATTTGTACAGTATTTTGCAGGTGATACTTTTTTTTCCAAGTGTTCTGTTTGGTTGATGAGAGAAATGATTTAGGACAAGAAGATTATCTGAAATTTAAATCAAATAGAAAAACACAAAACCAAAAGCCAATAATTTATTTAATGAATATGTATCTAGCTGTCATATTATCTATTGTCTATTTTACACATACATATTTATTTGTAGTTATAGCTACTGACACCATAGTCTATAATCTATTCTAAAGTCTGAGAGTCTCTAGGCTGAGAAGTATTGTACAAGCTTCACAAATCTTGGAGATTGTTTTGTTTTATGTTACATAATTCACTCTCACAGTTCTGCTCTTGGGGGTGATAGGCTCATATTCTTGGGATTGTATTTGCAAAGATTTTTTAGAAGCCCCTTTTTAACAAGAGCCTTTAAACTTGATCCATGCATTTAATATAACTGATACTACTAGAGTTGATGTGAAACTGTTATACTCTGGAGCAGCAATAATGAAAGAAGCTATACTCTTTGTAGAAACAAGATGAATCTATTTTGTCATATAAAATTTTACAGAAAATTATTTTCTCTTTGTTTATATGTAGTAAAATGAGTAGTGTCATCAATTCAGAAGTAAATAATAGTCTTTTCTCTCAAGGATATACTTGATGTGTCAATTACCTGTAAAGTTCTTTCTAACTTGTACCAACTGGCAGGGGAAGATTGTAACGGACAATTCTCTACACATCTGAAACTACACAAAGTACTGTTCTATTTGTTACTTTTCTATTACCACGACAAAAGACCACGACTAAGGCAATTTTTAGAGGAGAGCATTAATTTTGAGGTTCATGATTTTACAGGGTTACAGTCTGAAACCGTAGTGGTGGGAATCATGACAGCGGGCAGCCAGTCATGGTACTGAAGCAGTAGCTGAGAACTTGCATCTTGAGCCAACCATTAGATTGTGGGCATTGGTGAGATTAGGACTAATGTGGGTTTTGACCTCAAAGCCCAGCCCCAGTAACCACCTCCTTCAATAAGGATATGCCTCTTACTCAGTTCCAAGCAGTTCACCATCTGAGGATGAGACCTTCAAAGATAGTGTGGGGGAAAAAAAAATCTCGCGCGGGGCAGGAGAGGAGAGGAGATCCAGAGGCGGGTCCCACGAGGGCCTGCAGCAGGTTTCCACTGCTCTTCCCACATGCATGCAGTTGCGGCGGGCTGGCTACTGCAGTTCAAGGTTCCAAAGTTCCAGGCGACCCGTGGAGTCTGGTTTTCCAAAGCTTTTATTGTTCATGGCATGGAGAATAGGTGTAGATGGTATGCGCTTTCCAGCAAAAGCCAGGCTCCCCTGATTTTTTATAGGGAGGGGGCAAAGGGGAGGGGATAGCTTAATTAGCTACGCCCCTGGCCTTTAGATAACTCATTAATATTTAAATCTCTGGAGGTGGAGACCTCTACCTGTGTCCTAAGTGATTGATGGTGCAGGTTAAATGGAGTTACCTCATCCTAGGCCCAACAGATAGTACTGTGGGGTCCATTTGCATTCAAACTACCACAATCACTGTCTTTTTCCTTCTTTTCCTTCCTTCCCTCTGCTTGCCCTCTATCAAACAGCCTTCTTTTTTTTCTCTCATTTTCACTGAACACATATTAATAAACCCTTTAAAATTATGTTAATCCCATAGATGCATAGGCATAAACTAATGAAACTATGATCTAAGTATTTACAACTTTCTTCAAAAAAAAGAAGACATTTACTACATTCAATGCTGAAATAAATCTATAATTTTGCTTTTATGATATTGGAGGGTATTTGGGGGTGATATGGAAACCTGGTGCAGTGGAAACTCCCTTAGAATCTCTGAGGATGACCCTAGCAAGGACTCTTAGTAATGGTAGATACAGAGCAGGAACTTACCATCATTTGTAACCAGGCAAGCCTACCAGTGATGGGATTGCAGCATCAATCCAGCCACAAAACCTTTGACCTACCTGGCATGGCTACAAGATGTGCCGGGGCAATGGTGTTACAGAACCTGTGGGACTGGATAACCAGTATCTGGTTTAACTTAATGCTCACACAGTGAGAGGGAGCCCAAGCCTGACATTGCCTGGATGGCCAGCAACCAGACACTAGAAAGCCCAGAGACCTAAGGTAGAACCAAACATGACTGGCCAAAAATAAATAAAAAATAACAAATGAATTATCGATATCTATCATCTATCTATCTATCTATCTATCATCTATCTATCTGTGTGTTTGTATGTGTATGTGTGAATTATATGTATGTGTGTGTATGTATGTTGTGTGGGTGTGTATGTAATGATTTTTAATGATGTTCTGCTATATTTATAGATTGGTGTCTAGTACAGTCAGTATCAGAGAGCCTGCCTCTGGCAGTTGGTGGAAACAGATGAAGAAACCAACAACCAAACATAAGGTAGAGAGAGAGAGAGAGAGAGAGAGAGAGAGAGAGAGAGAGAGAAAGAGAAAGACAGAGACAGAGAAAGACAGAGAGAACAGGTTGCAGATCTCCATCTGGTCCCTTCTCTCAGAGCTCAAGAAACCCCACAGAACAGGGAGAAGAGGAATTCATGGAGCAGAGAGGTTGAGGACACCCAGAGAACAAGATTTTTGAATCAACTAAGCAGAGTTCATGGGGGCTCACAGAGACTGCAGTAGCAATCTCAGAGCCTGCTTGGGTCTGTGTTAGGTCCTCTGCATATGCTGTTGTTGTTGGCTTGGTGTTCTGGGGTGACTTCTGGCAATGGGAGTAGGGGTATCTTCAACTTTTTTTGCCTGTTCTTAGGTCCCTTTTTCCTCCTGCTGGATTTCCTTACCCAGTTCCATGCAAGGGTTTGTGCCTGGTTTTACTGTATCTTCTTATGCTGTGTTCAGTTGATGTCTTTGGGAGCCCTGCTGTTTTTCTGGAAGATGACAGGAATAGATTTGGGGGAGAGAAGATGGGGGGGAAGTAGAGGAATGAAGTGAGCGGAAGTTGCAGTTGGGATACATTACATTACAGAAGATTTAATAAAAATAAAAGTGGATGTTTAAATGAAAAGAAATAAATAATAATTTCTTAAATATTATGAAAGCTGCCAGTTTTTAAAAGCTCACTTTATCTAATAGGATTAGACCCCACAGAAGAGACTACATACTGGCTACCATTAGGTCTTAGTCTTAGTAATGAAATAATATTTCTTTTCAGTAATGAAGCATTTTCTTTTATCATAGCTTGTTCTTGCTGGCTCATAACAGAGATATACCTGCTACTGTTTACTTACTTTCCTATGAATCTATTACTATACAAGATGTCTCACTAAAAAAAAAAAAATGGTCACCAAACACTAATTTTTTTTTTTGGCCACATTAGAGAATAGCTTTTCCTGGCAGCAGGGTCAAGTCCTTTATTAGCCTGTATGTAAATCCTAATCTGATTTAATCTATCCTTCTAGCTCTCCCTTTAGCTGGGTGAATCATGCTCTACTGGCAGTGCAAGTCTGCTCTGAATTTGCAGAGCACTGCGTGAATACAGAGCACTGTGTATACAGATTTGGGGTATAGAGAAGCTATAGCTTCAAACCTTTACAACCACAGTAAACTACTTAGCATGAGCGCAGTAACATCCCCTTTGGAGATAAGCAAATAAAGTTAGTACTGTGAGACATCTGAGGCCAGCAGGCACCTCACTGCCATCAGAGGGACATGTCTACTGTAAACCTATAAGAGATGTCTTGTTCCCCTTACCACCACCCTTACACTTTGATAAGCAACTATTACATAGGCAGCACAACAGACTCTCCACATACTTGGGGTAGCAGTTTTGTTTTCCTTCCTGTAATTGTATTTGTCTCAAGAAAAAAGAACATGGAATCATCTAGTTTTCTCTATCACTAATGCACAAATTCCACCCTCAGAATTTTTCTCATTCCACTGATTTTGGAGGAAAATAAGACAGTTTTCTGCTACTTGAATTCCTTGGGCTTCTTTCTAATTAAGGTAATTCAACTCATCTCTTTTCCCATTACCAAAATCTTCAGAGTTTTCTGGTAAAATAATCTTTTAACTCACCTTTCCCAAATTTGACAGAATTATATATTTTTTTCTACTTAATAAGGCGATGGCAGGCACATAATGAGTTTTTATTGTTGTTGCTTTGGTTTTTTGTTTTTGTCTTTTGGGAAATAAGTAACCTTATAAAACCCTTTATTGCTTTAACTCAAAAGACTGGTTAGTGGTGATCGATAGACGATAGACAGTGAAGCCTGAAAGATTCTTGGGTTGATAGTGCCTCAGTTCAGAATGCTGAGTATCTCATTTAAAATTAAGGTAATATTTTGTTGACTAGAGGTTTTCCTATTTTATTAATCTTTTTTTAAAAAAAGCAACTCTGTGTTATCGATTTTTTTGTATTGTTTTATTTATTCCTATTTTACTCAGTTCAGCCCTGATTTTGATGTTTCCCCCTCTGCATACTTTTTTGGATGTTGTTTGTTCCTTTAGGAGGCTCGAAGGTACATCATTAAGTTATTAATTTGAGATCATTAATTTTTTTGTATCTAGGCACACAGCGCTATAAACTTTTCTGAGTGTTTTCATTGTGTCCCATAGGTTTTGCTACGTATTTGCTACGTAAGACGTATTTTCACATTCATTCAGTTCTAGAAAATTTTAAATTTCTTTCCTGATTTTGTCCTTCATATAATTATGATTCTGTAGTGTGCTGCTTAGTTTTTATGAGCTTGGAGCTTGTGTACTTTCTGTGGTTTCTATTGCTGTTGATGCCCGGCTTTACCTTTTCGTGTTTAAATGAAATGTGATTTCACTTTCCCTCTATTTTTTGAGACTTGCTTTTTTGTCTTAATATGTGGTTAGAAGACTCCACAGGATTCTGAAAAGAAAATGCATTTATTAGTATTTGGTTAGAATGTCTATTGATATCTGTTTGGTTCATTTGATTTATGATGCCACTTATGTCCAGGTTTCTCTGTTTAATTTTTTTTCTGGATTTCCTGTCTATTGGTGAGAGTCACTCAGCAAGTTTTATGTATGTATATAATATGTATTAGTGTGTATTCATGTGTGAGTTGTGTGTATGTGTAACATTAATAGTTAAAGAAAACGGGTCTTGACTTTGAAGGGTTGGTGACATAAGAGGAAAATTTGGGGTGGAAGAGATAAAAATGATGTAAATATAGTTAGTACTCACATATAAAATTCCCAAAATACTCATTTAAAAATGCCAGAGATAAAAATTCAGTAAGACTTGTATGTGTGGGTAGCACATAAACAAATATAATGGAAAAAGTGAAATGATACAGGATCAACTCCCATCTTTTATACCATAGTGAATCTTTTTTCTTCCTTGTGATTGATTGAAAAACATGGTCACAATGTGCTTGGGTTTCTAGGAGTTTACATAATACACTTGGCATGCCTTAATTTTTATTTTAGTGTTATTTCTAATTAATATTGATCAGTCCTCTGATCCTTTGACAACCTATGTTACCTTTAGATGTGAAATTCATGTACCTTAACTGACTGTGATTATGTGTCAACCTAGTTCTCAGATTCATGATGGCAATATTCATTTCAATATCCCAAAAGCCTCTTAGTATTCATCAAATATTTGATTAACATGGTTTAATAAAGCTTGTAGCATGCAGAGACATGGAACTTAACTCCACCATGATTTTTACTTTTATCTCTCTCATTAACACTGTGAGTTGCTTCTCCAAAATAATTAAAACCTATAATTGAATACACTAGAATAACTTTAGAACATTAGTTTAATTATTCCAGTACTTCTATTTGGAAAGACTACATTATTTGTTACAACTTTGTGCATAAATGTTCCCAACCCCCATCTTTCATTTTATTTCAGACTTATTCTTTGAGAGTGGCTATTTGTTTTATTTGCTTCTTCTTACAGGAGTTACTAATGGCTCTAAAACTATGTTGACAATAAGAATATAAAGATGGTTTAGGCACTATAAATAGAATAATCATAGTAACTGTAGAAATCTCATTTACCTTCAGAAATGGACTCATTATATTAACATGCAACTCTTCTACGTTTTCAATGAATATGCTTGTCTACATTTTCAATTATTTTATACTCTTTACCAGGAAAATATAAGATGTAAACTTGTATTTTTAAAAACTTTTTTCTTTATACAAAAAGACATTAACTTACTTCTTCTACTTGTGAGCTCTAGGGTTCTATGGTGAATTAGAGTGTGTTTGAGATACACACGATTGTTAGTCTGCACCAATTTTAGGTTGGGTGTGACATCTAGGGCATGGCTGAGCTATTTATTTATCAGAAAATAACTAGAGATCTTTTGTGGACTGGGAAAATAGAAACCTAAACAAGATATTTTAAATGTTTATTAAATCTTTCTTGTTTATATTCATGTAGCTACTCAAGTAATCAGGCTGTAGGAAACTGAGGGTATCTTTATTAAAACCATTTTAGTTCAGCTTTATGAGATAAAGTTATTCAGAACACCAGATGACTGTAGTGACTTCATTTTTTTTGGAAACATATATTTATGAGAAGCAGCAAGGGCCTCAGAGGAAATTGCACAATTAATATTTTAGGAGGTCTAGGGTTCACACAGTCAGCAGTAATATGAGTTGGCTGGGTCATAAGTCACAGCAATACTTGGATTTCATAATTGGAGGTTTTACCTCCAACTTAGCAGAACAATTTTATGGACCATATAGAATTCAGTGAAAATACTCAAATAATTTAAAAGAGAAATAAATTAAATCTAATATGAAAGGTCAAGGGCCCTCCATTTGAGAATTCTTTCATGTAAGACTAAATAAATATCTGTAATAAGCAGTTTAAAAAAATATCACTGACCACAATCCATGAAGCCAGATTTCTTAGTTCAGATTCTGAAATAGAAACCATATGACTAGTTGAAATAGTATTCTATTTTGCTGAAATATCCATTTCTGAGTCATTTTCACCTTCCTTTGATGATTCCAGTCCCTGATCTTACACTGCTACCACAACCACCAGGCACTGTGCACTTATACTTTCAAAGAGAAGCTATCTTAGAAAGTAGAGAACTTGATTTACTTTCTTGCTAATTGGGGCTTATGGTTCCCTGGAAACTAAGTGCTTGGCCTGTATGTATCGTACTGTATGTGACCTAGGAAGAATAATTTGGAATGGTCTCCTTCTTGAAAAATGTTTATGATTTCATGTGTTATGTGACTGTAAAGTCATGGGAACAGGGAATTGTGTCAGTCATTTTATTAAACCTACTACTACCTAGGACATAGCATGTACAAGGAAGGCAGAAAATAAGTGCTGATTGAATACATGCTTTGAGAGGTATTATGGTCATGGTGGCATTTTGCAACAAGATTTATTTCTTTCATTTTATTTTTATCGAGTATGTGTTTCCATTGGGCATTACATTAGCCCCTGAAAACAGAAAAAAAAAAAGAAGAAATATTGCTTCCCTACTATAGACAATACTATAGACAACAGAGAAGGATGTCATGAGGGGAGTTTAGAGTAGTGTCACCAGATACAACTTAGAGATCTCAGGAAATGTACTTCTGGATCTAAGTGGTCTATTCCATTGATATGTGAAGAAAAATACAGTTTTACCTAGCTAGGTCAGAGCATGGGCTAGAGAAAGAAAGACATTTAATTGACATGTCCGAAAGAAATAGGAGAATACAGCAAAGAATATACCCTTTGTCATACCATGGATCAGGATTGAAGGTGGGCTTTCCCCATGAGCTATGAAGGAAAGTTTAGGTAGGAACCCAAAACTAAATGAAGATTGCACTCTGATTATAAACAAAGTATGGACTTAGCAACTTGTTTTCAAGGGATAAAATATATGAAGGAAGAAATAATAATTTCACAGGGATGAAATTTGACAGATACTATGATACACAATTGATGAAGTTTATTGCCATCCATTGTTGTAAAAAATTTTAATCCTAATCTGGGGTTTCTATCCTGACTTTGGCCATTTAGTTTCTGGATTAAAGATGTGAACAGCCTTTATATTTACAAGTCTTAAAGAGCACAAGAGCTGGGCAGATCTTCCCTCTATGCTGTAAGATTCTAATTTCCTCTAGATAACCCCAAGTTATTACTTACTATGTTTCATCTGGGCTGCTTTAAACTCCAGTTGATCAGCCCTCAGATTTAGGTTGTCATGATTCACCTAACCCATGGTGGCTTCTTTCTTCTCCTTCTTTTCTCCCTCATTGTTTTCCTCTAACCCCAAGCTCAGGAATCCTAAATCCCATCTGTTTCTGCTGCCCAGCTGTTGGCTGTTGTATCTTTATTTACCAATCAAAAATAACTCAGGCACAGGGTCACATAGCCTCACTTGACTCTACTGCAGACTCCAGGTCTTTGGGACCCCACGCTTAATACGATAGAGAAGACCAAACCTCAACAATCCATGATCCTGTTTGAAGAGCAAGTACTACCTATATATGGAGGAGGGAACATTTCTGTAGTACTATCTAAAAGACCAAGACTATAGATTAACCTTGAAGTAAACAAGGAAAATAAAATCTCAGAGACATTCTATAAAACCATTGACTCATGCCCTTAAAACTGTCAGTCATGAAAAACAAGAAAAGTTTAAGAAACTATTACAAACTAGAACAACATTTTAAAAAGACAAAATGGTTTGTTTTAAAACAATATATTACAAGCAACCATTTTTGATCCTAAAACAAAAAATAAAACACCAATGGAAAAGTTTACAAAATTTGAATGAAATATAGAATTTAGGTATTGGTAAAGCATTGGCGTTTGTTTCTTAGTTTAACAAATATATTGTGCTACAAGAAGATGTGAAATCAAGAGAAAGACTGACCTAAGTGATACATATTAAGCATCTGTATTAGTGCAGATTTTATATTATTTTGTTTTATACATAAAATAATTATAAAACAAAATGTTTGTTTTGCAGCTCAAAAATATCCATAGAACTAACTAGTAGACTTTCAACATTTAACTTTAATATTTAGGACTTAAATATTTTAAATTCTGCATTATATTTAAAGCCATATATATTTGTATTATTTATATTATATATTATATAATTATATATTATATTATATGTTATATGTTATATATAACATTATATTGTTATATTATATTATGTATAACATATAACATATAATATATAATACACAATACATAATACATAATACATAAAACATAAAATGTAAAACATAAAATATAATATACAATATATAATATGATATATGAAATGATGTGATATATGATAATAAATAATAAATGATAAATAATATAATATATAAGAAATCATATTATATTATATGTTAATATTTATATATATGCATATATATATGTACACACATATGCAAGTATGTATGTGAATAATGCATGCCTGCTGAATCTTCTGGAACTCTAGTTATGGATGGTTTTGAACTATCATAGAAGTGCTAGAATTTGAACACAGGTATTTTGTAAGAGCAACAAGTGCTCTTAACTACTAAGCCCCATAAAGTTTTTATATTTTAAAGAAAAAGAGATAACTTATTAGAATAATAGGTAAATGATACTATAAGGACTTTATCAGAAAAAATAATTAAGACACTTACTATACATTCAACTGCCACTAGAAGTCAGAGTTATGGGACTAGAGAAATGAATTAGTGGTTGAGTATATATTGCTCTCACAGAGGACCTGAATTAAGTTTCCAGCACCCATGTCAAGTCACTTAAAGCCATCTGTAATTCTAGATCCAGAATTTCTGAAAACCTTTTTTGGCTTTCATGTACACAGTGTGGCTATATGCACACAATGTGGACACACACACACACACACACACACACACACACACACATTTTATATTTTGATATGCCTAAAACAGTTCAATGCCTGGGCCACGTCCTAACCTCCACGTGGCTAATCCACCTCCCTTCGATATTCTCAAATCATTACTTAATAAAATCTATATTCCGTCTCTGTTGCCCTGGACCCAGTCAGGTGGCCCTTTTTGGGCTGCTCCAGCTCCTGCATGGTAGCTATGCTCTCTTTCCTGCACATTTTTAGGCATGGCATCTTTCCTCTCCTTCTCCTGGCATGGTGGAGCCCCATCTCTCTCCTTCCTTGGTCCCTTGCTCGGGAATCCTAAAAGTCCCACCTCTGCCCTGTCCAGCCATTGGCTGCTGGCAACTTTATTTACCAATCAAAACCAGCTAGGGGCAGGGAGGATTCCTCAGTGTCTTGCTTGCTGATGTGTCTATTCTTGTGCAATTTTGGTTACACAAATGAACACAATACAAGCAGCATTAGACCATATCCACTACAGTTAGTATGGAAAGGAGAATAGCTACTGCAGTTTTTAGAGTAGCAAAAAATATTGAAACAGAAGTCTATTAATATAAGAGTGGTGGACAAATAAGGTATTATCAATACCAAGGATTCAAAAAGAAAAAAAAAAAAACAGTAAGAACACATTAGAACTAAGGTTGGGAATCTCCAGATATGACTAAAAAGAAAAGAGTTCAATGATGCATATGATTGAATTTTATATATTGAATGATCACTCTTTGTGTCTCTGTCTGTCTGTCTGTCTGTCTCCCTCTCTCCCTTCTCTCTTTCTCCCCCAACCCCCGTATGTGTGTGTGTGTGTGTGTGTGTAGGCATATAGACCTTGCATATTATAGTGACAGTCTCAAGAGGATGTGAGTGCATACATTTTATTTTTGTCTACTGGTGATCAGATTTTATCAAATCCTTCTTCGTTGTCTTTGAATTATATGTTTATCTTAAATTTCTTGTTTTTTTTCCAGATATTTTTTCAGTTAACAAAATAATCTAGAACAATTTTTAACGCCAACTTATTAACCCATCGAAAACTTTGCTTTAGCTTTAGTTAGACTCCGGGTTCTGTAGCAGCAGCCAGGGAGATGATGGTAAGAAGAGATCGGGCTTAGAGGAGAAGCATGGTCACTCATTTACTGTCTTGACTCATTTTCCTCCTCATTGTCTTGTTGCTTTTGGTTCTTTTAGTATTACAACAAAGAAAGTAAAAGAGAGGTAGCCAGTTTATAGTGGGTATAACTGGGAGCCTCTTCTTGGTTCTTGTATTCTGTATAATGACATATTTCTAATTGCTGGAGCAGTGTTTTGCGGGGAATCCATCTGTAGAGTTTTCAATGACATGCCTATTCTCAGAACCTTGGTATTATAACTCTTTAGATTCCAATTTTGCATGATGTTATGATGCTCTTTTTGTGATGGTTTTTAAATTTCACTTAATCTCTTTGCAAAACATAAATCTTGGTTCATTTTTTTCTGACAAGCATGCTCCATGCATGCCATTTACCTTTAAATTCTTTTAAGTATGCTTTTTAGTTAGTTTAGAACAATGTAGTCTTTTATTTATGTGTGTATGTGACAATAACAGTTAAAGGAAAGGTCCAGGGAGTTGAGAGAGAGTGGGAGGAGGAATGAGAGGAATTGCAAATGAGGAAGGAGTGGTATAATGCCATACACATAAAGGAAATTTTAGGAAAATTACATTAAACAAAACAAAATAAGCCAGAGGAAATGACAATATGGGGGTGGGGGAAAGAAGAAGAACATGCTATCTGCCCCTACTGGAGCATTAAAAAAATGCCATGTTCTATAAAACAACTAGATAAAACAGACAATCTTCATCTTCAATTTATATAAGCTAAATGCATAACAGTATGATACATTTTCTGCTATATGTGAAATCTCAAAAATAATGACATGAATATTGAAGGGTGCTATTAGGAAAGGTAAAACAAACTTAGGAGTATTTGGAGGTGCTAGAAAAAAATGACAGTCAGACTCTGTTGCCTGCCTTAAGATCATAGGCATACCCAGGGAGGGCTTGCTTCCTTCTCTAAGGAAATTGGATGGGGGAAGAGGGAGGGGTATGAGGGTGGAACTGGGAGGAGAGGAGAGAATGGGGCTGTCATCTGGCTGTAAAGTGAATAAATAAATTAAGTAATGAGAGAAATGAAATGTCAGTCATAGGTCAGTTTGATCATAGTATGAACATGTGTGAATGTTACAAGTATATTATGTACATGTGTGACTACATTGCAATAAAACCCATTATTTTACTCAGTTATATATGCTAGTAAAAAAAGGCAGAATGTTATAAAACATGATATAATAAATATTTCTATATATACAAATGTAATAAATGGTAAAATATATTTTTCCCATTCAGTGATCTACTCTATCATCTGTCCATTTTCTTTGCTGTACAGTAACATTTTAGTTTCATGGAATTCTATCTGTCAGTTTTGGGTCTTATTTTCCATAGTCACCAAAGTCATATTCAGAAAGTCATTACTTATTTCTATATGTTGAAGTATACTCCTTATTTTTCTTTGATCAGTTTCAGAGAATCAGTCTTATGATGAGACCCTTGATTCATTTGGTGTTGAATTTTGTGCAGGATTAGAGATAATAATTAAGTTTTTCTTAATTATTATTGCTAGCTCCTCTTTTTAGGTTTTGATAATAGAATATTTAAGCTATGCTATTATGTGTTAGAAGTATGTAATGTGATTATATTACTTGAGGTAGGAAGATACACCCACTATGGATGGTATAATTTATATATTTTTACCATATAATGGAACAGAATAAACATTTTCATCTAAAAAACCCCAAAATAAGGATTTAACAAATGATTTAACATTCATGCTTAGTAAAAACTAGATCATTATCTCTAATCCTGCACAAAGTTAAGCAACGGATTCTGAATCATATAAGACAGAGAAAACAAGCTGAGTAGTGTCCCACTGCTCTTTGCTCTTGACTGTGTATGTAACCTGATTATTTCTACAAAAATTTCATTATAACTTCCCTGTTATGATGGACTATAAAATAGAATAATGATCTGAACAAACCCTCTTCTCTTTAAGCACATCTCTCTTTTGTCAGCGCATCTTTTTTTGTCATGAAAAAAGAAACTGAGACCATTGGTGTACTTTCAAATAATATTTCTGGAAAATTACCTAACATCCTGGATTTTTATAATTTACAGAAGGACAGCTTTTGTTTTTGTTTTGTATTAACATTTACAATTTAATTGTACATCAAAATCTTGTGTAATAGTTTTTCTTTCTAAAAGCTCCGTTTATTTAATTTCACTCTCTCATTTACTATGTAATGGAAAAATCTGAAGTAACTTTGATTTTTATTCCCGTTAATTCTGAACTTCTTTAATATAGATGACTATGAGAATCTTTGCTTTAGGGATGTAAGAATGTCCTTGCTGTTTAGGCATCTTTTAAAATTAATTTTATCAGCTTTCATAAGAGCTTTGGCTAGTGGATTGAGCTGTTCTATCTGTCAGATAATATATTTTCATTATTTCTTTAATCATTTTTTAGGATGATATTCCTTGGATATTAATTTTATGGCTTATTTGCTTGCTTATTTTCTTGGCATTTCTTTTCTTCCTTGTTCTCTAAATGAATTCTAATTTTCTGTCAATGCCAGTTTTTCTATGCATCGCTCTTAGTGCATACAAAAGGTGCAGTTTGATAACTTTACTTTTCTTTACCTCAATATGCGTGCTTTTCTTTTTCTTCTCAATGGATTACTCACTCACTTAATTTTACTTTAAACTTCATTTTATAAGTGTTATTGTGAGCACAAAGTTGATCTTATAATTTACTTTAGCAAATTACTTTGATAAAAACTTTTTATTTATCTAACACACACACACACACACACACACACACACACACACACACACACACAAAATTTAAAAATGTTTCATTGAATGTGAGAAGTAAACCCAGGGCTAATACATATAGATGTGTAGATGGAATATTGTCTAGCTTGTTGCTGTAAAAATTCCTTGCCAAATCTTGACATTTTTGACTGATGGACATAAATTTATATAATTGTTACCTGCCAGGCTAAGGTGAGGTAGCAGTGATCTAAAGATATAGAAGACCACACATGCATATATGCCACACATATAGGTGTTTAAAAATTAAAGGAATAAAAATAATATGGAACCATAAACAGGTGAGTTACAGCTGTTGTTCATTACATCAGGAACTTTCTTTTCTATTATCTACATAACTGCAGTGTCTCCTGTCATTTTGGTTGCATTACTTCACCTTCCTGATTATGCTTTTATATAATCATGTACATTAATTTTATTCACCAAACACCGAATATTTATTATGTTTTAGACACTAAGAATACCAAGAAGATTTTAAAAATTATTACTTCAGGACAGTTATAACCTAGATGCCAGACATAGTTTATAACAGGGAAATTAGCTTACTTATTCATCACTGGGGAAGATATTTGCACAGATTCTTAAGAAAGACTTCTCAAAGTACCTGATTACAAGTAAGAATCAGATCAAATGGAAACCTGGAAGCTTTTCTGTTGGCCCAGTTAGGGAGTTTGGGGGAACGTCAATGAAGAATAAGCAACAGTACAGAATATGAAGCATGGAGGTGAGCATTATTCCATGCTAAATACATCAAAATAGAATGTTGTCTTTCCGAAGTGGAGGATCACGACTTCTGCAGCTTTCAAGCCTCTGAGAAGTAGCATTTAGAAAGGAATGAGTCCAGAAAGAGTTCTGTAACTTTGTTTAATAAATTAGTCGAATTGGGGATTTCATGCCTGTCCTTAGTTGTCTATTCATCTTACAGAGAAGCAGTAGCAAAAACTGAACTAATATTGATTTGATTAGAATTGTCTTTCTGACCTTAGTTGAGCTCCACTCTTTCTCTCTAAATATGTACAAGCCATCTGCTGAAAAACCTGTCCTAGAATTTTCTCTTGAGATTGATGTCAACGTTTCTATGGTTTCTGAAATTCAAACTTAAAAGGAATAAGGCACCTTTTGCCTGCTTTAGACTTTTGGTACTTTTGCAAGTTTGTATGGCTTCACAGAGTTCATCTTGGTTCCTTTTATCATGGGGAACATGTCCAATACCACCAGAGGATACCTAAAGTGAGAGAGTTCTGAACCATATAAACACTATGATTTTGCTTTATATATTTTCATTTGAGAAAAAAATGTAAATTTCTTATTAAAAAAAACCTCTCAAATCATGAATTAAGGGCTTACAAATATGGCTTTCCCTCTTCCTTTTATAAAAAAAATTCTTTTTACTCTGTGAGAATTTAATGCATACACTCAAATTAATGTGATCATATAGACCCCTCATTTCTGCCCTCAACCTTCTACGATAATCTTCACAATGTGTTCCCCTCCCAACTTTGAGGTCTTTTTTATAGTACTATACTAAGTCCAGTAAGTATAGCATATATATGCATGGGTATAGGGCCATCCACTGAAACATGAGAAACCTACCAATGGCCACGCCTTCAAAGAATAATGGTTCTTTCTCCTTGTACTGGCTGCTTTTATGTCAACTTGACACAAGCTAGAGTCATTTTAGAAGAGAGAATCTCAAATAAGAACATGTCCACCAGCTTGACCTATGATAAGTCTGTGGTGCACTTTCTTGGTTGATGATGGTGTGAAAGGGCCCAGCTTGCTATAACCAGTGCTACTCCTTGGCTGGTAGTCCCTGGGTTTATAAGAAAACAGACTGAGCAAGCTATGAAGGGCAAGCCAGTAAGTCATATTTCTACATGACTTCTGCTTCAGTTACTGCCTCCGGGCTCTTCCCCCAGAGTTTCTGCCCTAGCTTCCTTGGGTGATGAGCCACAACTATAAGATGAAATAACCTTTTCCTCCCCAAGTTGCTAATGCCCATGACATTTCATCACAACAATAGAAACTATAACTAGGATACTCCTCAAGCAGCTATCCACTGCCAACCGCTCCTCAGTAAGGATGGCACCTAGAGAATACATCTGCCATATGTGATGAAAATCCAGAACATTCCTATTTTGATTTTATACTCTATTTCATCTTCCATGATGTTCTCTAAGATTTGATAGAGTTGGATGGAGTAATAAGATGTCCTTTCTAAGGATAAGCCATCACAGAATCTTATTCTCGGAATTTTGATCAGAGTCAGGTTTTACCTTAGGTCCTATGACCTTCCGGCCATCAGCTTTTGAACAGATTTACAGTACCATGCATGAAATTGACTAACATTGATCAGGCTTTAAATCCAATAAGAAAGTGATTAATTACCCTGTGATAATCTTGCCACTATTTCACCGTAACCATATCTTTCCTGGTAGGTTGTTAGGATGGCAAATGGAGTCCGGTGCTGAATAAGACTGGTATGTTTTTTTTTTTTCCTCCAGCAGCCAACATACAAACTTACAGAACAATGAAAGTAGTCAGCAGGGAGTAAGTTTTCCAGTCAATTTGAGGTTGATTTCTCTGTGCTTGCAGACAGTATTTATAAATATCTTCAGCAAATACTGTCTCATTATGTAGTTACAGTGTGTAACCAAAGACAATGACATTAGCAGGCATTGTTTTGGAGACCTATGGAGCCTCCAAGACCAAATACTTAGAGGGAGGTCTCTCATGACTTGCACGGGATTTTTGTTTAATAACCTATGCCTTCTGGGAGTGGCACTATCCACTCATTGAGGGTACCTATGTTTGAACTTGTATTTAAAGTCGTATTTTGAAATTAGCTTACTAATTGGTTTCCATAGGGACTTTTCATACATCTTTAGTTTTTTATCCAACAACTATCCTTTCTCTCGTTCATCTCCCAGATTCCATTATGCTGAAAAAATTAGGCCCAAGAAGAGGTAGACAGTGAGCATACTAGAATGATTATAGCAATACACTGATACCATTCTATATTTTAGGATTACATACTGTAGATTCAACAAAACAGATTTCCAAAATTAGTCATATTTGTAATAAGCATATGCAATAATTTTGTCATTATTTTTTAAGCAAAATAACAACTATTTAGATAGCATCTAAATCATATTTTTATTATAAGTAGCTTAGAGATGATTTAAAGCATGCAAGTAGGATTTGTGTAGGTTCTATACATATATGTCATCATATTATACAAGGAACTTAAATACCTGTAGATCTTGGTATTTGAAGCAATCAGAAGACCTGTTCCCCACAATGTCAAAGTTAAAAATGCTAGGATAGTTATAATGTAATAAAAGATACATGAATGTGTCCATTTATTTTCTAAAAGTACCATATTGCATTGAAATTACCTGTACTTACTGATCTTGCTATTGTGACAAAATATATACCAAGAAGAAATGTAAGAAAGGAAAGATGTATTTTGCTTATCTTTGAGGGTACAGTTTATCATGACGATGAAGTCATAGAGACAGGAGTGTGATGAGGCTGCCCACACTAAGGCCATAGTTAGAAAGCAGAAAGAATACTCATACTTAGCTCACTTTCCACTTTTATTCAGTCTGGTTCTTCAACCCTTGAATAGGTACCATTCACACTCAGTGCGACTCCTCTCCCTCCTCCCAAATCTTCTTAGAAGCATCATCACAAACATACTGGCAGGTGCCCATGGTGATTAACCAATGCATAATCCTTTCTGTGGTAACTGGGTAACCACATGTGGTAACACCCATGTGGTAGGATGTGGGATGACGTGAGGTGAATCGTGCAGAGCTTGTGATGTAGTGTGAGGCATCACAGGCCACTGGCTTCAGAACAGCTGGTGGAGTAGATCAACAGTTGAATGTCAAGAAGAGAAATGTTGATATTTGAAGATCACTAATTATTGAAAAGTTTTTGTTTGTATTGGCTCCAAACTATGAAAGAGCACACTAATCAGGGGTTAAATTTATCTTTTAAAATCATCAAAATTTTACAAGGACTGTAATCTTCAATACCTAAAAGTGCTTGAAGGCATTTTAATGCCGTGTGCCTTCCAACATCCAAGTTTATAATTTTGCCCTTTAGTTTACATACAGTTTGTAACACTGTATTTTAGGTAATTTTCACATTATTGGATCGATGTCCATTTTTGTCATCTTTTTCTTTTGAAAATTACAAGTTCTGGCTGGCCTTGAACTCCAGATCCTTCTGCCTCTGCCTCCTTCAGCAAATCCTACCAGCTTGTGCCACCAGAAAAGGGGGCAGGGGATAGGGGTTTTCTACGGAGGGGAAATGGGGAAAGGGGATGGCATCTGAAATGTAAATAAAATAGCCAATGAAAAAAAGAAAATTACAAGTTCTTCCAATTCTTCACCCTCAGTTTCTATATGGCCTTCATAAATTCTTCACTCTCACATCAAACAGGCCAGCAAATTCTTCTCTCCAACTTTACTTTATTGTATGAATGACTTTATTATCTTCTCCATCTATCCCCAGGAAACCTTTAAAGTCATCCATCTTCAATCCATAGCTCTCTTAGCTCCTGGTTATAATCCATTTACTACAACTTTGATGATAATGAATAACTTTTGATACAACATTATTTTCTGATCAAAGTTTGCCTTAATTACTGATCAGATATCACAGTATATGTGACCTTGATAAAACCAGATCATGCCTTGATTAAAAGCCTAAGTCACTGAAATAATTTTTAAAAGTAAAGTTATAATACTGATAGTTTTGTTTTCATAATAATTAGAGTGTCCTCATCATTGTTCTATTGCTATAAAGAGATACCTGTGACCATGACAACTCTGAATAAGGAAAACATTTAATTGGAGTTGGCTTATAGGCTCAGAGGTTTAGTCTGTTATCAACATTGTGAGAAGCATGGTGGCACACAGGCAATTATGGTGCTGAAGAGGTAGCTGAGAGTTTTACATCTGGATTTGTAGGTAACAGGAGAAAGAGACATTAGGCCTGGCTTAAACATTTGAAACCCCCAAAGCCCATCAGCAGTGATATACTTCTTCCAACAAGGTCATACCTACTAATACCTGTCAAATAGGGCCACTCCCTAATGACCAAACATTTACATATTAGAGCCTCTGGTGACATCTTCTATTAAAACTACCACATTTCATTCTCTGACCCCCACAGCCTTGTAGCCATCTCATAATGCCAAAATATATTCAGTCCAATTTCAAAAGTACACATAGTCTATCACAGTCTACATACTGCTTAAAAATCCAAAGTTCAAAGTCTCTTTGGAGACTCATGACAATATGTTAACTATAATCCATATAAAGTCAAAATTAAAAAGCAGATCATATACATTCAACATATAACATCATTGAATATACACTACCCTCCTAAAAGGGAAAAAAAGGGAGCACAGTGAAGAAATACTCAACCAAAGCAAGACTAAAATCCAGCAGGGCAAACTCCAAACTCTGCATCTCAATATCTGATATCAGTATTCTCTTCAGATCTCCAACTCCTTTCAGCTTCATTGACTGCAACCTACTTCTCTCTCTTGGGCTGTTTCCACACCTTGTTAGCAGCTTTCTTCCACAGGTATCCCATGAGCCACAGATAAGGATTCCACAACTTCTTTCTTATGTCCTTGATTCTAAAGCCAGAACCATTTGCTGAAGCTGCCAAGTTCCTCTGTTGAGGCTGGAAGATGGCCTCCTCAGTTAAGTAACATTTTCTTTTTTCTTTCTGTTTTTTTTCATAGCAGCCTTATTTATTTATTTATTTATTTATTTATTTATTTATTTTTGTGTGAAAATTTTTATTGAATATTTTATTTTCATTTCAGATACCATCCCCTTTCCCCATTTCCCCTCCCTAGAAAAACCCTATCCCACCCCTACTTCTTTTTGCTTTTATACTATTTTTTTAATGTTAATCAAAGGCTTTATAAGTTTGGTAATGCTCCATATCAATCAGAAGTGTAACCCAATACCCAACCTAGATATATCAACTATCTTTGACTGGTGGAGACATGAAAAAATCCACCTCAGTGTCCTCCCCCTCTTGTCACCTAGCTCCTCCTTTCCTTCTCCTCCTCTCCTTACGCCTTATCTTCCTCTCCTAACTCCTCTCACCTTAGCTCCTCCTACATATCACAGTTCTTGTTAAAACTTTTTTCTTAGAATACAATTAGAGCATAACTATACCAACTTGTATCAGTAAGGTACAAGATAGACCTAATATCCAGTCCATCATTTTGTTGACTAAACAGAACCTCCTAACTAAGAGACTGTCCCTCCTAACTAGAAGACTTAATTCTGAACCTGGCTTTTTTTCTTGGCTTTAGAATGCATGTCAGCTGAAAACCATCCTCTCAAACCTTTTTTCTCAAAGTAAATAGCCGGGATTGGCTATGAGACAATAAGTCTTCAAACCCGTCAGAAAACCAGAATGACTGAGTTAACTGAAATTATGGGAAACACCAAGCATAGCTTCTAAAACTTAGCCAAATTATAGAGACCACTGAGCACCTGGACAGTCCCTATACTACAAAACGTTGGAGCATTCAATCTTCAGCCTTCTGGCCCAGGATCATCTGACAGACCAAGTGATGCAGAATTATTAAGGGCTGATTACTCTGTCTTGGCAGATATAATCAGTCGACTATTCCGCAAGTGTGTCCTTTTCTGGACAGTGATTTGTCTGTAGATGAAAAGAGGCAGTTCTTGTCTAGTGGCTGTCTCACCACAACTGGAGTAACTCCCTGCTCAATTTCTTCTTAGAATCCAAGACAGGAAGCTGTCAGGAGCAGACAGGTATCTAATCAACATGAACATTAATATAGAAATGTTTTTAACATCAATTCTGTGGACTTCTGACTTTTTGAAAACCAACAATCCATGGGAGGCAATCTGGACTATTGTTTGTTAACTCCTCTCAGCTAAATAAAATATAGAAAACACCCTAACAACAAACTCAGAGCCATGAATTTGCTATAGGCCCTTAACTCACAGGCTAACCATCTCAAATCAGTTTAAAATGTTAAAGAAGGACTGGGTTTAAGCCTTGTATTCCTAAATGTGTTATATAGGCACAATGTCTATGAGAGTCACAATATTAATCTTACTTTATATCAATAAGAAGCTCGTACCAATGAAAACCTTAAATTAGAAATCAAAGTAAATTTTTTACCAGTTAAGAAATTATAACTTCATCTTAATAACAATTATACATATTTCTACCAATAGGTTATGGCTATGCAATAAATCCTAGCTAATTCTCCCTGTTCCAACAAAACCACTACTTTTCCGTAGAAAGTCTGCCCAATATTAACCACCTCAGTCCCCAAGCCCAGGGAATAGGGGCTCAGACTCTTCATTAACTTCTTCAAACTGATTATGGGCATTGAAATATTGGAAGAAGGGCAGGGGAAAGAGTAAATTGATAAGCCTTGTCTGTGTCTTCACTGCATCCAGCTTGAATTCCAGGACATCAGAAGTTCGAGCAGGTCTGCTCAGCTCACTTGATGAGTAGATACACTGAGGCTCTGTATTCTGCAATATACAATTCTCAAAACAAATTTTAGTATCAAGATAATTTTTTGTTTGAATTCTGTAATCTAGAATTACAGAATTCTGGTGGCCTGCCTCTGTCATGTCTAATCCATATAATTTTGGGAGTTTCTATGAGGGTGAACTTTCACCATCCTCCCCTTTCCACCTCTCTGCTCTCAAATTCCCCAACACTAGGGAATTCAAACTTTCAGGCACCAAGGCCCTCTACTTCCACTGATTCTTAACCCCTTACCCCATTCCCCCCTTAATTACTATGAGGGTGTGCTCCCATCATCCTCTCATTCCCACCTCCCTGCTCTTGAAATTCCCCAACACTAGGAAATGCAAACTTTCAGGTATCAAGGCTGTCCACTTCCACTTATGCCTGGCAAGGCCACCCTCAACTACCTATACAGGTGGAGCCATGAGTCCCTCCCTTTGTGTTCTCTGACTGGAGATTTTAGAATGGCTACTCCAGCTTGTTTCTTGGGGCCATCTGCTTGAAAAATTGTTTTCCAGCCTTTTACTCTAAGATAATATCTGTCTTTGACACTGAGGAGGGTTTCCTGTATGCAGCAAAATGCTGGGCCTTGTTTATGGATCCAGTCCATTAGCCTATGTGCTTTAATTGGTGGATTGAGTCCATTGATGTTATGGAACAGTGATTGTTGCTTCTTGTTATTTTTGTTATTAGAAGTGAAATTATCTTTATGTGGCTATCTTCTTTTGGATTTGTTGGGAGAGGATTACTTTTTTGCTCTTTCTAGGGTATAATTTTCCTCCTTGTATTGAAGCTTTCCTGCTATTATCTTTTGTAATGCTGGGTTTGTGGAAAGATATTGTATAAATTTGGTTTTGTCATGGAATATCTTGGTTTCTCCATCTATGGTAATTGAGAGTTTTGCTGGGTATAGTAGCCTGGGCTGGCATTTGTGTTCTCTAAGGTTCTGTATGACATCTGTCCAGCATCTTCTAGGTTTTATAGTATTTGGTGAGAAGTCTGGTGTAATTCTGATAGGTCTGCCTTTATATGCTACTTAGCCTTTTTCTTTTACTGCACTTAATATTCTTTGTTTTGTGCACTTGGTGTTTTGATTATAATGTGACAGGAGGTATTTCTTTTCTGGTCTAGTCTATTTGGTGTTCTATAGGCTTCTTGTATGTTTATGGGCATCTTGTTCTTTAGATTAGGGAAGTTTTTTTCTATAATTTTGTTGAAGATATTTATTGGCCCTTTAAGTTGGGAATCTTCACTCTCATCTATATCTATTATCCTTAGGTTTGGTCTCCTCATTGTGTCCTGGATTTTCTGGATATTTTGTGTTAAGAACTTTTTGCATTTTGCGTTTTCTTTGACAGTTATGTCCATATTTTCTATGGTATCTTCGGCACCTGAGATTCTCTCTTCTATCTCTTGTATTCTTTTGGTGATGCTTGTGTCTATGACTCCTGATTTCTTTCCTAGTTTTTCTATCTTCAATTTAGTCTCCCTTTGTGATTACTAGATTGTTTGTACTTCCATTTTTATGTCCTGAATGGTTTTGTTCAATTCCTTCACCTGTTTGGTTGTGTTCTCTTGTAATTCCTTAAGAGATTTTTGTGTTTCCACTTTAAGGGCTTCTACTTGTCTACCTGTGTTCTCCCTGCTTCCTCTGGATTACTAGAGATTGGGGGCACAGTTGCCACCCAGGATCTGCTCCGTGCTCAGGCCCAGACCGGAAGGAACCAGTGCTCTGGGCCAGGAGTGACTTCCTGGGTCCTTGTGGTTTCCAGTTACTCCCTGTTTGGTGCAGGCATTGCTTTCTCCTTACCTAAGATAATGCCAGGGTGAGAGCACCTGGGAGCCTTGCTTCTTCTGGATTCCTAGAGATTGGGGGCAGAGTTGCCGCCCGGAATCTACTCAGTGCTCAGGCCCAGACCAGAAGGACTTGAGTACATTTTCACCAGCTTCTGTTCTCAATGATTTCTTTCTTGGCTATCCTAGAACTTTCTTTGTAACCCACACTGGCCTCAGTATCAGAGATCCACCTGCTTCTGTATCCTCAGGGCTAGGATTAAAGCCCCCCTCCCCCAGTCACAGGCACCTGGCACTAAGCATTAATTTAATCTTTAAATTCTTTCCATGACTTGAAGCTTAGCTGAGTGGGTTCTTGCCCTGAGGTCACCAGTATTCTCTTAAGAATCTTGCTTTTTTTTTTTTTAATCTTTCTTTTTATGTCACTGAGCATTGGCTTTGGCTCCATTAGACTTCTAGCTGCCCCCTTTCTCCTCAAACTGTACTTTTTATGTTAGTCTTTGTTCAGCTTGCTCCTTTTTGTTATAGATCTGCATAAGATTGGCCACTAGTTGCCACATGACAGAGTGAACTCTAGGCTGTTTTTGAAGTCTCACAGTTCAAAACATCCTCAGTACCACTGTCTTCCATGTGCATAGCAAGATGACTCATTAAGCCCCACTTAAAGTGTCCAATTGCTTTCTTTGCCCAAAATTCCAAAGTGTTTCATATTCCTCCAAACAAAAGCATGCTCAAGCCTATCACGACAATACTCCATTCCCTTTTACCAATTTTCGTCTTAGTCAGTTTTCTATTACTGTGAAGAGACACCAGGAGCATGGCAACTCTTAATGGGAAAAGCACTGGAACTTACTTACAGGTTCCAAGGTTTAGTCCATTATCAGCATGATGGGAAACATGGTGGCACACAGGCAGTTATAGTGCTGGAGAGGTAGCTGAGAGTTCTACATCTGGATCTGAAGTCATCAGGAGAAAGATACACTGGGCCTGGCTTGAGAATTTGAGACCCCAAAGCCCACCAGCACTGGTACACTTCCTTCAACAAGCTCATGCATACTCCAGCAAGACCATGCCTTCTAATTCCTCCCACGTAGTGCCACTGTGTAATGACATTCAAATGTATGAATTTACGGAGGCTATTCCTGTTCAAACCACCACACAGGATTAGGATAACTGTGTGCTTTTTGTTATTAATAGGACTTTAAACTCTCAAGTATTTTTCACTTCTAGGATGACATGAAATAACAATTTAAAAACCAAGATGGCTGCTCCTGCACTTCTGATGATGTCGCTATAAAACTGACAGATAACTCTTGGTTTTGAAATCATGTATTGTTTTTAATATGTATACCATCTATGGCTTTATCTTGTCCCCTAAAACATTTCCACATACTTCTAGAACTAATCTAAGTCTTCATATTTTGTACTCTGGTGCTTTTTATACACCTGGACATCTAAACTTTTATTTGGTACCTTCCAGAGGACCTCAGTTTCCTCTCAATTTAAGGTTAGTGTGTTATCCTTTTTTCTTAGTTGACTTCTTTGACTCTGCTGAAAATTTAACATCAACATCTTATTAGAAAACCACATGAGTAATACTTACGTTTTCAGTTCACACCCATTCCCAGGTATGTGTTGTAACCATGTTTGAACTGTATATAAATGGATCGGTGCCCTTTGTTTTTAGGACTCCATTGCTAAAGTCCACATACAGATTTGCAACTTTATGGTTCACACTGCCGTCAGTCAGAACTGATCTCTTTCTGTCAATTTATGCTTTTTCAGTTTTGAATAACTACTTTTCACTTTAGCTATTGCTTTTACAAGTCAATATTCCACAGCAAAGGGATTGAAAATTTATTTTGGGAACATATAGTCTTGGCACTGTGGAAATCAGCATGGGACTTCTTTAACAATATGAACAGATATGTCTACCATATGATGCAGCGTTGTGACTTCTGAGAGACTCTAAGTCATCATGGTCCAGAGGTAGCTGTAAGTGCAAGGCAGAGTTATTACACAGCTATTCACAGTAGCTCATCTACGGAATCAGCCTGGTTATTTGCCAATTGAAGAGTAGATAAAGTAAAAAATAAGGTACCTGCACATATTAGAAGTGAACAAAATTACATCAGTTTCAAAACGTGGCTTCAGCTGGAGATTATTATATTAAGCAAATTTAGACTCTGAAAGACAACTATTATTATTTTCTCATTTGTGGATACCAAATATGCATGCACGTGTGCGTACACACACACACACACACACACACACACACACACACACACCATACATGTATAAAATAGAAATAAACTGGAGGAATGAGGGAGATTTAAGGAAGGGGAAAGTCTGAGATGAGATGGGAGGAACTCTGAGTTGTATCATTGTATATTATATACTTATGTGACAATGTCATTATGAAACATACAACAATTTACAGTGACTATATAATAAGTTTTAGAAAAAAGAAGACAAAAGATATTTTGGGGAAAATTATATAACCAAATATGAATTAGGAGTTTATAAACTGGTTGTCTTTCCACCAGGTATGGTTGGAAGGTTTTCTCAGTTTGATCTGTTGCCTTGAATCAGCAGGGAAACAACTATAATCTCAGGTTGAATTATACAAGGTTATTAATTGAAGAAGTATGAGACAGAAGAGTCTTCATAAAGTTGAAACAATTTCTGAGGTGTTTATTTATTCACCTGACTCTAATACTAAAATAAAAAGGACACATCTCAGTAAATACAAATATTTTGATCTGGAATACCGTCTACCTTCCTTACTATAGATAATATAGAACAAACATCTTTGATTTACTTTGAAGCCATCATTTTAATTATCATCAAATAATGAAACAAAAAGCTAGAATTTTTATAATGTTTTTAAATTTTATTTATTAACTGTGGGGCATACAGCTGGAAAAATATTTGTGATGGCATTTTTTGCTTTGCCAAGTGAGGTAAACCATGAATCTTCTGCCTCTGAAGGGTAATGAATTAGATTCAAAATATTACTGTTTGTTTCTCTGCTTTTACAATCTATTTGATTAGCCAATAAATATGGGTTCACTATCTTTTCATATTGGTTACCATGTTTGTATTCATCTTTACCAAGGCAAATTATTTCTTCCTAATATTTTGATGGAAAATATTGCTTTCTTGAGAGAATTAAAGTAGCTAAATAATAATGTGGTTGCTATATTCTGACTTATTGAGCAATATATGATACTCAGACGAGCATTTGCACCAAACACTTTCTGCTCTGCCCGACATCTTGTTTCCCTTCATTCTGCTTCAGAAACTGGACTTAAAATTTAGGTTCTTTAGTTAAACTGGATATGTGCTTTTTCTGCTTGTTTTAAGGGGTAAGGAGATGAGTCTCAGATTTTATTTGAAGTTAAATATTACTTGTGAAATTAGTTTGGATTTACCTCCACATAATAGATACAATAGTTTATATCAGTTATAAAACCAATTGCATCAATAGATGCCTAAGGCATTAGTGGAACAAATCTTTGGGTATGTCTGCCACGTTGTTTCCAAAGTGTTTAATGGAGCTCCTCTGAATGAGGAAATACTCTTTCTATGGGCTTGAATCTAGAATGAATAAAAAAAGCAAAAGGAAAAAAGCTGACTGAGAGTCAGAATCCTGTTCCTCTAGTAAGTTGCTTCTTGCTCGATATTTGTTTACAGAAAAAAAATTGAAAGTGTCTGGTGAATGCCAGTTCTTGAGCAGTTTGAACTGATGGGTAACACCCATTTTGGCTGATTTCTTTTACAACTCTCAGACGTGGGACAGTCACTGTGATTGCTGTTTGTCTAATTCTAAAAGATTTGGCATATAAGGTCAAGGTAATGAGAACTTGTGGGAGAAATAGAGGAAACATGGGAAACCAAGTTTTACTCAACTGTCTTCCTCTCATTGGCTGTTTTGAACTGCAGGGCACCCTGGGAGGGGTTCCCTGCTGGAGTTTCCTTCAGGGCCTTGACCTCAGCCGGTCTTCCCTTGGTTCCTATGCAGTTGATGTTCTAGCTCAGTGCCTACTGCCCCAAAGTTGCTTTGCTCTCTTAGCCCAAAAGATGGCTATTTTGTTGGCCTGCTAGCAGCTCAAGAAGGGCTGTTTTCCATGGTAAATGTAGCATACAGTAAAGATGGAATTCTGGCCACGTTGTAGGAGAAGGGGTGGTAGCTCCCATATTTACTTCCTCCTACCACTTTCCTCAATTGCTTTTCTTTTAGTTCTCAAGTGGCAGAGCAGGTCTGCAGCATAAGCAGAGGCAGGATGCTGGTCTTTCTTTCTGGTAGCCTCATGTAGGTTATGTGATTGGACAGTTGGCTTTGTGTGGGGGAAGGGGCAAGGATGGAGATGGCCCTTAAGCTACATTATCCTTACTCAAGAAATTATCTACATTTCTAAGTTTGGATCAAACAGTGTGGGCCTGTCTGGAGCCTTAAAGGTGATTGGAGCCAGTTGGGAATTTCTATTGAAAACCTTTCCACGAAAGTGTCTGGGGCTGCCTTCAGAACACTGTGTTTCTCTAGACTTGAGGCAGAGGGGGAGGTAGTCATAATTTGATGAGAATAGTGTACAAAGGTCATTAAATATCTTGCATTTGTGATCTAAAAAGAATTAAAAGAAAAAGTATAAATTAGAATATGCAGAATTGCAGTTGAACACACACACATTTTGGAGTTATTTTCTTTTTAAAAGTGATAGGTAATAAATTTAATATTTTCTCTTTAGATGTAGAAGAGCATTTCAATATTATATTTTAATCTTGATAAGCTTAAGGAAATTGTGTCATTTCCTACCTAATATCAGGCCTTCTGGGAAAGAAATGAGTAACTGGTTTTGTTGAACTATTGTGCCTAGCAATCCCACACTCTTTCTCCCTAGGATCCTCTAGGATCCAGCCTCAGATAAAGCTTCATCCTGCCTTCCAGGAAAAGCAAGCACAGTGCTCTTGAGCTGCCCTCATTCAGTCCAATCCTTTACCATCCAGTAGTGGTGGGGTTCACGGTCTTGCCCTTTTAGGTGACGTCATAGCTACCTCCAACTCAGAATTTTATCATTCCCCCTCCCATCACAGACAATGGGAAACATTTCATAAAAGATTTTAGAAGAGCTGGTTTCTGTTCTTTGTCTTTCTTCCCTCTGTCGCCCACTCTGTCACTGTAAGGATTGCAGCATGATGTAGCATGCTTGGTTTTAATCCCCTACTCTAGACAGTAAGCACTCTGGGAGTCTGTATCTAGCTTTCCTTGCCACTACATACCAGGCACTAAAGCAGGCCATGACCAGCCAAGAGGCTTGATAAATATCTTATGACTGAATAAAGGAATATTGAACAAAGGAGTAGTAAATAAGATAAGCAAGTGATAAGTTTATGCATACTGTTATTTCATCTTTCTTTGGTAAGAAATAACCCCTCCCCCATAGCCTAAAATAATACAAGTATAATCTTACAGTTGAGAAGCTGGAATACCTAAAACAGAGTCACCAGAGGGCTGCTTCACTCTGAAGGCTCTAGGGAACCACGGTTTTCTCATCTTTTCCAGAGGCTTTCCAAATTCCTTGGCTGGAGCCTCTTCCTCCTTCATAGTCTATTCCAATCATTCCCTTGCACTACATAGGTGAGCTCTGTCCTTCCCTTTCTTCTTCCTCTCTTCTCTTCCTCTTGCCACATGGGAACAAATGTTTTAAAAGTCATTTGTTATACTTAGTTAATGTCATAATCTTCAGAGTCAATTTGCCTTCATTTTAAGTCATGGATAACACATTTGTGTGCTGGGTAACATAGACCCCCCTCCCCCCCGCCTTACTTCCCTGAACCCTGGCCTTCTCCCCTATGACCTGGGTTTGTAAGAAGTTTAAATGACCTGGGCAATCAGATTGGTGTTTACTTTACGTGTAATGTATGCATTAGCTATTGTTTTCTAATAATTGTCTATGTGCCTCTGTAGATTACACGCCACTCAAAGAAATGGCAGAACCCATATCTATACTATCATACAGTGTTTTTGTAGATCAGATGTTTAAGGGTTATTGGTTTATATTTTAAAATATTTTTCTCATATGTTCATATTCTTTCTGTGATGTCCGTAAAACATATTTTTTTCTGATATCATCTGCAGTCCCACTTCTAGAAACCAAAACTCTTATAATAGATCATGGATGGATTCCTTGTTTTGAATTCCAGTTCAACTGCTTCTGTAATATCTAAGACATGTGTTGTAGTTTCAATGAGAATGTCCCCAGTAGACTCAGATATTTGAGTACTTGAACCCTACTTGGTGGAACTGTTTGTGAAGATGGCATCATTGGAGGTGGTATGTCCCTGGGGGAGGGTTTTGTGAGGTTTCATAAGTCTGGCACTATTGCTGGAACACCATCTCTTTGCTTTGCAGTTTGATCTGTAAACTTTCAGTTGGTCCTGATGCTATGTCTTCATGGACTCTAACTCTTTGAAACTGTAAGCCCAATGAAATACTTTCTTTTATGAGTTGCCTATGATTTTGCCATAGCAATAGAAAAGTAACAAATAAAGCACACACATCAGCTGAAAATCCTATTGTACTTAGCACCTTCCCATATTTTCACTGGGCTTGATTGAGAATATCATCTGTCCTCTTATGCTTAGCTGATGAAGCGCTAGTGACTGCTTCTCCTACTCATGTTTGCCACTTTCCCCAGTTCTTGACCTTCTCTCTACCCTTCACACATGCCAAGCTTCTCCCCACAGAAAGCCTACTTATTGTTTGTGAATGGAGCTCCTGAGGAGATCCCTTTTTGGTTCTGGACTAAGGTTTTGTAACTTCTTTATGCTACAGAAATGATGCCATCACCCAAATGCCCAAGGGCTCTGCTGGTGTCTTTGCAAAAAACATGAAAATTGAAGTCTTAGTTCTTGTTTTTGTTCCTAATCAGGGTTCTCATTTTTTCAGCATTGAAAGTACAAGCTCATTAGCTACATGAGGGTGTTGAAATGACTAAAGGCAATAAAAGATCAGTGTTTTAAATGACATTCATACCCAGGTAGCCGCACTGAAGCTGATTCCTGGCTTGCTGCTTACTTCTCTTTGTATTTCCTTATTTGTTGTAGACTTGTTGCAATTGTTGTAAATGTTTATATCTACTTATTAGAATGATTGCTTTGCATTTATGTCTCAGTGGTGGGCATACTGTAACTCACACAAAATGCTATGTGGTAGAAACTGCTGCTGGGCCTGAGTTAATTAAAAGTACAGAGGAGGTTGTATCTCACTGTGGGTGTAGGATTGCTCTGTGTTTGGACAAAAGTTTTTTTATTTGTTGAAATGAAAAGTACAGAAAGAAAAATCTACTAAAACCAAAAAAAAAAAAAAAAAAAAAAAAAACCAAAGAAAGAAACAAAAAACCAAACCAAAGCCAACTACAATAAAACAATTCTAAGAAAAGCATTGTATCTGGAGGAGGCCCCATTCTCGAACCATGGTTTCTAGTTTTCACATCATAAAGTAGATGATTTGTGTTTTATTATAAGCCTCTTTTTCAAAAATGTATATATTACCAAGTTCTGGGCAGAAATTATTTTTCTGGCATTTCCCAATTTGTGTTCCCTATGGTCCTTCCCTGTCCTTTTTTATCTTCCTTTCCTCAGAGAAAGGGAGTAGAGCAGCAGTTTTTTCATTCCTGTTTGCTAAATGGTTCAGGGTCCATAGTAAGATGAGTCTTTATCTGACCACAGACACACTCGAGACTGTAGAGCATTCCCAAGAGTTTTCTACATACTTTACATGGAGCCATTAGCAGCAGATTTTTTCTCTTATGGACAGAGGGAAGAGTTCCAAGGCTGCTCAGCACAAGAGACCCAGAACTTGCTCTCTAGAGACACACCGTCAGAGGCAATTCTAACATATACAGTTAAGGGAGCTAAGAGGCATTCCTGAATCTCCTTGGATAGGCTAATAATGTTTAATTATCACTTCTGAGAGTCCTTTGAAGACACATTTTCTAAAGATAGCACAAGCAAACACATACTGTAGGCCTGCAGCATGCTGGAGTAGACCTTGCAGCCATCATTATTTTTGTTGCCACAGTGAGCCCCTTATAAAAAACTAGAGTGGCAGAACCGAGCACATTACCTTTAACTAAGTAGAGAATGTAGGAGCGAAATGTATATAAACCAACTCTAGTGTTTACTCTGTAGATTCCTGTGTTGTACATGTGCAATGGGACATTATAGAAATATCTTAAGTAATGAGAATACTTGTTCATCCTTGCTGCCAAAGTTGACTTTGCACATCTGATTTATCAGATCATGGTCTTTCTCTCCCAAATGGCCCATACAGAGTTGTGTAGATGATAGCATCTTATATGTGACACTTTCTTTGATCAAAGGTCTACTTTTTTTGGTATAGTCACTAGCTAGTTTCTTTCTTTCTTCTTCTTCTTCTTCTTCTTCTTCTTCTTCTTTTTTTAATCTTAAAACAAACTAGGGTCATATGGAAAGAGGTCCATTTGAAGACCCCAGTTGAAGAAAGTCTTTCATCAGATTGGCCTCTAGGCAAGTCTGTGGGTTAATTTCCTTGATTAATGATTGGTGCAGAAATACCTACCTCACTATGGGTAGTGCAACCTCTGGGCTGTGTGTCCTGGATTGTATAAGAAATTAGAAGGAGTGAGGCATGATGAGCAGTCCAGGAAGCAGTATCTTCAGTGGCCTCTGCTTCAGTCCTGCCTCCAAGTTCTTCTCTTGAGCTTCTTCAGTGGTGGATGGTGAACCTTTGTGAAGCGAACTTTTTTTTTCCTCTAAACTCATTTGTTATTGTTGTACATGGTGTTTATCATAGCAATAAAAACCTATTAGCACACACTATAAAGAGACAACATATATAATGGGAGAAAATATCTGTCAATTATGTATTTGATAAGTTAATATTAAAAACAAGCAAGGAAGTTAGTTACACCGATAGTCATAAAACAACTAACCACATTAATTTTTTTCAAAGAATTTGCATTGACATTTCTGAAAAGAAGGAAAACAAGTAATAGGTGTATGGAAAATGTTCAAACGACTTCATTAAATAAAACCAGAGCTGGGGAAGTAGCTCAGTGGCTAAGAGTTCTTGCTGCTGATGGAGATGGACCTCGGCATAGTTAAGAGCACTTACTGTTCATGTGGAGGACCCTACGTTTGGTTTCAAGCACTGACAGGATGATTCACAGCTTCCTGTGACTGCTACTGTATCTGATATCTCCTTCTGATTTCTACGAGCTGCAAGTATGCAATTTGTACATATAAATACATGCAGACAAAGCATGTATGCACATAAAATAAAAATATGTACTTTAGAAAAAGTATTTGTAGGTCTTCCAGAGGACCCGACTTCTGTTCTCAGCACCCATTGTTGGTTATCTCACAACCTCTTGATTCAGGGCATCCAATGCTTTCTTCTGGACTCTACAAGCTGCTGCACATATTACACACACACACACACACACACACACACACACACACACACACACACACTATTTTGAAGATGAAAAGTAAACCCACAGTGAGACATAACCTCATCTACTTCATTAGCACCAGAGAATGCAAAGCAGCATTAGAAAAGATGTACCTGAGCTAATATTCCTCATGGTGTCTGTGTCCCATGTGTTATCCTTTGTACTATTGTCAAGTAGGTGCCGTGGGCAGCAGTCCACTTGTGACAGGTAACCACTCATTATACTGTGGTGTGTATTTTAAGGGTAACAACATCTTCCTATGAATAATTACAAAGAGGTGTTATTTCATTAATGAATAGTGTTGATGTGTTTATAAAAAGATAAAGAGATAAAGAGAATATGTTCTGTGGGTGTATGTGGTGAGGTATGGGGGAAGGATATGTTTCAGTGGGCCCATGCAGAGGCAACACTTCCCCC